>JANHMN010000002.1:49186489-49207393 GCA_030674055.1 Rhabdomys pumilio
TGAATTGGAGCCTGCTCCAGTTCATCTCTGTATTGAAGCCAGGCTGTGGTGGCTTACGCCTTTAATCCCAGCACTTGGGAGGCAGAGGCAAGTGGATTTCTGAGTTCGAGGCCAGCCTGGTCTACCAAGTGAGTTCCATGATAGCCAGGGCTACACAGAGAAACTCTGTCTTTTTTTTTTTTTTTGGTTTTTCGAGATAGAGTTTCTCTGTGTAGCCCTGGCTGTCCTGGAACTCACTCTGTAGACCAGGCTGGCCTCGAACTCAGAAATCCACCTGCCTCTGACTCCCAAGTGCTGGGATTAAAGGCATGCGCCACCACCGCCCGGCTAGAAACTCTGTCTTGAAAAACCAAAAAAAAAAAAAAAAAAAAAAAAAAAAAAAAAAAGACATCTCAGAGCTGGAGGCGTAGCTCAGTGGGACAGTACAGCACTTGCCTAGCACACACAAATTCAATTCCCAGAACCACCAAAACAGAGTAAAAAGTGAAGTCTGTAGGGTAGAATGTGGTGCACCTAAGCCTGGCACTTTCTTTTCAGTGCTAGGAAAGCAATCTTCTACTGAGCTACACCCTGTAAGCCTGAGTGTGGGACATCTTTGCAGTGTCATCTAAAGAGGCGCTACAGAAGTAGAGGGGAGACCCAGGCTGCCTGAGGTAGAGAAGTGCCTGGGAGGTCCAGTGGAGGGCAGCACTCCTTCAAGAACCTTGGAAAACTAATGACTTCCTAGAAAAGTACAATGCAAAGAGCAAGCCTGCTGTTTTGTTTTTCATCTGGAAAGGCAGTCTTCCTATGTACACAGGCTGGCCCCAAACCTGAATCCTCAGCTCCTTGAGTGCTAGGATTACAGATGTGTCACCACACCCATCTCAACTCTTCCCCTCTAAAGGGAAACAGCTGGACAATTTTTTACACAGTGGGAAGAAAGATCAATCAAGAGGTAGTCGTTAAAAGCTAGAGAACATTGAGAAGGGGTCTGTCAAGTGTAACACTGCCAGTGTTACACTATGGTGAGTGACAAGCCATCATTTTATCTCAAAGACAATACTGATAATAAAGAGGAAAGCATGACTGGGGAGCCTGGGAGTCCAAGTGATCCTGTGTGATGACTGAGCAGTGAGGGTACTGAGATGACAGTGACTGAGAGCCATTGTGAAGAATGAAAGACAAATCCTAGGACAAATGAAAGACTGTCTAGGAGTACTGGAGCCCATGACAGCAAGGGCAAGAGATACCACCAATTCTGGTAGCACTGGCTTCTTGAAATACCAGGCCTAACCCAGAACTGGGCAACAGCTGAGTGAGGGCAGCAAGAGAAGAGTGTGAGTTGGAAGCCAACTGAAGAGCCCGACAAGCCATAGAAGGTGCAGCTTTGGCGGAAAGCAAGCCAAGCCAGGAAGCTGATGCTCCAAGTTTAGGGAACTGGAAAAGGTACTCAGGTGAGACAGGAAGACACTGCAGTCAAAGAAAGACAAGCAAGGTACAGTCTGTGAGAAGCGGGGCAGCACTGGAGTGAAGGTGCTTGGTCAAGGACACTGAGGTCAGGAAGCAGCAGAAGGCTTCCCACTGCTGAGGCTGATTAGGAAACAGCGTGCAGTGAGCACACTTGCAGTACAGAAGTCACTACTGAGCACTCCAGGCTGAGGCACCCATCCATCTCCTCCAGGCCCAGCACACAGCAGGTTCTCTTTCACTGCCCCTCCCAACTCCCACCAGGAAGACATTCTTTTTTTTTTTTTTTTCCCCCCCTAGTTTTTCGAGACAGGGTTTCTCTGTGTAGCCCTGGCTATCCTGGAACTCACTCTGTAAGCCAGGCTGTCCTCGAACTCAGAAATCCACCTGCCTCTGCCTCCCAAGTGCTGGGATTAAAGGCGTTCGCCACCACCGCCCGGCCAGGAAGACATTCTTAAAAGCAGGAATTATGCCTCAGCCATCTTCATTTCTTTGTTCTGGCACAGGATTTAATAGGTAACCACTGAATGTTGATAAAATTAATTTTAAACTTGTGACTCACCTGTCCCTTTTCAACTTTTATTCTTTCTAATTCAGCTTTTAGACTAGAAATGGAAGCTAGGACAAAAGGGAGAAATATTAGCAATTATTTATTATTTTTTCCATAAAATGTTCCCAGTCAGAGATATACTGTGGAGAAAAGTGCGCTCGCTCACTCTCTCTCTCTCTCTCTCCCCCTCCCTCCCTCTCTCAAACTATCCTAGAGAACTGACATTATAATCAGAAAAAGGCCAACTACACATGCATACTGTGTTCCAACCTAAGCTAAACCATACCTGACTGTAGGAAAGCAATTGCTGTTAGCAATTAAGTTCTGTAAAGAACTGCTACCTGTCTGACCCTGTTACCCATGGCCTTTGGCTCCATTACCATTAAAGCTATAAAAGGACTTTCAGAATTACTGCACTGAGCACCTAGGACAGGTGTTCTTTTATACCTGTGTTTTCTGCATCCATGATCATGCATTAGTCTCAAACAGTGTTATTTACCAATGCATCACTCTCTTGCTTGTCAGCTCTCTTTTGGAGCCGGTGTCTCCAGAGTCCTGGCCTCTGATCCTCCTGCTCCCTCCCAGATGAGCACAACATCAGCAGAGCTCCATCCCCAACCCCAGACCACACTGTTTCTCACCTATTTCCTCCTTACAGTTTTCTATTTCCAACTGTAGGGTCTCTTCGAGGTTTTCTTTTAGACACTGTTCCGCTTGAATTTGCTCTTTTAGGAAAAGTATTTCAGCCTTCAGCTTCTCTTCCATGTGGTCTGCTGCTGTCCGAACATGAACAATGTTCTCGCGATATTTTAAAACCAGTTCCCGGAGTACCTGGATTCAGTAAACAAAAGGTGACTGGATTTGGGAAGGTGGGAGAAACTGAAGATTTATGTTTCAAATGATTCAGTTACTTAGACTATGGATTTCAATGACCACACGGTGTTCTGAAAGCACATGCCTTCACACATCAACACGGCAAAAAAGCTGTGCTGTGAGCTACATTTTCCCCTCAAAGCTGTTTTATGAGGGAGAAAAATAAAATGTTATGTAATTTCCTCATGAAATTCATTAGGAAGAATACCTTCATGAAGATTACAAAGAGAAAAACTCAGGAACAAGTATAAACTCAAGATAAAATACATTTAACTTACCTATTCACATATTCAAATGCTCACTGAAAATCTCTTTAGGCAAAGTACTATGTCAAGTAAGTAATAACACACACACACACACACACACACACATACAGAGAGAGAGAGAGAGAGAGAGAGAGAGAGAGAGAGAGAGAGAGAGAGAGAAGAAGAAGAAGAAGAAGAAGAAGAAGAAGAAGAAGAAGAAGAAGAAGAAGAAGGAGGAGGAGGAGGAGGAGGAGGAGGAGGAGGAAGAGGAGGAGGAGGAGGAGGAGGAAGAGGAGGAGGAAGCAGCAGCAGCAAGTTTTATATATTTTTTTTCATTTTTGATTTGTTGAGAAAGACTGGCCTCAAACTAACAGAAATCCACCTACTTCTGCTTCCAAGTGCTGAGATTACAGGCACATACCATCATATCTGGCTTTTTCCTCCCAAATTTCAATCTTTTAGAAAACATAATCATATCCTACAGAAAATCAACCCAAACTGGCATTTCCAAACAGCTTTCTAATTGAATACATTTACCTAGTGTTCTGGGATGGGGCTTACCTATGTTGCCCAGGCTGGCCTGGAACTCCCTACGTAGCCCATCTGGCTTCAAATTCATGAACCTCTTGCCTCAGTCTCTAGAGTGTTGGGATTGCAGACAAGCACAACCATGCTCATCTTAGAATAAAAACTCTCTAGAGAATAGAACAAATAACTATGTCCAGCCAAAAAGGAAAGTTTTATCAGAGATGAAGGTGGTGGTAAGAGTTATTTAAAGGTCATGGCAAAAGCACAAGTTCCCCAAACTTTTTGTATCAGCAATTACTAGTTAAGAAAGGTAAGTAAGAGCTGTCCTAAGGGGGCCAGGTCTGGGCTAGACCACAGCGGTGGGCATGATAAACAACTATGCCTTTAAAAGTAAAACAACAACAAAAACCACTACTAGCAATGTAGCTGTAACATTTGGATAGAGTTAAGAGAGTAATTCCCCTACCAAAGCAGAGTACGAGTGTCAAAACAAATTCCATCTTTACATTCAGAAAATAAATGAGTGTAACATAACTCTTTAAATTCTACCTATAAAAGCAAGTATCTCAAAGAATCAACCTGTTAGGTAGCTCAGTGGTTAAGAGCACTGACTGTTCTTCCAAAGGTCCTGAGTTCAATTCCGAGCAACCACATGGTGGCTCACAACCACAGCAATGGTATTCGACACCCTCTTCTGCTGTGTCTGAGGACAGTGACGGTGTACTCACATACATAAAATAAATAACATTAAAAAAAAAAAAGAATCAGCCTGGTGAAGCTGCACATATTATTCTACATCTGATCCTACATGACAAAATCATAGACCTTGATTCTGGCAATGGAGTCCAATACCAAAAGAATAAACAACAGGAAAAAAAAAAACAACATAAAAAGATAAGCTGGACTTCATCAAATTTTTTTTTTAAATTGTGTTTCAAAAAAATCCCACTTAAAAAAAACAAAAACAAACAAACAAAAAAAAAAAACCAAAACAACAGCAGCCACAGACTGGATTAAAATACCTGAAACCGGTCTTACACTTTAGTAAGACAAATAATCAATCCAACTTTAAATGTTTTTTAAAGATTTGTTTATTTTTATGTATATGAGCACACTGTAGCTATCTTCAGACACACCAGAAGAGGGCATCGGATCCTGTGAGCCACCATGTGGTTGCTGGGAACTGAACTTGGGACCTCTGGAAGAGTAGCCAGTGCTCTTAACCACTGAGCTACCTTTCCAGTTCCTCAATCAACTTTAAAATGAGCAAAGGGTCTGAAAATTTCTCTAAGGAAGATATAGAAATCACATACAAGTCATGAAAAGATGCTGGACAGCATCAGTCATTAGGGGAGTGCACGTGAAACCACGATGAGCCATCACTGCGTGTGCACTAGGATAATTATATCCAGAAGTGAAATGACCCATGTTGGCAAAGCCAGACGGCGTGTGCTGGGGGGACAAAGTGGGAGTGTGGTTTAGAAAAGTTTTGTTTTTGTTTTTGGAGACAGGACTCTCACTGTGTGGCCCTGGCTCACCTCAAACCCACAGAGATCCACCTGCTTCTGCTTCTGCCCCTGCCTCTCAAGTTCTAGGGGAACAAAACAAAGCTGTTTAATTGTTCTTCCAGTGTAAACTGGTGAAATAGAATCTTCCACCATTCAGCTGGGGGATGAGGAGAAGAGTAACAAGCAATAGGCCGTGTTCCAAAACAAAGAGGAAGGGCTTCACAGATTAAAAGGAGGACAGGACAGTGAGAAAGCCACAGCAGAGACAAGAAACAGTCCACAGCCCCAAGGTAGGCCCTTCAGGAGGGAAGTGCTGACTTACAAAGGCAAACCTACCAGAGTAACAGCAGTCATCTCAACAGAAACCACAAAGGCTGGGAGAACATGGCTGATGTATTTCAAATAACTTCCAACCAAGATTAGAAATCCAGCAAAGTCATCTTTTAAAATCAAAAGACCAGGCATGGTAGTGCACTCTTTAATTCCAATCACATTCATTTATTTACTTACTAATTTATTTATTTATTTATAAATCAGATTTCAAGCCAAAGGTAGCCAAAAGGGGACTAGAGAGATGCTTGGAGGCTAAGAACTCATATAGCTCATGTAAAGGATGTGAGCTCAGTTCCCAGAACCCGCATCTTGAGTGCCCGTAAGTCTAGTTCCAGTCAATCCAGTCCCCTTTCCTGGCATCCTCCGAAGCCACAAACATGGCAAGCACACAAAATTAAAATCTTTAAAATAAAAATCTTTTAAAAATCAATTAATGGCCGGGCAGTGGTGGCACATGCCTTTAATCCCACTTGGGAGGCAGAGGCAGGCGGATTTCTGAGTTCAAGGCCAGCCTGGTCTACAGAGTGAGTTCAGGACAGCCCAGGACTACACAGAGAAACCCTGTCTCAAAAAAAAAAAAAAAAACCAAAAAAAAAAAAAAAATCAATTAATTAAGAACCAGATGTAATGGTGCATGCCTTTAATTCCAGCACTTGGGAGGCAGAAGCAGATGGATCTCTGTGGGTTACATTCCAGCCTAGTCTACATTGTAAGTTCCAGGACAGTCAGGGCTATATAGTGAGGCTCTAGCTTGAAAACAAAAAAGAAAACAAACAAACAAACAAGCAAGGCATATCAGTCCACTCCTTTAATCCTGACATTCAGTAGACAGAGGCAAGCAGATCTCTGAGTTTGGGGATAGCCTGGTCTACAGAGCAAGTCATAGGATACCCAGGGCTACAAAGAGGAAACCCTGTCTTGCAAACATAAAAATAGGACTAGAGAGATGGCTCAGTAGTTAAGAGCACTGGCATCCAGGTGAACCACGTTCAATTCTCAGTACACACATGTCAGCTCACAACTGTCTGTAACTCCAGTTCTAAAACTCCAGTTCCAGGTGATCCAACACCCTCACACAGACATGCAGGAAAAACAACAATGCACATAAAATAAATTAAGTAAATTAAAAAATAAAAACCAAAAATAAATTAATAGCTGGGCAGTAATAGCACACACATTTAATCCCAGCATTTGGGAGCAGAGGCAGGGGGATCTCTGTAAATTAGAGGATAGCCTGGTCTGCAGAGCAAGTTTTAGGATGGCCAGGGCTACACAAAGAAATCCTGTCTCAAAAAAACCATCCATCTATCTATACATACATACATACATACATACATGCACACACAAACATAAAATTAATGAATACAACACATAAAAAAAACCTGAGGATATCAGTCAGCAGTAATGCACCTTCCCTAGTATACACCAGGCCCATGATACAATCCACATCCTTCAGGAAGCTGGGTACAGTGACCAACCAGGGCTATTAGTGAAGCTCATCTTTTAAAAAAAATCCACATAGTTAAGTAAGGTTTGAGGTGGAGAGTGCTTCCCCCAAATATGTAACAACTGTGTGACAAACAATGGTGCACTTAGTATCATGAAACAGAGAAATGCAGGAGGACACAGAGGTTCAGACACCATAAGAGCAGGTGATCTCACGCCCCACTCTTCATCAACAAGTCACCAAGACAAAAATACCAACCAACCTTTAACCTACACTACAGACCAAACAGACCCAACAGACATCTTCAGAATACTCTATCCAGCAGCTATAGTATAAACTCTTCTCAGCAGCCAAAGAGAGATTAGTAAATGCAAAAAAATACTAAAGATCAAGGTGGAAATTAATGGAGACTAAAAAAAAATATAAGGCAACTGGAGAGATGGCTCCGCAGTTAAGAAAACTAGCTGCTCTCCCAGAGGTCCTGAGTTCAATTCCCAGCAACTGGTTATATGGTGGCTCACAACCATCTGTAATGGGATCTGATGTCCTCTTCTGGTGTGCAGATTTCCATGCAGATAGAGCACTTGTGCATAAAATAAATAAATCATTAAAAGAAAGAGCAATGAGGGGCTGGAGAGATGGCTCTGTGGTTAAGAGCACTGACTGCTCTTCCAGAGGTCCTGAGTTCAACTCCCAGCTACCACATGGTACCACATGGTGGCTCACAACCATTTGTAATGAGATCTGATGCCCTCTTCTGGTGTGTCTGAAGACAGCTATGGTGTACTCATATAAATAAAATAAATCTAAAAAAAAAAAAAAAAAAAGAGCAATGAAATAGAATCTGGTTTTTTGAAAAGAGAAGTAAGAACCTGAGATATCTGCACACACCTATAATACCAGCACTTGGGAGGAAGAGGCAGGCAGATCTCTGTAAGTTTGAAGTCATCTTAGTCTACATAGTGAGTTCCAGGACAGCCAAAGGTACACAGAAAGACCCTGACTCAAAAATAAAATAAAAGCCGGGCGGTGGTGGCGCACACCCTTCATCCCAGCACTTGGGAGGCAGAGGCAGGCGGATTTCTGAGTTCGAGGCCAGCCTGGTCTACAGAGTGAGTTCCAGGACAGCCAGGACTGACTACACAGAGAAACCCTGTCTCGAAAAAACCAAAAAAAAAAAATAAAATAAAATAAAAATAAAATAAAATAAAATAAAAAATACATAAATAAAAATTTAAAAAGGAAGAAAAGAAGGAAGAAAAAAAATGAGACTGGTAAACATTTAGCTAAAGGGGATAGGGTGGAGGAGAGTCACTCAAACTATAGAACTAGAGATGAAAGGAGATATTATGACACTACTAATACCCAGAAGACCACCAAAGAAAGAAAGTCTTTAACTTAAATAATCCAGTAGTCTGGAAGGGATGGATAAATTCATGGAGGCGTAGGACACACCCAAATTAAACCAAGAACAAATGTACCACCAAGAGATCTGGGACAAATACTGAGGTCAGCAAATCTCCCAGAAGAAAGTCCAGGATGCGACAACCATTACAGAATTCTACCAGACCTACAAGAAAAATATCAATGCTACACAACCGTACAACAGAGAGGAAGGAAACTCCCAAACATGGTCTATAAAATCAGTATTACCCTGATACTAAAACCAGGTAAAGAAAGGAAAGAGGGAAGGTGGGAAGGAAGGGACTATAGATCAATTACCCTGATACACAAATGTAAAAATCCTCAATAAAATACAAAGGGCTAGAGAGATGGCTCAGTGGTTGGCACTTGTTGCTCTTATACAGAACCAGGCTTTGATTCCAGCACTTCTGTGGTAATTCACAATTCTAATAACTCCAGTCCAGGGATTCCGACGCCCTCTCTGACCTCTGAAGGCATCAGACATGTATGTGGTACACACACACACACACGCAGATGAAATACTCATATACACTGAATAAGAAAAATTAATAAGAGCATTCCTTTGGGGGCTGGAGAGATGGATCAGCAGTAAGAGCAAAGCTGTTCTTCTAGAGGACCCAGGTTTGAGTCCCAGCACCCAGATGGTGGTTTAAAACTGTCTGTTCATTCTAGTTTCAGAGACTCTGACACCTTTATGAAGCCTCCATAGTACAAAAACATACAAGTAAAACACACACACATAAACAAAACTGAAAAAGATTATTCAACAACATAAGCAAATCAATGAGATATAATATAGCACATGAGTAGAACTAAAGACAGAAACCGCATGACTGTCTCAACAGATGCAGAAAGGGTGCTTAACAAAATTCAACACACTTTCACAATACACACCTTGCATGAACTAGGGATACAGGGTTGGAAAGATAGCCCAGTTAGTAAAGCACATGCTATACAAGCATGAGACCAGCATTTCAATTCCCAGAACTCAGCTAAAGGTCAACTTTGTTGGTAAAGGTTTGCATTCTAGTGCTAGGGAAGCAGACACAGGAGGGTCCTTGAGGCTCACTGGCCAACCATTCTAGCCAACTTGATAAGCTCCAGGTTCAGTGAATGACCCTGTCCCAATAGAACAGAAGAGAGATTAAGGAAGTTAACCTGCCATCTACCTCTGGCCTCCACAAGTGCACACACATTCACATATAAATATGTCTACTCAAACAGAATCATCCTACTTCACCATACCATTCTATGATAAACTATATTAAATGAAAAGACAACTGAAAGCACTTACTGTAGCGTCAGGATGAGACAAGGGTGTCTACTCCACTTGTACTCAGCCTAGTGCTTAATGCTTAGCCAGCATTAAAGCAAGACAGAGAAATAAAAAGAAGTCAAAGTACCTCTATTTGCAGATGATATAAGTCTATACTTGAAAGACCTTACCACCAATACACTCTTTCAATGAAACAGCAGAAAGTAAAAACTTAACATAGGAAAGCTGGTAGTTCTTCTATATTCTAGGTATCAATAACCAGCAATCTAAGAAAGAGATAAGGAAGACAATTCCATTCATAACAGTGTCAAAACAACCAATAGGATCAACCCAACCGAGAAGTCCCAGTCCTCTAAAGCGAAAGCTAGAAAGAAAGCAGAGAAAATAAAGACATTAGAAAACTGAAAATTGTTTGCTGGCTTAGTAGAACTAGTGTTTTGGAAAAGGACATATTATTAAAATTTAGCTAAAGGCTCAATGCAATCCCCATAAAAATTCCATTCTTCATATCGGGGAGGGGAAGTGGAATTCTAAAATGGATCTGGAAGCACTGAAGACAGGAAGGCAAAAGCACTGCTGAGCAGAAATGCAAGGCTTAAAACTACATCAGCAAAGGTTTCTGGGTGTGGCTCCAAAGGCTCAGGAAATAAGAACTGACAATGGGAAATGAGCATGAAACTAAAGGGTAAAACATTTTCTACGCAGTCAGAATGTGTCACGAATGTGAAGTGTCCCCCAAAGATCTGTGTGTTTGAATACTTAGTTACCAACATGGAACAAAATGGGTGCTTGGGTTTAGTTTTAAGGTTTTCAGACCAGCTCCATTTCCTTTCCTCTCTGCTTCCAGCCTGAGGGTGCACTATGACCAGCTGCCTCACGTCCCTGCTGTCCTTGGCCATGACAGGTGACATAAACTTGTCCTCTCATACACTGCTGTCGTTAGGTATTTTGTCCTAGCATTGAAAAAACTAACTATTGCATGATCAATACACAGGCAAAGAATATACACACAAAAGCAATCACACTTTAAAAAAATCTGAATCAACAAATTGAACAGACTATTCTCCAAAGAATAAAAATGGGAAGCTAATTTAAAAAAATGTTCAATACCCTTAGCCATCAAGAAAATACAAGTCAAAACTACACTGAGATTTCATCTCACCTCAGTCAGAAGGGTTACCATGAACAATGTAAAAAAAAATCAAGATCAATAAAACCACCACAGTAAATGTTGACATGGATTTAAGAGAAAACAAACCCTTATAACAATGTTGGTAAGAATGTAAATTACTTCAACCACTATAAATATCACAGTACAGAAAGGTTCTTCAAAAGTAAAACTCAGGTTAGGCATAGTGACATAGGCCTTAACTCAGACAGCAGAGGCAAGAGGATCTTTTATGAGTTCAAAACCAGCCTGGTCTATATAATGAGTTCCAGGCCAGCCAGGGCTATCCAATAAGACCTTGTCTTAAAACAAAACCACCAAAACCAGAACTTCCAATAGTCCAACTGTGCTGCTCTTGGATGTGCCCCCGAGGAATCAAATCCAGAAAAAACACTAGAAAAATCCTGTTACTGCAACACTATTATTCTTGCCAAGCATTTATGGTAGGTATTCAACAAAAAAAGAAACTGTGGCACTGTACACAAGGAAGAGTGAAATTATGTTATTTAAAGGAAAACTGATGGAGCTGGAGACCATCATATTAAGGAGAATAAGCTAGACTCAGAAAAACAAACACTGAACGTTGTCTCTCATATAGCAGAACCTAGACCTTTTTTAAAGACATGAAGAACTATTTTGGAAGAAAGACCAGTGGAGGTGGGGGTAAGAGATGAAAGAGGACAAAACAGATTGATGTATATTATACACATGGATAAAATACACAATGAAATCAATTGTTGTATAATTAATATATGCTAATTCAATAAATAAAACAGTTAAGTAGTTCCACACATTATTACCAAAATTACTCATGTTCTCACATGGCATAGCAATTCTATACTACCGGGCATATATTTAGGAGAAATGAAAACATGTCTTTCTAGATCCTGTACATGGATACTCCTAACTGCTAATGACCTAAAAGATGAAAAACAAAACATCCATACAATACAGTGCTATAATTCAGCTATAAAAAGCAATTAAAAGCTGGGCAGTGGTGGCGCACGCCTTTAATCCCAGCACTTGGGAGGCAGAGGCAGGCGGATTTCTGAGTTCAAGGCCAGCCTGGTCTACAGAGTAAGTTCCAGGACAGCCTGGGCTATACAGAGAAACCCTGTCTCAAAAAACCAAAAAAAAAAAAAAAAAAAACAAAAAAAAAAACAATTAGTCTATATTTGCTACAACATGGATGAATCTTGAAAACACGCTAAGTAAAAAAAGCCAAGGCAGGTACTATCATAAAAAACATTTGCAGACAGATGGCAGATCATTAGTTCCTTAGATTGAGAATAAAGAGAATAGAAGGAATTCTGCTGGTTGGTTGGTTGGTTGGTTGGTTGGTTGGTTGGTTGGTTGGTTGGTTGGTTTGGATTTCTTTTATGTATATGGGGTTTTTTTTTGCTTACATGTATGTTGGTACATACATAAGTGATACCTGCAGAGGCCAGATGTGTCTGATGCCCTGGGACTGGATGTATAGAAAAATCAAACCCAGGTCCTCTGGAAAAGCAGCCAATGCTCTTAATCACTAAACCATTTTGTCAATCCTGAAGGTTGGAAAAGGTTTCTCTCCACAGTGATGGAAATATTCTAAAACAGGGGAGTGTGGCAGCATACACCAGTAATACCAGCACTAGGGAGACAGAGAAAGGATGGAGTCTAAAGCTGGTCTACACTACATACCCAGATATTTCAAAGACAAAAGAAAAGGACAAAACTAAGTTTTAAAATTGACATTTATCCATCAATATGCTAAAGGATGAATTACAGTTTTAAAAGTAGAATTATTTGGCATATAAAATTAATCAATAAAGATTTTTTCTAAAGAAAGTTACAACCATGTTAAAAAGTACACTTGCTTGTGTTTTGATGTTGTGGCAAATACATTACCTCCACAGTATCTGGAAGAATGAAGTCTTCTGCTAGCTGTAATGACACATGCAAGCTATGCTTTCCCTGAAGGCTGTCATTGTCTTTCTGTAACCTCACCAGCTCTTCTGAAACCTGTTCACGTGACTGCATCAGCACAGCCTAAAACACAAACAGATGCTAGGGAGGTAAATCCAGTTTAGTAATGAAAGAGTTAAACATTTTTAAACCTTCCACAGATGGAGTCAAGAGTGCAGATCAGCTTGTTCTGCGATCTGGGTCCTAGGAAACTAGCTATCCACAAGACAAAATAGATAAGATAGGAGGTCAGAGCTGGGAGTTTAGGTCAGCGTGACCGCGCACTCTGGGTACCAGGAACTGAACTGACCACAAGATAAATTAAATAGGGTTTGATTCTTACAAGAAGAAAGGCTTGTATGAGATATTTCCCCCCTGACCATTTCTTGAACCTGTCACGGAAGCTCAACACTGGACAGGTACTTTCTATAGATAATCATGATTCCCCCACTTCACCTCCCCTGGGTTTCGGTTTTTCCCTTTAAAAGCTCTACCTCTTCTCTGAGTGGTGGTTGTACTTCATTGCTTGCCTCTGCGTAGGACAGGCTAGAAGTGCAACCTCAACATGTTGAATCAAATATACCTCTTGCTGTTGCATCAAGTTCAGTGTCTTGTGAGTTACTGGGGTGGCCGTGAATTCCCGAGAAGAGGGAGGGAGTTCCCTTTCTGTCGGGCCTTACAGTAACAACCATATCAGAGGAAAGCAAGGCCAAACAAAATGACATTTGAAGATGGAGCATGTAATAAAACTATACAAAACTTCTAAAAACATGCACACAGCTCATAACTTCTATTTCCTATACTTATTGTAGTGTGGACATGTGTATGCCACAGCATGTGTGCAGACCAGAGGACAAGGCTGTGGAGTCCATTCCTTGCTTCTATGTTTACAGAGGTTCCAGGTATCACTTCCAGGTCAAGCACCTTCCCCTGCAGAGCCATCTGACAGCCACCAGCCCCACCTCATTCTTTTATTTGCAGCCTATTTATTCAGCAAGGAGAGAGGCAATGAGGCGAACATGGGGAGCTCATTCTCTAGAGTTCCTACAGCAATTCAAAAAGATTCACTGTTTCTTGTCTCCCAGAACACAGAGGAACCAGATTCTGTGGCTCAGTAGAATCAGCTGACCTGCACCAAACAGAACAAGTACTCCACCACAGAAGGAGAAGGCAGATTTCCATCTTCCTTCATACTTGCTGCACATACAATATTTACATTCAGGAGCAATTGAATGGCTGGGCAGCCTCAGGCTAAAGTCTTCAGAAAGACCTAAGCACATGTTGGTGTATGTCCATGATCCCATCACCAGGAGACCCAGACATAGGATCTGGAGGGCAAGCAAGTCTTGCATGGACAGAAAATTTAAGGCCAATATGAGCAACATGAGATCTTGCCTCAAGCTTCTATACCACTCCTTCACCACTACTCAATAATGAACATCCACGCTCAGTTCATATGTCCTCTTTTATTTTTAAAACTCGTATTTCTTTTGATGTTTAAAAGAATTAAAATATCAATTTTAAATTAAAGTACTAATTTGTATCAATGCGAAAGTTATTTTAGCTAATGTAAGTTTAAACTAAAGTTGTACAAAAGTCCCTGTGTCTGCTAATCTTTTTTGTTTTGCTTTTTTTTTTTTTTTTTGGATACAAAGTTTCATTGTGTTGCCTTGGCTGGTTTGGAACTCATTATATAAACCAGGCTGGTCTTGAACTCCAAATCTACCTACCTCTGCTTTCCCAGTGATGGGATTAAAGGCGTGTGCCACTATGCCCAGTTTTCTGCTAAATTTTAGTATTAAGTTATTAAGTGATTTGTTACAAATTTATATCCCCACAAATACAGATCACTCACTCAGGCCACCTTTATTTATCACCCACTACTGGAAAGTAGGCATTTTTGTTTGTCAAGAACACACAGAGCCGGGCAGTGGTGACAGCACTTGGGAGGCAGAGGCAGGTGGATTTCTGAGGCCAGCCTGGTCTACAGAGTGAGTTCCAGGACAGCCACGGCTACACAGAGAAACCCTGTCTCGAAAAACCAAAAAAAAAAAAAAAAGCATGAACTCCTCTTCCAAAGGACCCAGGTTCAAATTCTGGTACCCACATGGCAGCTCACAACTGTCTGTAACTCCAAAATCTAACACCCTCACACAGACATATATATACAGGCAAAACACCATGCACATAAAATAAAAACTTAAAAATTTTTAAAAAAGATTTATTAAGAACAATACACAGACAAAGATATTTGCCCTGGAGAGGTAGAAGAGAAAGCTGAGTTACAGCCAAAACTACCCCTGGGTATGACATGGTGCTATTAACAAAAACTGCTTAGTGAACCATACAAGGATGAAGGGACACATAATTAGGAAAAGGTCAGGGAGAGATTTAGATCCCAGGGTGGGTGATGGGCATGCTGAGTCCTGCAGGCAGGCAGGCAGTCAAGGTCATGTACAAACTGTAGTTAACATCATTAGCTTTATTTTCATGAGGCTAGTTGGACTGAGTGCTATGATCACACTCCATATGTACCTATCCTACTATGCATTCTACAGAGACAGACACCCATGACTCTCCCTTTGGCTATCAGACTCTTGATACACTGAACCCCAAGGAAATGGTGTTCCCCAGGAGCCTCATGCTGAGAGACAGAAACAAAGCCACCATAATACTAGCAAGAGGGAGCTCATCTTCCAGAAACAGATTCCACACAATTCTGACCTGTCAGACCACCTTAAGGTAAGACAAGAACAGAGACAATGATGACAGGTGGGACCACAGCTTGATGCAATAGCTTAGCTAACTGCACATACTTCTTGCTTTCGATTTAAATTTAACCCTCTTGTTAGGAGCATGAAAACAGACTTGGGGAGGTGTCACTTGACCTCTTTGTTCTTCCCAGTGTGTCCATGGAAGAGTAGCAGTAAAGACCATCAAAGGAAAACTTCTAGTCAAGAGAAGATTCTCAGGCCTGGGTAGAGACCTAGTTGTCTGTCTCTGTCTATCTCTGTGTCTCTTTCTGTGTGTATGTGTGTGTATGCATGCACAAGAGTGTGTTTGAGTTTTAGGCAAAATATACAATATATAAAATATACAATGTGTGTAAGCACACATGTATATGCCACAGAATATATGTGGAGGTCAAAGGTCAACATTGGGTTGACCTCTTAATCCCTCTCTACCTTAATTACACACAAATTTCGAAGACACTAAACCTAAGCTAACTGGGTAATAAGTTCCAGAGATCACCCAGTCTCTGCACACCAACTGCCCCCCTCTCTGCAGTATAGTTACAGAGGCACATGTGCTGCTGTATAGGGTTTCTATGTGGATACTATGATCTAAACTGTACAATAACAACTTTACCAACTGAGCCATCCTCCTAGCCCAAATCTCTCAACATTAATTATGACTTTAACTGAACTGAGAATGGCTGGCCAAACTTGACTTCTTAGGACTGCTAAGGTGCAGGTTTTGATGCTAATTTCAGTAACAGATCCACTTAACAACTAAGTATTAGCATCCTGTTACCTTCTGGCTATTAAAGAAAGAAAAAGAAAAGGAAAGTAAAAGAAGAATATATGTCTTTGTTTCATTTTAATTTTTGAGAATTTTAATGTTTTAAGTTTGAGAATTTTCTGGATATTAACCTGTGGAGATCAAGATGATTTTTCTTGCCTTTTAATTCTTTAATCTGATTACGACCCCTAGGTAGTGATATAATCACAGAGCAACTGGAATACCTCCCGAGCAGTTCCCATGCTGTTCCCTGTTGGATGTATTGTAAGGGCAGAAACAACTACAAAAACACACTGGGCCTACTTAGTAAGGTCACTGCTGATGGCAATATTCATATTGTGGAGCCACTTTGTCTCCAACTTCACCAAGTATAACGGAATATCCACCATCATGCACAATTCGACTTTATCACTGAAACACTTCATCTGCTCAGTATTCTTGCCAAAATGTCTGACCTCTACTAAATCATGAGGAAACAATCAGATACACTCCACAGAATGTTAACTTAAAACATTCTGAGTAAAATAAGGGCTCTAAACCATTGAAAAAAGATTAATGGCATTTTGTTGTTGTTTTTTGTTGTCGCTGCTATTGTTGCTGTCGTCATAGATAGTTTCTCTGTGTAGCTCTTGTTGTCCTGGAAACTCACTTTGTAATCCAGGCTAGCCACAAACTCACAGAGATCCAACTGTCTCTGCCTCCCCAAGTGTTGGGATGCACCACCATTGCCTAGAGATTAATGGTATTTTTATTTTATTTAAAATTTTTTTAAAGATTTATTCATTTTATTTATGTAAGTACATTATAACTGTCTTAGACACACCAGAAGAGGGTATCAGATCCCATTACAGATGGTTGTGAGCAACCATGTGGTTGCTGGGAATTGAACTCAGGATATCTGGAAGAGTAAGCAGCCAGTGCTCTTAACCGCTGAGCCATTTCTTCAGCCTTATTAGCATTTTTTTAAAGTGAGGGTATTGTACTACACTAATTTAAAGGAAGGAGACTGAAATTACAACAAAACATAATATATAATATATGATTGGTCCCTAGTTCAAATAAAAGTAAAAAAATTTTAATTATTACCAAAAACAACTAAGAATTTGGAAGAAAAACTGGTTAACTTTTAAGGATGTAAAAAGAATGTTCCAGATATATAGAACATCTTTACTCCTAAGAAATACATGCTGAAATATTTAGGAGAGTCATACTGTCTATACTTTAATTCCCAATAGTTCATCACAAGTCAGACTTAGAATATGCACATAACATATCTATATACAGTGAGCCCAAAAGAGACTAATGTTAGCAACTGCTCAACTAAAGTGACTAATGACCTTCTGGAAGGCCTCCAGAGCTACAGCATATATGTAAATTCTGGGAAATCAATAAGGTTATTCTAAATAAATAAAAGTTACCCAGGAAAAACATATAAATATTCAAAAGCTGTGTGAACTAGAGATGACAGTTATCTCTGTTCTTTTAGCTTGTATTTTAAACTGAAAATTAAATACTGGTCTATCACAGTTACTCTGTTTAGGTTTTCCAAGACAGACAAGGTAAAGAGGAAATGGCAGGGTGGGGAGCCATGCTTAGAAGCAGTGTTCATACGGTATTCTCCATCATGATGCTCTGTAGGCCCAGAAGTGTTGCCACTCCAGCAGCCCCTTTGAGCAGAGTGATATTTTAAAAACAATGTTGACAAGGCAATCCAGGAATAAAGGTAGCATGTGACATGTATTTCAAACATTGACTTACCATCTGCTCCTGAACGTCCCTCTTTGCTTGGGAAAAGCTCTGTTGTAACTCTTCAAGTAAGACCTCAGAGGCTTGGGCTCTTAAAACAAGTGCAGATATCTGAATAGAAGATAAACAAGTGAAAATCCAGTTAAAACTGGCTATCTGAAGCTAACCCTGCATCCCATTACTCCACACAAGTCCATGAGAACCACTCATCTTTTATTCAACCAATGCGCACATTTGCTGTATGGCAAGACTTTCCGGTACCCCAGGGCATTAGCAAAGCTCAAGCCACATGCTGACATATATTAACAAACAGTAGCAATTAGCCTTTAAAAGATAAAAACCCACATGACCTAGTTATGAATATATTTTTAAGGGGCTAAAAAAAAAAAAAAAAAAAAAAAAAGCAATTAAAAACTAGAAGCCTGGAGCTGGAGCAAAGGCACAGAAGGTAAAGGTACTTGCTGCTGAGCCTGAGTTTGGTCCTAGGAACCCAGAGTTCACATGGTGGAAAAACAGAACCAACTCCTGCAAGTTGTCCTCGGATCTCCACACATGTGCTATGGCCACATATTTTACACACACATGATGTATGCATGTATGCACACAAATAAATGTTATTTCTTTAAAATGGAAGGATATGAAGGAGAGAAAGGAGACAGCACACCTTTAAAGTATAAATAAAATCCTTTCTGAGTACAATCTTCTAAGGTAGGTATGAAAGAGCAATTAACACCATTTAACTCTTGACTATTTTGAATTAGTGTTAATATTCATGGAGAGGGAATTATTTGAAAACTAATCATTCACACACAAAAACTAATAAAAATAATTTTCTCTACGCATTTAAAAAACTATTGTTAGAATTTTGTTTCTAGCTGGACTGTGGTGGCACAAACCTTTAATCCCAGCACTCAAGAAGCAGAGGCAGTCAGAACTATGAGTTCAAGGCTAGCATGGTCTACAAAGTGAGTTCTAGGGCAGCCAGGGCAACACAGAGAAATCTAATCTTAAAAAACAAAACAAAACAAAATTTTGTTCTTAATAATGGTAGGTTGGGTGATGAACAAAACTACTGACAATTAGAAAGGCTGTATAAAAATAAAAAATGTACCTTTTCAAAAAATTTTAGATGTATTTTTAATTATGTATATATGCATATGTTGAGTTTGGTTTATGCATGTGAGTGCAGTATCTGCAAAGGCCAGAAGAGAGTATAGGACCTTCTAGAGCTGGAGCTAGAGGCAGTTGTCCGTGACCAGACACGGAGGCCAGGAACAGCATTGAGGTCCTCTACAAGAGCAGTAAATGCTCTCAACTTCTGGAGCCATATGTCCAACCAAAACATGTATCTCTTTGAAAACACTGGACGACTAACACAGAATATGGGGCATAGTATCTAAACCAGCTCTCTAAAAGTACCAATTCTAAAATAAACAGCTGTGACACAGAGAGCAGAGTGGAGCATCCGAGAGCCAGACAGAGTGGCAAAAGTAGAAAAATCCAGGACACACCAAGAAAACACCCATCGCACTAGATCCAGAAGGACCACACTCTTGGGGAATGAACATTTTAAATAATCTAATATATAAAACTTTATATAATCTCAGGTTCTGTAACTACATAAAATGACTCAAGACTGTGAGTATCACTAATAACCTGCCTCTCATAAGGAAATGCCCTTGGTGCTGCGACTAGAGAAATGTACTACCACACATGTGGCAGTGGGGAATGAGCTAGGGACCTTATGCAAGTTAGGCAAGCACTCTACCCATTTAGCTACATCACCAGCCCCAGTTCATTCATTATTCATCTTTAATAAAATATAGCACTTAATATAAATATATAACAGAATGGCTTTTTTAAAATATTTATTTTATGTATACAAGTACACTGTAGCTGTCTTCAGATACCAGAAGAGAGCATCAGATCCCAATATGGATGATTGTGAGCCACCATGTGGTTGCTGGAACTTGAACTCAGGACCTCTGGAAGAGCAGCCAGTGAGTGTTTTTAAGCACTGAGCCATCTCATCTCTCCAGCCCAAAGGGAATGGCTTCTTAAAACAACAGACAATATATACAAATCGTCAATGAGTTCAGATATCTGAATCACTAGCTACTGGATTGTGTACAAGATAAAATTTGGAATCATCAGAGAAGAGGAGGTAGTGGAGGGATGGAGGGGGAGGAAGGGAGTGGAAGAAGGGTGAAGGAAGGTGAAGAGGAGGACAAAGGGGGTGGGGGGGAGCCAGAGACTGAACTCAGGCTTAGTAGTAAGCACTTTTATCCACTGAGCCATCTTGCCAGCCCTTGTTTTGGTTTTCAAGACAACATCTCAATAGCCAGACTGGCCTCCAGTTCCATAACTAAAGATGGTCTTGAACTTCTAACCTTTTTGTCCCTACCTCTCAAGAGATGAGATACCAGGTGTGTACTTCTACCTCCAGTTTATACAGTGCTTGAGATTAAAGCAAGTGCTTACACTAGACAAGCACTCCATCAACTGAGCTACATTTCCAGCCAGTAAGTCCTAGCTTCCTAGCTTTCTCTCTCAATCTCTCTTTCTCTCTCAATCTCTCTCTCTCTCTCTCTCTTTCTCTCTCTCTCTCTCTCTCTCCCTCTCTCTCCCTCTCTCTCTCTCTTTTTGGTTTTTCGAGACAGGGTTTCTCTGTGTAGCCCTGGCTGTCCTGGAACTCACTTTGTAGACCAGGCTGGCCTTGAACTCAGAAATCCGCCTGCCTCTGCCTCCCAAGTGCTGGAATTAAAGGCATGCACCACCACTGCCCAGCAAGTCCTATCTTTCTTGTTAGTGAGGTTCTTGTGTATCAGGGAAAACCCAGTACACACACACACACACACACACACACACACACACACACACACACACA
>JANHMN010000002.1:49211660-49240079 GCA_030674055.1 Rhabdomys pumilio
ACACACACACACACACACACACACACACACACACACACACACACACACGTCCACACATTAAATGTAATCAATTTGCTGCCTTCATATAATCACTTAACAACCACTTAACAAGGAAATCTCTTCTGTATGCTGGGTACTACTCAGACACAGGTTAGACATATAAACAAAATACAACTTCTAATTTTAAGATGTGTACAGTTTCTTGAGAGTTTAAGCAAGCAAACAGGCTCTTATAATATTGTACAGAACCATACAAGATAGAGATGAACTCATGTTCTAGGACCTCGAGGAGAAACATCTGGTCAAGAAATGAGCTGGCAAACATCACATGCAGCTAGCTGAGTGTTGGGTGTGTAAGTGTGAAGAGCCTGCTGAAGATCCAAGTACAGACACTCATCAGACAGATGGACGGAGAAGTCTTTGGATAAACAATAGGAAATAACTATTGTACAAAGATAACTAAATGCAACTTTAACCCCAGCACTTAGGAGGGATCAGTATACAGAGCTCTGTGAGTTCCAAGCCAGCCTGGTCTATGTACTGAGTTACAGAACAGCCAAGGCTATGTAGAAACTTTTTGTTTGTTTTTTGGGTTTTTTTTTTTTTTTTTGGTTTTTTTTTTTTTTTTTGGTTTTTCGAGACAGGGTTTCTCTGTGTAGCCCTGGCTGTCCTGGAACTCACTCTGTAGACCAGGCTGGCCTCGAACTCAGAAACCCTCCTGCCTCTGCCTCCCAAGTGCTGGGATTAAGGGTGTGCACCACCACTGCCTGACTGTAGAAACTTTTTTATTTTCATGTTAATTTTTCTATTTTCTTTCAAATATTTTCACTCATTTGAAATTGAAATTTCTGGGAAAACAAAACTAGTTTAATTAAGCTATTGATGGCAATTGTCCCAAATAATAACAAAGTGAGACTAAAAATCCATTCCGTAAACTTTCAAAATAAACTTAAAAACCCTAACAATCAGGGCTGGAGAGATGGCTCAGTGGTTAGAGCGCAGACTGTTCTTTGAGATGGCCCAGGTTTGGTTCTCAGCACCCACATGTTGGCTCACAAATATATTTAAACTCCAGTCCCAAAGGAATCCAATACTGTACACACATGGTATACAAACACATATAAGGAAAATTTACATATAATAACATTACAGTGTTATTTAATGAAAACATTTATATCAGTAAAAAATAATAATAACCAATTTGATAAGTAGTTTGTTATGTTTATTCTACAGTTCATTGTGTTTTCGCATCTTGGAGTCCTATCTATCGAGCACTAACTACTGCCTACTTAGGGACATGTAAACCCAACAGTCTCAGAACCTATAACCCCAAATTTCACCAAGCCATTACTTCCCCTGTTCCAAATCACCCAGAACAGGTAGATCCCAAACAACTAAAGCAATTCCTATGACCCAAAGACTGCCAGAATTATTTAAACTAGCCAGTCCTGAGTTTCTCTGTCTGCCTGTACAGCATGTACAGCTCTCTGTCATTTCTAGGAAAAGCATGTGACAGCAATGCACAGCAGTGGCACAACACTTATTCAAAACATACTGGGCTTGAGAGAAAAAGAAGACAGAAAAATGTGATAGCAAACTGTTCCAAAGATACTGCCCTCCTCATGCTGGCAGCCACCTCATAAATTAAAACCTGATCACAACATAGTAGGGAAATGGCCAAAGAGCTTATGGTACATTTATATTAAAATTCTATTAAATGGGTTAAAAAATTTAAGGGTGACAAAACCTTAAAGTAGATTTAAGCAAGTAGAATGCTCATAAATATGCAGTAACAATATAGAGTATATTTGCCAAGTACCAGTCAGGCATGATGACATATACCTGTAATCCCAGCACATAAGAAATAGAGGCAGGCCGGGCAGTGGTGGCACACACCTTTAATCCCAGCACTTGGGAGGCAGAGGTAGGCAGATTTCTGAGTTCGAGGCCAGCCTGGTCTACAGAGTAAGTACCAGGACAGCCAGGGCTACACAGAGAAACCCTGTCTCGAAAAACCAAAAAAAAAAGAAAGAAAGAAAGAAAGAAAGAAAGAAATAGAGGCAGAAAGCAGAGAAGCTCAAGGCCAGCCTGGGCTACATAAAGGTCTGTCTCAAACAAAATAAAGCAAAACAAACAAGCAAAATAAGTGGGAACATATTTATGTTATCCTGGGAAAGAATATAGAAATAGGAGATTGACACATGACAAAACACTAGAGACCGTTGTCTCTGGGTGGTCAAAACAATTATTTTTATTTGTAAAGCCCTTTCTGCACTTCACAAATGTGCCATATTTTCCTATTCATTTCCTAGTGAAAAAGCATATTCTAAGTACAAAAATAAAGATGACATAAGGTTGTTTAAAAATATTAAATATCAGCCGGGCAGTGGTGGTGCACACCTTTAATCCTAGCACTTGGGAGACAGAGGCAGGCGGATTTCTGAGTTCGAGGCCAGCCTGGTCTACAGAGTGAGTTCCAGGACAGCCAGGGCTACACAGAGAAACCTTGCCTCGAAAAAAAATAATAATAATAATAAAATTAAATTAAATAGCCTTAGCAATAAATCTAAGTCTCCAAGTATTCCATATTGATTTTCATTTACCAGCCAAATTAAATTATCATAAATCTGAAAATAAAACAATTATATTCAAATTCATGAAACAATTATATTCAACACTGAAAATACAAAATATCAGGTCTGAAAGTAGAAACACACACACACACAGAGAGAGAGAGAGAGAGAGAGAGAGAGAGAGAGACTGACTGACTGACTCACTAACTCAGTGTGGATGTGGGTGCAGAGAACTGAACCTAGAACCTCACACACGCTGGCAGAGCACTCTATCACTGAGTGCATCCCCCAGCAGAAGGTCTAAAGCATATTTTAAAGGCTGGGAAATAATATGCATGGTAGGAGAAAGCTATTAAAAACAAACAAAAATAAGAAAAATACTTCTTTATAAATCACACATTCTCCTTTCCTGTTTTCTAAACATTGCTGGGTAGATTACTGCATGATGCAAATACCATGTAATATCTGGCTGAACACAAAGACACAGACATTCTCCTGGGATTCTAAGTATTAGAAAATGCAGAGCAAAATCAGGCCAGCAGCCCTTGGCGTGTGCTCCAGAACAAACAACAAAGATGTACAAAAACAATGGCATCATACTTTTCAGTGTCTGCCAGAATTAAAAAAAAAAAAAACCTTTTTAGTGCCAAGGATCAATAAAAATGAAAATACAAGCCACCTGTAACTGTACTGCACATGGCTCAGAGTAAATCTGTAAACTAAACAGAAACAAGATACCTGTTAGGCAAATACGTTCAACTCAACTACAACTTGTTCACCAGCTGGGAAAGAAGGTGAAAGTTAGGGGCTGTGTATGATCGAAGTCTCCACCTTTCAAAGACGGGATATCAGACACAGGGCCTTACACATGATAAGCGAGCACTCAACCACTGAGCTGTAGCTATGGCTCTCACGTGAATAAAATTATCAGCAACAGGGATGACACAAACAGGACTTACAAGTATGAATCACAAGCAGTCAGGCCTAATTGTACTGAAGTTAAGAACAAGAGGTAAAGCTAGAACAGCCACTCAACTGGGAAAGGAGGATCCTTAAGTTTTACCCCAAAGGTACTAGGTACAGACATTATTTCCTCTACTAAAGAGGGGGAGCATCAGCTGGGAAGAATTAACAGGAGAATTTTAATAACCAGAAAGAGGAAGGCAGGCATTCCACATTAAGGAACCAACAAGTGAGGGGAACAGCTTGGCACAAGAGAATGACCAATATGGCTATTAGAAGATTTTTTTTCTGGCCAAGAGAAATAATAGGTCACTGGGTAAAAGTACTTGCCACCAAGCCCAAAGACCTAAGTTCGATCCCCAGGTCCCACAAGATGAGAGGAAAGAAACAGTCCTCTGACCTCCACATGTATGCTAAGGTGTTTACAGACACCCCCCCATACTAAAGTAAATATCTTTGTTTGTTTGTTTGTCTGTTTGTTTACTAAAAAAATCCCTCTTGGGGCTGAAAAAAAATGGCCCAGTGGTTAAAAACACTTGCTGCTCTTACAGAGGACTAGAGTTTGACTCCCAGAATCCATGTCAGACAGCTCATAACCACTCCAACTCCAGAGGATCTGATGTCTTCTAGCCATTGTGGGTATGTGCACACACATGTACAAACTCTCATAACCACACATAAGTGTGTCCACAAACCCAATTTAAAAAATTAAAAAGAAAGAAAATTCTTCTTTCAAATGGTTTCAACAGTCTACACAAGGTTGCAGTGGTCAGTGGTGCTCTGTGTTCAAGAGTGGTCTGACCACAGCCATACTTAAGGAAGAGAAGAGAACCAGACAGTAATGCTGAGGGTGCAGCAGAGGAGGAAAGCTAAAGGTACAACACTCCATGCAGAGGCCCTTGCCATACGGCAGGTGTGACTGACAGACCACAGGCTTGACACCTGACATTTGCACTTCTGGGCCTCTTCTTCCGCTTCCCAACAACTGCACTCTTCCTCGAAACGTCAACGTAATCTGCTAAAATTTACCTTCTATCCTCAGAACTTACGCCATTATAATACTGGAATTGAACAAGTAGCAAGCCTCTGTAATCAACCCAAATGTTCAGGAAGCTGAGGAAGAAGTAACCTTGAGAGTATGGTCAGCCTGAACTACATAGCAAGACCCTGTCATTCCCCCCACCAAAAAAGCAAGTATTTAGCAATATTTATAATTCACATTAAAAATAGACGCCAGGGCTGTAAGTGTGGTTCCCCGGTAGAGCACTCTTCCATATGTGTTTGATTCCCAGTACCCACTGGCATCTCCCAACCACTGGTAATTCCAATTCCAGAGGAGCTAATGTCCTCTTTTGGCCTCTGTAAGCAGTGCATGCACATGGTATATAGACACATACACAGGCAAAATACATTTAAATATGTATGTGTGTAAATATATGTGGATGTATGTATGTATATAAAAGATTATACATATAGTATATATATGTAAAAGGACATCAGACAACTCTTGAGAAGTCCACATTTAAATGTGTCTTATCCTTCCCCCTTTCTATTAACTCTGTGCTTAAATCTGATATTTAAAAACAAAAACAACTTCAATAATCTTCCAATTCCACTTCAAAACAAAACCAAAAAAACATATCATTTAGAAACCTGTTCTGATGTATGGCATTTGAATTAGCCAGAGTAAAGAAATATCTAGTAACTTTAAATGGTAAATGAAACCAGTATGCTTCAAGTAGTGTTAAAATGCTGTGAGAACTACAACAACAGAAAACAGCTGACGTTCATCTCATTTTCATCTACATACTTTCCACACAAACAAGGTGCCCTGGTAATCATTTTATCAAGTCGACACAAGCTAGAGTCATTTGGGAAGAGGAACCTTCAATTCAAAAAAGATGTTCCCACTAGAGCTGTGCCTATGGGCAAGCTTGTGGGACATTTTTAAATTAACTGATGTTCAAGGGCCCAATCCATTGTGAGCTGTCAACTCTGGGCAGATAGTTCTAGTTGTACAAGAAAGCAGGCAGAGTAATCCAAGAGGAGCAAGCCAGAGCCACATTCCTCCGTGGCCTCTACATGAGTCCCTGACACCACGTTCCTGCCCTGAGTGTCTGCTCTGACTTCCTTTGATGATGGAGTGTGACCTGAAATTTGGTCTTGGTGTTTAATCACAGTAATCAATACCCTCACTAACCTACAAGGTGACTGACTGATGTAGAAATAAACTAAAAGTTATGAATTTATGTATAAAAGTTTTTTGAGATCCTTTGAATCTTGGACTCCAGAAAATCTCTCATCTCGGCCTCTCCCCCAGCATATAGAATAACTGTCATCATGGACTCACTTTACCTCTTCATTTGATAATGGGGTTGAAGATTCTTCTTGAGTTAAAGCACACACAACTGGTATTTTTACTTCTTCTTCAGTATCTGCTTTCTTGTTATCTTTTCTCTTATTGATCTTTTGTTGTTCATCCTCCTCCTAAAAGTTAGAAAGAAACAGCATCATTTAGTTACCCAGGAATCTATATGTAAGCATCATGTAGTTCTTCCACCACTCAAAACTAGAGCAGAGATCTTTATAAGAACTGAAGACTGGACAAGAGAGTATTTGTTCTGCATTCAGTAGAAGGGCCTCTGGTCATGACAGACATTTTACTATACTGTAAGCACAAAGAAAGAAAATCAGAAAGCAACATTTAAGAAAGCACACTGTACAAAAGTAAGACAAACAAAAGGAAAGCAACCCCCTGCTCCAGATAAAAACTGGAAAACTACATAGAATAAATCTTATCTCACCATGGAAAACAGAAAAAGTTATTCTGACATCATACTCCCATTGAAAACATGAGAAAACTCTGGTACTACCAAAGGGAGCTGTAATCCCAGCGGCCCGGAGGCTGAGTCAGGAGGCACAAATTCAAGGCCCGGTTGTGCTACACAGTCAGACTCTTATCTCTAAAACTAAAAGAAGAAAAGAAAGAGGGAAGTGAGGGAGGGAAAAGACAGGATATGAGGGACATACATAAAACACAAAAGGATGCCCAAAGTCCAAATAATGACCCATTCAACAAAGATAAATGTACCATTTCTGTCTCGTGAGGAGAACAAGCATAATTACAACACAGAACAGGACACACAGAGTTCTGCAGGAAGAGAAAAATACAAACTGGTTTTGGTTTCATTTAAGAGAGCCAGCAAAGGGAACCCAAAGGATATAACTTCTAGAGCTGAATCTCAAAAGACAGGAAGATGAATTTGCCACTTAAGGGCTCCAGAGAGAAACAAAGCATCTGTAAGACAGAGAAGCCTAGAAGACTAGACCTGTGGTGGAAGTGCAAAGGGGTCACTGACACATGAGCAGGTACATGAAAAGTGAAGGCCAGGAACAAAAAGGTGGTAATTAAGTAATTAAACTCTAGATTGAATTGCTCAAGCATGGGCACTGCCATTGCCATCACCTTCCTTTGCTTGCTTCCTAATCTACAACGGAAATGACTATGTAATGCCTGCCTCACAAAGCTTTTGTTTGCTGAAAAATGCTTTATAAAGCCTCAGCTCGATGCTACCTAACACAGTAAGTATTAATGAAAGGTTTCAACAATCATCTTAAAAGTAAAAGACTGTTTTAATGAGATTAAAAATCTATACTTTAGGGCTGGAGAGATGGCTCAGCGGTTAAGAGCACTGACTGCTCTTCCAGAGGTCTTGAGTTCAATTCCCAGCAACCACATGGTGGCTCACAACCATCTGTAATAGGGTCTGATGCCCTCTTCTGGTGTGTCTGAAGAGAGTGACAGTGTACTCATTACACTGTACATACATTAAAAATAAATAAAACAAAAAATAAATAAATAAAATAAACAATTCTTTTTTTAAAAAAATCTACACTCTAAGCATAAATTTAAAAACAAAATTAAAATAAAAACTGAGAAACAAAATCTAACCTAAGTCATATAGAGCATTTTAAAATATTTTACTATCTAAAAAAGCAGACAATACTTTTAACAGCTAGTCAAGGGAAATACTTGTACACATATACACTATGCCAAAGAATACTCATTGTGACACTCTCTGAGATGGAGAAAGCACAAGAGTGGAGGTAGTTCTGGATGTCCACTACAGAGAAGATAAAGTCAATTATGGTTGCCATGCTACCAGTTAACAAGAGTGAGACAGAACTGGAATATAAACAAACCCAAGATAATGCTTATGGGAAAGCAAGGCATAAAATAATACTCAAAAGCATGTACAAGTTATATGGGGAAGGCAATACTAACTACATGGTCACAAATACACACAGAACTAATCTAGAAGACACTATCAAACTGACAGACGAAGTTACTGGGAAGAGTAATGCGCCTGAGCACTTGATATTATTTCATTTGTATTTTAAAATATGTCCATAGACTTATTCATTTTATTTTATGTGTTTTGCCTACATGTATGTATGTGTGCCATACGGGTGCTAGTGTTCCCGTAGGTCAGAAGAGGACATCAGAACAGGGCATCTGATCCCCTGGAACAAAAGTGAATGGTTCTGAACTACCATGTGGGTGCTGGGAATTGAACCTAAGACCTCCGCAAGAGTAACAAGTGCTCTTAACCAAGGAGCCATCTCTTAAGTACCTCATTTTGTATTTAAAACAAGCACCTTTTTCTATTAGAAAGTTCTAGTGTTTCATTACTCACTATTCAGTGGGGATGGTTGGCTCTCATTACCTAACCTGGGCTGGCCGTGAAACCATATTTCTCCTTTCTCTCCCTCCTAAGTGCTGGGATTTCAAGTATAGGCCACTACTCCCAGCCTCTACCCTATCATATTTTAATCAGACTTTTAAAGCAAGATCACCACAAATTTGGCCTACTCTGAAAACTCAGAAGTCCTAAGAGAACTACATAATATTCTCAGAAATACAGACAGCTACATCCTTCACTCACCAAAGGTGATTTCTAAATCAGTTTCTTCACACATAAGAAAATGTATAAGGCCGACAAAGTCCTCCCAATGGTTTGCTTGGGTTTGAGCAGAGTTTTGCTGCCCTCAGAGTTGTCACTTTACAGCTGAACACCAAGGGCCAGGACTGTAAGTGTGTGCCCCACATCTGGACTGTTAAGTGTGTGCCACTACCTCTGGACTGTAAGTGTGTGCCCCCACCTCTGGACTGTAAGTGTGTGCCACTACCTCTGGACTGTAAGTGTATGCCCCCATATCTGGGTAGCTACTGGGATTTTTTTCAAAGTGCATTAAAAATAAAATCACTAGGAGAGATTTTGCACAATGGGGCAGCATCTGCCTATCATGAGCAAGACCCCTCAGTTTGATCCCCAACATCACAAATAAATGATAATCAAGTGTCACAAAACATCTTGCTCCAGCTTAGGTTAATCTCCAACATATACACTACAATATAGACAGGAGCATGATTACTAACCATGATACCTAACAAACAACTGTCTGGGGCTGGAGGGATAACTCAGCATTTCAGAGTGCCTCTTGCTCTTGCAGAGGACCTGAGTTTGGTTCCAAGCATCCACATCAGGAAGTTCACAACCGACTGTTAACTCCAAAAGGATCTGTGCTCCCGGCTTCAATGTGCACTAAAGTAAACAGCCCTCCCCCAAAACACTCACAGACACAAATACATAAAATTAAAAATAAAATCAATCTTTTTTTTTTTTTTTTAAAGAGCCTATTCACCTGATCTTTCTTCTTCAGTTCTTCAACTTGTCGGAGCTGCTCCGAAGTTAACACAATCTCCATTCGCTGCATGTCTCTCATCAGCAAACGCTGAGATTCCAGAAACTGGTCGTTGGCCTTCTGCCATGTATGCTTTAACTGGTTGTGTTGTTGTCGTTCTTGCTCCAAGAGATGGCAAACTGTTTAGGAGCGCCACCCCACCCCCAATCAAAAACACTGTATTTTAATGGTAGGCAATTTCTTTAGCATAGGTCTACTACAGGTCTGGCCAGCATTCTACTCTGTGAGTTGGCCTTATGACTGACACCAAAGAGCAATCTACAAGTAAATATAACAACTATTCCCACACCACCCCTCGAAACCAAAGTTACCCCAACTGTGCCCTTAGGAACAGACAAAAAACTTCTGTGCTTTCTAAGTTTTAGAAAACCTGAATAAATTTCTTAAAATGTTAAGAGTTGCTTTACTGCAGGACTTAGAGCTGTTATTATAGTTATGATAAGTAAGTATCTCTATGCTCTCTTGGGACAACACATGATATTCCATGCACAAACTTAATATTGAGAAAATGCATTGTTTTAAAAGCCTTCAGAGGCTCATTCACAATCAATATGACAAAGCATGGCCTCTGTAGAATAGAGAGGCTGGGAGGGTAGGGACACGGGATGGGACTGATCCACTGTGTAGCCTAGGAACGGCTCTGGTGTGCACCATCCATCAGACCTGCTGAACCACTTTGTGTACACACCCTTAGCTCTAGCCAGAGGTCTGTTCCAGGCTTCACAAAACACTTAAAACTTGACTTCAGAAAGCAACAATAACAAAAATTTTTAAAGTAAAATTTAAAAGCATCATGTGACCATGACTTCTTTCAGCTGGTATAATGACCTACGTCTGCAGTCCCAGCTAATCAGGAGCTTGGGAGTTCAGGAACAGTCTCGGCAACTTCTGCCTTCAAAACTTTTTTTAAAGATTTATTATTATTATTTTTTTTTAATGTGAGTATATTGTAGCTGTCTTCGGACACCCCAGAAGAAGGCATCAGATCCCATTACAGATGGATGTGAGCCACCATATGGTTGCTGGGAATTGAACTCAGAGCAGTCAGTGCTCTTAAGCACTGAGCCATCTCTCCAGCCCAAACTAGTATTTCTTTAAGTGCCACCCCAACAATTTTTTAAATAAACTGTATTGTTTTGATTTTTGGTTTTTCAGGACAGGGTTTCTCTTTGTAGCCTGGCTGTCCTGGAACTCAGTCTGTAGACCAAGTTGGCCTTGAACTTAAGAGATCTGTCTGCTTCTGCCTCCTTAGTGCTGGATTAAAGGTGTGTGCCACCACCATCTTTTGTATTTTTTGTTTCTGGTTTTTTTTGTTTTTTTGGGGGGGGGGGGGTGGTTCTGTTTGTTTGTTTGTTTTTTGTTTTTTGTTTTTCTGGTTTTTCAAGACAGGGTTTCTCTGTACAGCCTTGGCTGTCCTGGAACTCACAATGTAGACCAGGCTGTCCTGGAACTTAGAAATTCGCCTGTCTCTGCCTCCCAAGTGCTGGGATTAAAGGCATATGCCACCACCGCCCGGCTTGTTTTTATTTTTTAAAGAAACCTATGTATAGGACAAGAAGAACTGACCACTCTCTGTTAGTGATCCTGCCCCATCTCAATCCACTTCCCAGCAAGGCAGTGTATGGTGCTCTATCCCACAGCTGCTGGGTATGACTGCTGGACAGATCTAGTCTCCAAGTGAGACTGTAACCTTCTGTTAGGCTATTACACTGGATTCCAACGTGATAAGCAGCAACAGACAATGACCTTGAACTTCTGACTCTCCTGCCTCTAGGCCCCAGTGCCTGGAGTAGAGGCGTATTCAAGCAGTCTCAGTTGTTCATCAGGACCTCAGCACTGCAGGTGGTAAATGAGCTACTTGTATCTTATTACTTGTTGTGTCAAGGAAGCAGCAGTTATCACTGTGTATCTCAAGTGTTTGATTTTGTATTTTTTTCTTTTGGTTTGTTTTGGAGGAGTTTTATTTGTTTGTTTCCTAACTTTAAAAGAAAGAGAGAAAGAGAGAGAGAGGGGGGGGGGAAGGGAGGGCGAGCCCCAAAATTTGAAAGAAAATAAGCCTTACAGGAGGGCTCATTTATAGAAAAAAATAAGAGAAAAATTATGCAATTTATGCAATTTATGATCTTTAAAAAGTAAAAGAAATCATTTTTCAAAGTATTGTATTTTTAATTTTCAATTATGTATATATAAGTGGGTATGATTATATGCACACAAGTGCAGGTGCATGCAGAGGTCTGAAGAGGGTACTGGAAACCCTGGATCAGGAGTTACAGACAATTACAAGCTGCCCATCAAACCTCTACAAGATGTCCTCTGTAATAGTAGTGCTCTTAACTGCTGATTCATCTCTTCAACCCATGTTCGTTTGCTTGTTTGTTTTTGAGAGAGTCATACTCTGTAGCCCAAGTTGGTCTCAAACTAGTGATTTCTCTACTTCAATTTCTCAAGTGTTAAGATTATCGGTGTGAGGCACCACACCCAAGCTCAGTTGCTTCTTAATTTTTTTTAAGTTGTGGAAATACAGAGTTCACTTGTACATTACACAGTACATCTTCATGAGTGAACTCCACTGTCCCTTACACAGCTGTACTACATGAGAAGCTCTCTGCCCTATCATTCTTGCTAATCCACTTCCTGTTGAATGCCGTGCAGACTAAAGCACTCTAAGCATCATTACAGCCTGCCCAGAGCTCAGGCCTTGTAAAGTTATTGCTGACATAGTGGTGGAAGGAGAGGCCACTTAACAATCCAAATTACTGTAACAACTTTCATAAAGGCTTTCAAATTGACTATAAAGCTTAAATGAATCACTAGCATGCTGGCTGCATTGATTGTTTAGGATTTGATGCTGTTATTAATATGAATTTTATTTACACAGTTGGAATAAAGTAAAAGTATACACAATATATATTTATTTACCTTCATGCAGCTCTTTCCTCAATTTCTCAGCATCTTCCTGTAGAACAGATTTCTGAGTGTTTAAAACAGCTACATACATCTCCAGATCAGTCCTGCAAGACTTCTCAGCCTCCAGATAATGATTCAGTTCCTTAACCTGAAAATATAAAGCTCAACTTTACAACCCTGGTAGAAATGGCAAATAAGGTAAATATCAATGGCTGTATTTTAAACATGAAAATAGAATACAAATTTAGAAAATAACAAAATTGACAGATGCTAGTCATAATTCTTTAGGTTAAATATATAGGTAAACTTATATGTAGTTATTTTATACCATTCATTTCAAAAAGGTACTTCTAATTTGTACTTACAGAGGAATGCATGCATATGCTTGTTCTTTCTAGCAACAAAATTATGATTTATTTATGTGTGTGCATGCACACAAGCACATTTGTATAAGAGTGCACATATATGCATGGGTGCACAAAGCACATACGTATGTAAATTAGACAACTACAGGTGTCATCCCTTAGGTACCAGCTATCTGGGGGCTTTATTTATTCTGTTTTGAGATAAAGTCTGTCACTGACCTGGAACTTACCTAGTGTGTAGGGTGGCCACACATTAGGCCCAGTTATCTGCCTATCTCCCTCTCCCTAGTGCTGTGATTACTAATACACCCACCATACCTGTTTTTTTGTTTGTTTGTTTGTTTGTTTGTTTTCCTCTATAGGTTCCAGGGATTGAAGTCCAGCCTTAATTACATCTCCTCAGTCCCTCAGCTCTCCTTTTAGGTAAGATAAAAATAGCTTCATACTCTCACAACTTTCTTTGATTTCTGGGGAGGTAATTCCAATACTTTACATTTATAAAAATTGACTTATTTTGATCAATACGACATCAAGATGGCTCAGCAGGCAAAAGGTGCTTGCCCCTAGGACTAATGACCTGAGTTTGATCCAGAGAACCCACACGGTAGAAGGAAAAGCCAACTGCCTACAGTTGTCCTCTGACCTCCATATGTGCATCATGGCAGTTTTTCAAAAAAGAAACCATGATGTAAAAGATAACTAGTTTTGTAATAATCACACAAATTTGAAGGCAAGTGTGGAAAATTTTTAAATCCTATCTTTTCATAATATACTTCCTGTTTTAATACTCAGACTGGTAACAACACAGCCTACATAACTAAAACAGACACAACCAAAATAAAATGCAATATTACTAAAAACAAAATGCCTTCTAAATATTTATGTTTCTTTATGATCGATCTTACCTTGTGTTTAATTATATGTCATATAAAGTCTCCGTGTGTGTGTGTGTGTGTGTGTGTGTGTGTGTGTGTGTGTACGTACATGAGTGCTCTGAGCTCCTGGAGGTCAGAGGACAGCTTCCATGAGTCCATTCTCTCCTTCCAATGTGTGGGTTCAGGAAATAGAACTCAGGTTGTCAAGCTTGGTGGTAAACACTATCTGCTGAGTCATCTTCATGGCTCTAGATTCCTAAAATTTGATCTGACCATCTTGTAGAATATATTAAATTATAGTTACTAATATTGATACATTTCCATTTGTTTCTACATTCCTTCCTTCTACATTTGTAATCTTTTCCATGTTTCTTGTCTTGTTTTAATGAGTTTATCAGCATATACTACTCACACATCATGGGTTTCCTGACAGTATTCCTTACATACAACACACACTTTGCACTTTGATCGCATCTGCTTCACTGCCCTCTCTTGCTCCACTCCAGCCTTGTTGATCCCTTTCTCCCCATATAGCCCCTCTCCTACTTTCATGTCTTTTTCTCCTTCCTGTGACGGAGTACGTTTTTCACAGGAGCCTGAGTGAGAGTTTGACTGTGGGAGATGGGTACGTTATCACTGGTTATACCACGGAAGAAAATGTCTCTTCCTCGTCCACCAATCATTAACTCCATATAAATCCTCATGGAGGTATGAACACAATATGCCACTTTCCTTCTGTAACAGCATTTATTAGCAACCCAATTCTGCACAAGAATCACAACTACTATGTGTTCAAGAATTATATAGACATGATATGGCTGCAAGTCAGCATTCCACCTGCTTCCCTTCTTTTAATCATCTCTTACATTCTCTTATACCTCTTCTTCTCAGATATATTTTCAAACATTTCTATTTAAAGTGAGGGGGGCAGAGTTGAGGCACATGCAGATGAAAAGACAACTTTTGGGGGTCAGTTCTCCTTTTCATCATATGAATAGCAGAGATCAAACATGGGTCATCAGGCATGAAGACAAGCAACTTTATCTGCCATGTCGTTTTGCTGACCCCATTTTCTTTTTGTCCTTTTAGTACTGAAGATCAAACCCAGACCTTCGTGTACACTAGACAAATATTAGCACTTAACCAACTGTACCTCTAATTTCTTATTTTCTTTCATTACTAAAGAATTTCCTCAGTGGTAGAGCACTTGCCTAACATACTTCACTGAGGCCCCAGGTTCAACCTCTAACACTAAAAACAGACATAAAAACTTTAACACCCTATTAATATTTCCACTTCATTTTTGTTTGGTTTGGCTTTTTAAAGGCAGCACCCATGTAATCCAGGACGGATGTAAACTCGCAATAGAGATGAAGGTAACCTTGAACTTCAGGTCCTCTTGCTCTGAAATCCTATTATGAGACATCAGCCACCATGCTCAGCTTATGCAGAGCTGAGGATCCACCTTCTGGCCTTGAGCATGCCAGAGAGGCACTGCACCAAGGAGCCACATCCAGCCATGCTGTGTACATGGCCAATAGGAGGGGCACCCTCTCCAAATGATCTCTAGAACCAGGATGAGGAAATAGTCAACTATAAACAGATTCTTTTCCTTGGTAAGAAAACTAAGGCTAGGAATGTAGTTCAGTTGTCAGAGTTCTCAGCCCTGATCTCCAGAGTTATATAAAATAGGCATGGAATACACTACAAATTCAAGATCAGCCTGGGCTACATGAGACCTTGTCTTATAAAAATAAACCAATAAAAATAACTTGTTAAAAGAAAAAACGATGGCCAGGCAGTGGTAGTGCACACCTTTAATCCCAACACTCAGGAGGCAGAGGTGGGCACATCTCTGAGTTCAAGACCAGCCTGGTCTACAGAGCAAGTTCCAGGACAGCCAGGACTACACAGAGCAACTCTGTCTCAGTAAACCATGAAGGTGGGTTCTGGAGGAAAAGTGAGAGAAAACTGAAGTTGAGTCTCACTTGGATAAAATGAGCAACTGAACACCAGTCTTCGTTAATGAATAAGCATCATCACTGAGGGTTTAAATAACCAAAGGCCAAATTACCATAGAGGGGGTTTGCTTTCATTTTGGTTTTCTGAATTTAAAACAAAAAATAATATTCTTAAGATGCAAGGCTAAATGACTTCCCAGCACCACTTCTTAAGTAATCTTAATTTTGTTCCTGGCATTGGAACAGATGGGTAAGAGCATCTTACAACCTTTGAGGCCTCCAGCTCTTTAATCTTGTCTTCTGCTTCTGTCAGTTTATCTTTCAGCGCTGCAATTTCCTTCTCCATGGGCATCACGACAGAACGAAGCTTTTCAGCATCCTCTTGGGCCTATGATTACAAAGAATTAAATGCAACAACTTACTAATTGATGGCTTTTCTAAGAAACCTTGTCTACCTATTTGCTAAAAATTAGTATAACAACTAGAGTACACACTTCATTAGCATTCATAAGATTACCAATTCTTCTTTTCTTCAGGTTTTTTCTTTGAATTTTTATTAGCATGTATTCGCTATATTTACAAAATAATGGGCTTTGAAACTGCATTTCTTTCTGGTCCATCACGTACTTGACCACTTGACCGTATTGCACCAGCCATCGCCCATTTCACTCTCCACACTTTTCCTTTACCCAGATCTCTCCTTGTCTTCTCTCTCTCTCTGTCTTTTTGAGTAGAGCTTATTTTGTTGATATCTGATATTTGGCCCTAGGTTCCAGCAAATAACATGCATGTTCTTCTTTATAACAGAATAAAGCTTCACTGTGTGGCTAGGGATATGGCTCAGCACTTAAGAACATGCACCGCGCCTCCACTGGACCCAAGTTCAGTTCCTAACACAATATGAGTGTCAGACAACTGCCTCTACCTCCAGCTCCCAGGGCCAATTCCATTTTTAAATAGTTTATTACTGTGAATGTCAAGGTGTAATTATGGTTTTCCCAAATATTTCACTCAGAATTTGACAGTAAGTAGAAAAAGAGATTCACTGTAACATATCTGATTTCTTTACTACTCATATTTAAGAAGCAGAATCAAGAGCTGGGTATACCCTCAGGAAGCAGAGGCAAGTGGAACCTACTCAGGTCTGCATGTCAAATCTAGGTCAGCTAAAGCTACAGAGTGTGATTCTGCCTCAAAAAACAAAAATAAACACATTTAGCTTCAGTGCTCAAGAGGCACAGGGAGGTGAATCTCTTGTGAGTTTGAAGCCAGCCTGGTCAAGATAGCAATGATGTATTGGGATTATTTTGTTAACTCTGACAAATATAACATACTATATGGTAAAATGTTAAGAAAGCTGGGCATGAAGTATACTGAAATGGCACAATATCAAACATTTTTAATACTTAAAAAACACCTCCTAAAAAATAAAATTTAGGGCTGGACATAAGGCTTGTATTGCTCTTGTAGAGGACCAAAGTTTGATTTCCAGCACCAACATCATCAGGCAGCTCACACCATCTGTAACTGTAGCTCCAAGGAATGCATTCATATATATGTACTCTACACAGATACATATACAAACAATTAAAAAAACTAAAATAAAATGTATAGACACCTAGGAGCTGACTCAATCAGTACAGGGCTCACTACACAAGAAGCTTGAGGCCTAAGTTCAGACTCACGTAGAAAGCCAAGTATAGTTACTTGGCTGGCATACACTTGTAATGCCAGCACTGGGAAGCAGAACAAGATTCTAGGAGTCCACTGGCTAGTCAATCTAGCTCACGTAGTGAGCTTCAGGTTCAGTGAGAGATCTTGTCTCAAAAAGTAAAGTACTGGGGCTGGAGGGATGGTTCAATGGGGACTGCTCTTCCAGCAACTCCCAGCAACCACATGGTGGCTCACAACCATCTACAGCGAGATCCGATGCCCTCTTCTGGTGTGTCTGATGACAGTGACAGCGTACTCATATACATAAAATAAATATACATAAAAAATGATAAAAAAAAAAAAAAAAGTAAAGTATCCAATGCGGTGCCACTGAAAAGACAATATAAAACCCCATTTGTCCCCATTTCAGGACCCCATTTGCTCCATTTTGAGGACCAGGCCTGATTTCAAAATAGGCCATAAGGCACCAGCTTCAGGAATAGACCATGAGTCCCAGAAACTAGGTCATAAAACACCAGCTCTAACAACAGACCATACAATCCAGAACAAGATCATAAAACCCCCTCACAAAGAACAGCCTAAGGATAACCACAAAAATAGGGAAATATTTTATCTCAGAATGGACCATCTGTGCTGGGCAGCCCTATTTCATCACACGACTGAATGCTCATGACATAGGAATGAATGTAAACCACTGATCACCTGTGACCCCTAGCACCCATCAATGAAATTTCAGATTACCTAATCCTAGAGAATTCCTTGGTTCCCTATAAGAAGGCCTGCATGCTGTTGTTTCTGCAGAATAAATGTTCTTTGTTTTTGCATACTATCTGAGTCTGGGGTCTTCCTTCAGCAATTTTTGGACCCTTACAGCACAAGCTTTTAATCTCAGCATTTAGGAGGCAGATCTCCATGTCAAAACCAGCCTGGTCTACATAGAAAGTTCCTGACCAGCCAGGGATGCAGAGACCCTATCTCAAAAAGAAAGAGAAAGACAAAAAAGAAAATAAGGTAGACGGAAAAAGGGATGGGAACTAGGAGCTGGAAATAAGTATGACCAAGCTACATTTATGAAACTGAAAGATAAAACAAAGATAAATCTTAAATAATAATAAAGGTCATACATTTATACAATGAAATACTATTGGAATACTATTCAGTTATGAAAAACAAAGACATCATGAATATAACAGGCAAATGGATGGATCTTGAGAAGATCATACTGAGTGAGGTAACCCAGTCCCAAAAGGACATGCTCAATATGTATTCACTTGTAAGTGGATATTAGCCATAAAATACAGGATGCCTGTGCTACATTCTACAGACCCAAGGAAGCCGGACAGGAAGGAAGGAGGGCACAAGCAAAGATGCTTGAGTCTCACTTGGAAGGGGGAAGGGAATGGTCATGGAAGGCCGACGGAGGGAGAGAACTAGATAGGAGAAGGGATCGGGAGGGGCGTGTGGAGGTTCAGAGTTGGGGGAGGGGGGGATGGACACGGCCTGAACCTAGGCCTCCCAGCAGATGTGCAGCTTGGTCTTCATGTGAGTCCCAGACAACTGGAGTGACAGCTATCCCAATAGCTGTTGTCTGTATGTGGGATATGTTCTACTAGCTGGGCTGCCTTGTCTGGCCTCAGTAGGAGAGGAAGCACCTAGCCTTGCAGAGACTTCGAAGTGCCAGGATTGGGGACATACCCAAGGTGCCCCTACCTGCTCAGAGGAAAAGGCAAGAGGGTGACCAGGAGGGAGACAGTGAACAGGATGTAAAGTGAATAAGTAAAAGCAGTGATCTGCCTGCAAGACATACTGGTCCAACAGTGGTAAAAATTGCATAGAAGTATCTCCCACTCCCACCCCACCCCACCCCACCCCCAGCCCCAACCTCACCCCTGCCCCAACTGAATTTAAAGCCCATATCATTTTAGATAGAACCCATACCTGACACTGCTAAAGTGGCCAAGAACCTGGGACTTGGGACTAAATAGGTCACTGGCCTAGTGGAACACTTACTACTATTATTCTGCTAAAGAAACACAGCCATAAAATCACTCTAATGGCATATGGCTATACCCACAGAACAGTGCATCATTCAACCCTCTTCAGAGAAGCTTCTTCTTTCACATAAGAATTATTAACAGAGAGACCCACAACTGGACAAGAGAGTGAGAGACTTTGGAGCACTCAGCCCTAAATAGGATGTCTTCATCACACCCCACCCTCTGAAGACTCAGGTAACTATGCAGAAGAGTACGAAGCAGTAGTTAACTCTAAGAAAACAGCATCTTGCCGGGCAGTGGGGGCGCACGCCTTTAATCCCAGCACTTGGGAGGCAAGGGCAGGCGGATTTCTGAGTTCAAGGCCAGCCTGGTCTACAGAGTGAGTTCCAGGACAGCCAGAGCCACACAGAGAAACCCTGTCTTGGGAAAAAAAAAAAAAAAAGAAAACAGCATCTTGTACCCTTCCCCCAGCCTGCCGGCTTGTCAGCCTGAGCAGGCTGGGCCGAGCAGCTTACCACTAAAGACTGAATAACAATAGGACCTGGGAAGCTGCTTGCCTTTGAGACCTGCTGTCTGTCACAGCAGGAGTAGAGTAGATTGCCTGCTGAGCTTGCTTGATACACCTCTGGCCCGAGATTAAGGATGCACACCCCTCACCTATGCTGCTGAGCCGAAGTGTCACCGAGGCGCCACCGCTGCTATCGCTGCTGAACCAAAGTGCCTCCGCCACCGCCGCCGCTGCTGAGCCAAAGTATCAAAGAGACTCTTCCTGTGGGGGTGGTGTCTCCCCCTTTTTATTTGATGGTCTTACATTAAACTTTGAGCCTCGATCAGAGAACTTTGTCCTGGCTTCATTTCTTTCTGCCCTCGTACCCTTCCCTAGCCTCTCTTGCAGGTGAACCCGGTTTAACTGTGGCTGCTGGCGGCTACAGCATCTTTTAGACACGACAGGGCTGATGCACATATGAATGCACAGAGACTGTGACAGCACATACAACCTGCACAATTCAAGACAAAAATCTCAGCAGGGAGAGGTGGATACAAATCCCACTGCTAACCAAGATGCCATTTGCAATTGATACCTTCTGGCAAAAGGATATCAGTTTTTTCCAATGGAGTATCATTGGATATATTAACCACAGTTCAAGGCAGGTCTTACAGTCAGGAGTAAGTCAACACAAAACAGACTCTGTGAATTGTGCTTTTGTTTTGGTTTGGTATTTTGTGTCTTCTTGCCTTTTTGTTTGATTTTCATTTGATAGGGGGAAGGTTGTTATGGTTTTGAGAAGGAAAGAAAAAAACATGAAGCTGGGTGGGGAGGGAGGTGAGGAGGATCTAGAAGAAGTTGGAGGAGGCAAAAATATAATCAAAACATGGCATAAATAATGTAACTAAAGGGCTGGAAAGATGGCTTAGTGGTTAAGAGCACTGACTGCTCTTCCAGAGGTGCTGAGTTCAAGTCCCAGCACCCACATGGTGGCTCACAACCATCTGTAATGGGATCCAATGGCCTCTTCTGATGTGTCTCAAGATAGTGATGGTGTACTTACATAAAACAAATTAGTCTTTAAAAAAAAAAAATGCAGCTGGGCGGTGGTGGCGCACGCCTTTAATCCCAGCACTTGGGAGGCAGAGGCAGGCGGATTTCTGAGTTTGAGGCCAGCCTGGTCTACAGAGTGAGTTCCAGGACAGCCAGGGCTACACAGAGAAACCCTGTCTCGAAAAACCAAAAATAAATAAATAAATAAATAAATAAATAAATGTAACTAAAAGGAATTTTAAAAATAGAGAAGTAGAGGAGAGAAAACTCCTGACTTTTACCCCTAGCATCACATGCACACACATCCAAATAAATTTTATAAAGATAAAAGCTAGTTTAAAAATTAGAACTTTTTTAAAGTGGCAAAGAATATGATTATAGAAGTAATAATTACACATTTATATAAAGAATAGAGCAAGAATTACTAGGCAAAGATCATTATTAACCATTTTTAAAATTTTAATTTTTAATTATTTTATGTTCTTAAATACACATTTGCATTATAAATTCACAAAATAATTTCTGTAATCAAAATATTTGTCAATCGCTGGCTCAATATTGTCTCCTACCATTGAGCCTGATGACCTGAGTCAGGACCTACATAGTGGAAGAAGATAACCAACTCCTAAAAGCTGGTTTGAAACTGACCTCCATGCACATGTGCACACACATCCATGCACAAAATAAATAAATATTTCTAATGTTTTCAATGTTAAAATGTCTCTGTCATTTAGTTGCCTGTGTTAAGGTATTACATGGTACTATTCAAGCATAATATATGTAGCACTTGTCATAGAAATCAAGGTATATTGAAAAAAATTATCTAGTGTTTTAAAATATTGTTTAGACACAGTAACAAGCAACATCTCTCAGCCAGCATGAATTCACTGAGCTATGTGCTAGAGACCATCCTACACACTTAACATACACAACAAAGGCTACAGCCTCACACAGCTCACATACTACCGAACAGGAAAAAAGCAGTAAATAAACACAATAAAAGGTGAACTCTGTTTTATGAGGAAATATACTATGCAAAAAAAAAACCTGAAGCAGGGTACAGAAAATCAGGAGAGTCCTGAAAGCTCAGAGGAAGAGGCGGATAGGTTGTAATCTTAAATAGAGGTAAGGAAAGCCTCATGAAGAGATGACATCCCGTCAAGGGTCTGAAGACAGTAAAGCAGTCAGTCACATTTCTGTGGAGGGGAGGGGAAAGCGCTGTCTAGTGCATAAGAAACTCCTTCAACACAAAGAAAGCACACATTCAATTTCCAGTTCTGCAGCAATGCTTTTAAACACTTGGCTTTTAGACTCAAGCAATTGTAATTCTGTAAGTGAATGATATTCCTGCATACCTTTTTCATTTCATTTTCTAAATTTTCTTCCTCTTGACCTTCAGACAACCTTCTTCTTAAGTCAGCTATTTCCCGCTCTGCAGATTCTCGATACTGTGCCCACTGCGCTCGCTCCTGCTCCAGCCTCAGGTGAAACTGATGCTCATAGTCACGGACTGTCTCTACAAAACATCACATATCCATGTCTAATGTTACGGGGCAAATACCTTGTTCACTAGAGTTCTTAAGTTATGTTAAGAGCTTGAGACAATAAAAACATTCTAGTTCTTATTATGAGTGAGAATAAGGGTTATAGTACTTCATCATCAATCTTCACAGCAAACTTCCATATGCTACTTGACAAGAAAACCTAGAGAAGGTTCAAAGTGAAGCTTTCAACTCACGTCTAACACTCTCTCCCGCATCCATGTTCTTTGACACTATACTGTGGCTTCCAAAATAAACACAGCATTTCATTATAACTGTGAACGTGTAAGAAGTAAGTATTTTTTCTGAGATATTTTACGATAAAACCTAAGGTTCTAAATTGAAACAAATTCTATAAAGTTTTTACAAACTAACTTTCTCTTTAATACAGTCTTGAAACATCACCTGACAAGCAGTACTGGTGGCCCATTAAATTCTTCTCTCTCTTTTTTTAAAAGATTCATCTTTATTTTACACATGTTTTGAGTGTCACCTGCATGTACAGATTGCACTATGTGCATACCTGTTGCCTGCAAAGGACAGAAGAGTTTGCCATAGCCCAATGTAGTTTCAAGCAGTTGGGAGTCACCCTGCAGGTGCAAGGAACTAAACCCAGATCCTCTGTTAGAGCAACACGTGCTCTTAACCACCGAGCCTTCTCTCCAGCCCTAATTTTTACTCCTTCATCACTAACAAAACCAAACCTCAGAATTTATGCTGCTCAATATAAACACTACACTTTCAAGATGAGTAAAGTAGCTTAGTGGGATCACCTACCTCACAGCACACAACTAAATACAGGGGCTTAAAATTACATTTCAATATCCTTTTAGTAAAAGGTAACCACATAGGTCAACAACGTTTGAGGAAGGTATAGCATGGAGATTTCTAGAATTTATTTTCCTTTTCTAATGTAGACTGAAAGAGGTATAAGTATTTTTCAGCCACAAAGCAAAGATGAAATTTTAAAGAACATGTTAACTATATAGACGCAGAAGCCAATGAAGTCTAGGATATGGGTAGGGTAAGAGTGGTCTGACAGAACTGGTAAGACCTCCCTTAGCTTACCTACAGATGGATCTGATTCCTAAGAGAAAAATTAACTCCTGTACAGATAAACCAATACAGTCAGACTTCTGAGACAAGACTAGAGTAACCCTTAGTGAGAGCTAGACTCAGAAACAGAGGTAGCCATAATGCCTTCCTCTCAAGGAATACTATGTAAAAAATGGAACACAAATGCAAAGATCACCTGGGATAGGGCAGTTACCATTAGTGCACATTTGTAAATATTAACTAATTCCTAAATCACCAAGAGTAAGGTAACACCTTATTTCATTTTGTCATTTTGTCATTATTATTGAAGGAAGTGATGAAGCATTGCGCTGAAAGGATAGAAGCTACGCACACTATTACACTTCCTTCAGACCAAGAGTCAAAACTTGAGCATGCCATTAAGTCCATTTTAGCCTTAAGGACATTCTTACCCATCCAACAGATATTTCACATACAAATATACATTATACTTAAAAATCTAAACAAATAAAAGTCCAGGTTTAAAGCCTGCTTTAAATCGTACAAGTAACTACAACTCTCACTTAATACATCATCTCTAAGTCTCCATTATTAGATCTGTTAAAGACACCAATAATGTTGCCCATTCATTACAACACCTCTAGTTTCCCTTTCATCTGACATCTTGAGGATGACAGTACACAAAGCCAAATATAAACAGAAAATGCCTTTTTTTTTTTTCCCCTTGAGGGGCTGTTTCAAGACAGTGTTTCTCTGTGTAGCCCTGGCTGTCCTGGAACTCACTCTGTAGACCAGGCTGGCCTCAAACTCACAGAGATCCACCTGCTTCTGCTTCCAGAGTGCTGGAATTAAAGGCGTGCACCACCACTACCCAGTGCATTAAAATGCATTGTTGCCACAAACACATTTTAAGGCCATTTGGTGTCAAACATCAGAATTTGTTGATCTTAGAAAATCTAAAACCTGATCTTTGTCTTTACCTTTCATTACAGCCTGAAGTGAAGCAACTTCTTCTCTCCATTGCCTTTTAACTTCATCTATTGCTTCTTGCTTAGTATTCTCAGAGACTGTGGCAATTGCCTTAATATTCTCCATCTCTGCCTGAGCCTCCCACAGCTGTGTCCGAAGGTGACCCAAATCATCCTGTGCAGCTTGCAATACTGCATTTTGCCTCTTCAGATCCTCTGGGGGAAAAGTAAAAGATTTTCCATTAATGTGTATTTCACTTTATCAGATCTCCAAAAGAAATGAAGAAATTGAATTTTAAAATACCAATATAGATTATTAAGCCATCTTAATAGAAATATAAGCATGCTGGGTTTCAAAAGTATTTAAACTATCTAATAACACCTGGGGAAGAACTATCTAATAAGACACTGGGTTGGTGCAAGATTTAGACTTTTACTTCTGACTAAATGAACACAATCAAATTCTTTTTTTTTTAATTTGTTTTTATGTATATGGGCATTTTAACTACACATATCTGTGCAATATATATATGTGTGTGTGTGTGTGTGTGTGTGTGTGTGTGTGTGTGTGTGTATTATATATAAACATACACACGTGTGTGTGTGTGTGTGTGTGTGTGTGTGTGTGTGTGTGCACCAGGAACCAAATCTGGATCCTCCACAAGAACACACTAACTCCTGAGCAATCTCAGCCTGAAAGACATTTCTTAAAGCTTTTTAAAACTTTTGTGTATGTAAACTGGAATGCTTTTTGAAGTGTAGTCATATTTCTTTTTGAAGAGTAGTCATATTTCTCAGTTTCTCAGTTTTGTATAGTTTATGTCCCAACCATTCCCCATTTAATTCTCTTCTAGTCAACTCAGGACTCAGGTCCTACCAGTTACGTTGGTGCCCATGCAGGTGATAACTGTTCTTAGCACTTGTGTGCCTCAAGGATGCACTTTGTCCTCATTCAAGAACCCAGCTAAATATTAAAATTCTAGGTTGACAATCACCTTTTTTTTTTTTTTTTTTTTTTTTTTGGTTTTTTGAGACAGGGTTTCTCTGTGTAGCCCTGGCTGTCCTGGAACTCACTCTGTAGACCAGGCTGGCCTCAAACTCAGACAATCACTTTTCTTATGAACTCTGATGATGTTATTCCACTGTGTTCTGTTATCTGAGGAGCTAATACAGTATTTCCTGGGGTCAGCTGTTGATGAAGCCATTGTTCAGATAGGCCCTTGCTATCAATCCCTAGGCTAGTCTCAGATTCAATGTCCTTCTACCTCTACCTCCCAAATTCTGGGCTCACACACAGATATCACTGTTCATGAGTTATTCTCTATTTCTATATTTTGTACACAAGTTTTCTAATTAGTTTTTATCTATTTTTCTTAATAGTTTTAATTTTAATATTTAAAATATTCCTTGTTTCATATCCATACCTAAGTGAGTATATGTCAAGCCAAGCTTTTCATATCTGAGAGTCTAAAAGCATCAGAATACTATGTAAATTGTGGCCATTTGTAAGTCCTTTTGGATACCACCAGAAAACTCCACCTCCATTTCTAGCATTGTCTTGCACAGCCTTTCTTCTGCAGCTTCAGAGAATAGGGTCATACTAACATTCTGGACTAAGGGTTTCTAAAACACAAAGACTGCTACAGTATTAAGTGCTGGACTGAAGCTGTTTAAAGGGAAAAGGTACAATAAAAATACCTTAAAATTGAATAAAAAATTAACACAACTTTTTAAAATTTTATAATATTCCCAACTGATGTCAGCTTGAAGAAAGTGTACACAAAGACAAAAACAGGCACTGAGAAGTCAAGAAACAGACATGTCATCTTTTATTAGTAGTCCTCGTTACTGTTGGCATTTACAACTCAGTGACCTTCTAAAGAAAAGCAAGCTCAGTAATCACAACAGTACCAAACCTGTTCCTTCAAGGGGAAAACAGTGTTTGGGTTTGTGAGTGGCCTTGCCCTACTTGCTGAGACAGAGACTGCTGAGCACACTGTGTGTGCCTACAGTGAGCATCAGTCTGGCTCCCACTTTCATAACAGGCACAAGAATATAAGCTGCTGCTTGAGAACAAAGTTTTAAATTTGATTTTTACTATTATACAGGCAAGTGTCCAAGATAAAAACTAAATAATTGGGCTGGAGAGATGGCTCAGTAGTTAAGAGCACTGACTGTTCTTCCAGAGGTCCTGAGTTCAATTCCCAGCAACTACATGGTGGCTCATAACCATCTGTATTGGGATCTGATGCCCTCTTCTGGTGTGTATCTTAAGACAGGTAAAGTGTGCTCACATATATAAAGTAAATTTTAAAAAAAAATTAAATAATCAACACTGATGTCTTATATACCATATATACTGCCTTTAGGAAGGCCACTATGAAATCTCAGAAAGAATCGTAGAATTCCTTTTGTCATTTTGTAAAAAGCTGCCTCAACACTCTCTATGGCCAGCTTGAATTTGTTAACAATTTCAGATAATAAAGTACAGTTAATTAAAATAATTTTAACATAGCTGTTTAATTCAGAGATGCCTCATGGGAGAGCAGCCTAGCACCTTGCCTGGGCAGCACAGTAGACCTGGTGGTGTGGGCACAGGTGAGCCAGGCCCCACCAACTCAGCTACCACCCAGGCCCAGATCCAGGGCTTGGAGCTGGCCCACCCAACATCTACTCCCTCTGTGAACTGCTAGAGCACATGAAGGGGCTGGCTCTTCAGAACCAAAGCTGTGGGATCTCCACAACACAGGCAACAGCAGGATGGTGGGAAGGAGGCCCAGTGAAGATCTAGGATTGATAATGTGAGAGGCCAGAATCCTTAAGCCAGACCTATGACTCAGTGCAACGAAAATTTTCAAGAAAAGCTGTTTGGGCAAAGGAGTGTACTATGTGACACACCATGACACACTAAAGCTTCCAGGATAAGTTGTTTTGTTGTCTTGTTCTGCTTGTTTTCTTTGGGGGAGGGAGGCTGCAGGGGCAGAGGTCAAATATATAGGGACAGGGAGAAGAGTGAGATTGGGGGGCACAATGTAAAACTCATAATCAAAAAGTTAGAAAGAAAGAAAGAAAAGAAAGAAAGAAAGAAAGAAAGAAAGAAAGAAAGAGAGAGAGAGAGAAAGAGAGAGAGAAAGGAAGGAAGAAAGAGAGAGAGAAAGAGAGAGAGGGGAGAGGGAGATAAAGAGGAAGGAAGGAAGGAAGGAAGGAAGGAAGGAAGGAAGGAAGGAAGGAAGGAAGGAGAAAGGAACAGAGAGGAAGGAGCTCTTATTTTTTCTAAGTTTTTACAGAAAATAACTTCAAGGAAAAAGGGAAAACCTTAAATTTTAATTTGGGAACAGAGGGAAATGGAAAACAAACAAGCTTTCAAGCTTAACTATAATTTATTGAATAAAGAAAGGCTAGGACACAGGTTCAATTTCTAGCACCCACATGATAGCTCACAACTGTTTCTTAGTTCCAGTCCCAGGGGATCCTATGGCCTCTTCTAGCCTCCATGGTCACCAGATACACATGGTACACAGACATATATGCAGGCAAAACACCCACACACATAAAAAATAAATAATTTTTATTTTTAAGTTTAAAAAGAAGAAACTTGAAGAGGCTGTACAAGATGACTAACATATTTGTGTTAGAAGTAATGAGAGGAAAAAGATAGCATAAACCATGACCACAGTGAGTGTAAACTTAGCATCAGGAGATACTAGAAGGACCTTATATATATATGCATTACATGTATCAACAGGTCATCTTGACATCACATCATTGCTCAGAGTTTAAGGTGGTACCTTATCAACTGAAGGCAGAAATAAATTTAAGAAAAAGAAGACTGGGGTACCTCAGGAATATAGAGCTATACAGCAAAGAAAAGGGAGGGGAGGGTGTTTAACAAATCTGTATGAACATATATATATGAAAGAACCAGGGGCTGGGAATGCAACTTGGTAGAATCTTTGCTTGACATGACAAGGCCCTGGGTTCAATCCCTAGCACCACTTAAACCAAGCATGACATTGCACATCTGTAATCCCAGTATTTGTGAGAAAAAGACGAAAAGTTTAGGAAGAGTCCAAAGTCAGCCTGAACTACGTGAAATTCTATCTGAAGCAAAGGATGGAGAAGGAGAAGGAAAAGGAAGAAGAAAGGAAAAGGAGAGGAGGGAAAATGAGAGGGGGGGAGGAGGAGGTGGGTTATACTGGATTAAAGGTGTGTGTGTGTGTGTGTGTGTGTGTGTGTGTGTGTGTGTGTGTGTGT
>JANHMN010000002.1:49240089-49256077 GCA_030674055.1 Rhabdomys pumilio
TGTGTGTGTGTGTGTGTGTGTGTGTGTGTGTGTGTGTGTGTGTGTGTATGCGCTATCACGCCCAGTTACATCATAGTTTTGTTACAGAACATTAACAAGAATATTTTTAAAAAGACTTTCAAGCCCAAGATGTTACTTTAGGAGTTTAAGATACATCCTAGCATGCATGAAGCCTGGGTTCAAACTGGACTACCAAACTAATGACCTGGCATTCAGGAGGTAAAGGTAGGAGGATCCAAACTTCAGGGTTACTCTCAATTATGTAACCAGTTCAAGGCCTATCTGGGATACATATAATTCTATCTCAATAAATTTTTCAGGGTTGGAGAGATAGCACTGACTGCTCTTCTAGAGGACCAGAGTTCAATTCCCAGCATCTACATTGCAACTCACAACTGTTTTTAACTCCCATATACCCTCATACAGACATGCAGTAAAATTACCAATGTACATAAAAATTTTTAAAAATTTAAAATAAAAAAAATGTTTTTCAAAAAAAATTTTTTTCAATTAAAAAATACAAAAGCTACTGACTTAGACTAGTGATTCTCAAAGTGTGCTACCTAAATCATTAATAACAGTATCACTTAGTAATTTGCTAAAAATGGAAACTGTGGGGTTCCAGAATCCTGGTAAATCAGAAACCCTGCCACTAAATCACCATGTAAGCTCGTTAAAAAACTAACCATTAGACCATCATACCTTCATCCCAGTTTTTGACTCAGGAAAAGTGGAATACAACCCAAATATGTACATTTCTAAGAAGTTTCCCAGCTAAGCCTGATGCTGCTGCAGCTGTTCCACAAGGGCACTATGGAAGCTATATCTATACTGCTTCTATGCCAACACCTAGAATGCAAACACTGTCCTGCCCCTCCTAATTAGATACCCTGCCAGATTTACTTTAAACACTCATCCCTAACAATTGATAGCATGATGACTCTACATCTGTTTTCCCCACCTTCAGTTCTATCAATCTAAAAAGGGCCACATGAAATGTACTCCCATTGTATGTCCAGCACCTATATAAAATGTATCCTACAGAGTAGGTACCTAACAGTATATACTGAGAAAATAATTGAGTTCTTGGTAAATTCCATAACATTCCGGTTTCTATACAACAGAACCAAGGACTGTACCTCAGGTGTTAAGAATAGCCAACTACAGCTAAATGATTACCGTCAGAAAACAGACAAATCCTAATGGTGCATTTTCAACTTGCTCCCCAACTCTACTGAGAACCCTAGTTCCAAAAAGCATTATTTTTATATCACACACACAAATAATGGTTTATTCAATGACAAACAAATACTGTACTATCAGAAACTTAACATTTAAGACAGTTTTGGCAGGAAAGTGGGGGAAGAGACTGGCAAACTTACCCTCTTTAGCCAAATATAGCTCCTTAAATTTTGCTCTCTTTTGATTAAATTCTTGCTCAAGCTGCTGCTGTGCACGTAAAAATTCTGCATTAATTTTTTCCAATTCTGCTACCCGTTGCTGAAGAGAAACTGAAAAAAGAAATACTAATTAACAAGTAATAAATCTGTTTATAGGTTACAATAGTCACCCAGCTATATACTGCAACACATCAAACAAGTAGGGAAACTGAAATCCATTATATTCCAGTAAATTGTAATTTTTTAAAAAGAGCCAGACACTTCTATTAGAGTTTCATACATATACTGTGAATGAGTCATACATAATGAAACAGAATCATAGAGAACAATGCCAATTTCAATACAAGAGCTCCTAACAGTCTTTAGTACACTGACAGAATGTTTTAATCCATGGTTGGAATAGTTAAATACTAACCTAGTTAAGCTATTTATCCCACAGCTAACCCCTCTGTCAGTGTTGCTACTTCCCATTTTTTTTTTACTATGAACAAAATCCTGGCTAGGACACCCATAGCAACAGGAACTAACCCTCCAGTCCCAAAGACCCATTACATTATATGGAAATTATTATATATGGAAAGGACACAAATATGTGGTTCTGTGTCACAGCTCAAATACTGGTAGATCATCTGTTTTCAGATAAGTACTGATCATAGTCTGACAATAAGTAGGCACATTCCTTACTTAGGAGCTCAAGATTTGGCGCTTACTGTCTGTCTATTCTGGACTAGGCCAGGGGCTGTTTTGGTCAAAACACAAACACTTGACTCAGCCTTAAGGCTATCAACATAATCCCTTCAGGAGGTATTTGTCAGCACTAGCCAACCACTAGCTAGTTACCTCAGCTAGCTGGGGTCCCTTTTCTCTATTATATAGCACTGAAAATGATGGTGATCTGCCTGCATTATAACCAGGATTATCTTTGAAGGCCACTCCCTACCCTCAAGCCACGGCTCAATTCACAGCTGATTTTATAGAATACGCTTAAAAGGCTACAAGTATACCAATAGTTAGAACTATGGCTCATTAATTTTCTTTTCAAAGTTCTCTACAATAAGGATATATTTCTCTAACAAATACTAAACCAACCTTGTATTTGTTCATTCCCACGTCCCTAGGCTAGCTTCACTACAGAATTGACAGCATTAGTACAACTCACAGCTGGGAGAGAAAGACTGCTGCCATGAGCTCCATGTCATTAAAGGGAAAGAGTTGTTCTGAGGTACCACTGTCATCTTCAGACAATGACACCTAGCCATCTGAAACCTTGATTGGTTGGTTGGTTGGTTGATTGATTGATTGATTGATTGATTGATTGATTGATTGATTTGAAACAAAAGAGAGGGGAAAACATATCAGAAGGCAGCCATGTAGGAGAATACATGAAGGATAACCACTGGAAGGAGGTTTACCATTTAAAATCACGAAGGGAATTTAATTTAGTCTCTGAGCTCCTTATTTCTGCTAGTAGTTACTGTTACATCCCAACAACTAAATTAATAGCTTGCCCACAAAACACTACAATTATTGACACATACTGACTACTAGAAAAATAACAAGATCTCTGACAAATAAAGAAAACCATTCCACAATGTTCATGTACTTCAGAATATAATGCACATGCTTTTAAAAAACACTGTGTAATCTAGCAATTTAAAATAAATTTTTAAAAGGCCCTTTGTTCATACGTTTCCCTACATTCTATGTCATCCATACCTTCCACCAAACCACACACATGTCCAAAGGCACATGTCATTCATCATTATATTTATATTTAAGTCAAAAGACTAATGAATCAACAAAAACCAAAAATGCAGCTCTTAAAATTACAGTCAAAGCCTGGCATGGTAGTTTGTTATTTGTAAGCCCAGCACTTGCCTGAGGCAGGAGGATTACCATGAGTATGAAGCTAGCCTGGACTAGAGTAGTCTCAAGCAAGCCTGGGCTACAGAGTCAAACATTCACATAAATTGTTTTTAATTTTTTTTCAGCCAAATACTGTGTTTCCACTTCTCCCTACTCCATCCTGGCTCTGACCCACACAGTTCAAACCCAAGTCCACACCCACAACTGGCTCTCTCCAATCTTTAAGACAGACTGCAATTCCAGAAATCATGATCAATGAGGGTGTACCAAGTAACTCCCTTATTTCCTTCTGTTTTTATGTAACTTTTGAAACAATCCATCTCAAGTACTCCAAGCATATTGCAATTCTACAAAACAGAATGGCCAAAATAACTGCTTCTCATGCACATGTGTTTAACGTCACATGTACGAGAGTCAATTTACCCCCAATAGACAGAAGTTTACAAGTAGGTATATCATAATGCAACCAGAAACCAAACTGCAAACAGTTCATCAAATCCAAGTGCTACATTATGTTCTAACAGGTGACTCAATAGTTCAGTGATTAGCATAGAACATAAAATGTGCTTAACATGGAATGTAGGAAAAAATGATAAATGTTAGCTGTCATTTTTAAACTAAGAGTAGTTAACGGGTAAAGAAATAGATCAAATCCGTTTGTAGCCAAAAATGACTAGAAGCCACTCCTGACCTAAGGATTCTCACCAAGTTCCATGCTTACTGATTTCCAGGGCATACCCCTCCCTGCTACACACAAATTAACTAGCCTTAACACCAGCTTTCAACAATAGTAAGCCTTTCAGGATTTAGCAGCACAGAGTTTTAGTCTATCAGCTTTCACAAACACAAGCCATATGCCATGACCTTTGTTGGAGTACTAAGGGGGAAATCATCTGATGCTAAGGCTAATTTATTAATTTATCAAGGACAGGAAGAGCAGAAAGGACAGGGTCTCACTATGTAGCCAGCCCAAGTCAAGGCCAATATGAAACTTGTTAAATTGCCAAGGTTAACCTGGAACTCACAGTGATCCAACTGCCACAAGTTGCCAATTCCTTGGGCTAAAAGGAGCTTGCTACATAACCATGTCAAGCCTCTGTGGTTCATTTTATTTTATTTTATTTTATTTTATTTTATTTTATTTTATTTTATTTTATTGGTTGATTTTATTTTTCAAGATAGAGGCTACTTTTGATGCTTACTATTCAAAAAAAAAAAAGTCACTTACTCAAAATGTCTGAATTAAGCACTACCAATATTGAAAGAAGAAAAAGTAAAATCATAAATAAGAAAAAAAAAATCTAGTAATTCTTACGTATTTGACTTTTCCTAGTTTTACTACTGTTTACTGAGACAGTCTCAATTCTTGGTCATTTTTCTTTGTCTCCCAAGTGTTGGACTGAAAGAGTGGGCCATACAACGTTGTCTAGCTAAATTTTTCCTAATTCTGATATGAAAGACTGTGCAATAACTTAAAACCATGTTCAAGCCCTGAGAGGTGTCCTACTATATACCTCTGAAAAAGGAAACACTTTACTAAGTTCAGTGACACAGAGCTAGAAAAAGGAAAAGAGAAGTCTGGATCATATTTTACTATAACTAGAAATTTTTATTTGAAGATTTTACTCAAGATCCAAAAAGAGCCATTTCAAACCACAGAACATCAGTGCAGGAGGGGGAAAAAAGTTCCTGAAACCCCTTGCATTGTCACCAAATTCTGAAATGAAACTACTGCTGGACACGGGGTATGTGTTCACAATTCAGCTATTCAGGTGGCTAAGACACTGCAGCCTAGGAGTTCAAGCCCAGCTGGTAAACAGTGAGACCTTTTAAGAAAGAAGGGAGAGGAGAAGCAGATGGAGGGAGAGAAAGGAAGAAAAGCATAAAATTAAATTATTAGCTATTGTAGGTATATCCAATTAATAAGATACCAAAACCAGAAAATATAAATGAAAAAAATACAAAATTATATATGGCACAATATGAACCATGTAAAAATACAATAAAAACAGAAAATAAAAACTGGCCTGAAAAAAGTGCCAGGCCAGGCCAACGGACAAAGCAGGCAGGCCACGTATCTGCCACATCTAACTGGGAAAAGAAACTGTCTGCCAATATCAGCCTAGGCCATGGCATGCTGCCATTAGGAGCTGGCAGAGCAGAAATTCTCTAGGCAACTTGGAAGGGAAACTCATATGGCCAAGGACATCTCAGGGAAGCAAGGCTGCATGCTGATGAGCTAGACCAGGTACCAAGGTACCAGGGTTGAACCAGAAGATACTTAGCAGACCACAGAGCTCAAGGAGACATGCACAAAATAAAGAGCCCCAGATACTCTCCCTCTCTCTCTCTCCCTCCCCCTCTCTCCCTCTCCCTCTATCTCCCCCTTCCCCTGCCCCTGCCCCTCCCCCCCTCCGTGTTTATGTGTGTGTGTGTGTGTGTGTGTGTGTGTCTCTCTCTCTCTCTCTCTCTCTCTCAATCAAAAGTAAAGCTTGAGAGATGGCACAGGGATTAAGAGCACTCACTATCTGCTCTTGTAGAGGACTTCGATTCAGTTCCAAGCATCCCTCTATAACTGCAGGGGATCTAATGCTTGGGTCAAGCACACATTGGGTGTACACACATACATGCAAGCAAAACACTCAAACATAAAATAAATAAAAATAAACATGCTGGGTTAAGAATGTAGCTCCATTAGTAGAACACTTGTCTAACATGCACACATCCTTGGATTTGATCCCCAATACCCTATAAACTGAGCATGGTGGCATGAGCCTGCGATTCCAGCCCTGAGAAGTGAAGGCAGTAGTACAAGATTAATGCCAGCCTAGCTTCACAGCAAGTTCAAGGCCAGTATGAATGACACAAAAGAGATTGTGTTCCCCCAAAAAAGTAAAAGGAAAAAGCCTTCCATCGGCTGATCATGGTAACACTAATACTCAGAAGGCTGAAGATCAAGAATTCCAGCCTGAGCTACATTTTGTCAAAAACAAACAAACAAACAAACAAACAACCCAAAAACATGGGTAGGAAGTTGGCTCAGTAGGTAAAAGAATGGGGACTTGAGTTCAAATCCATGGTGTCTGCATAAAAAAACAAAAAACTTTAAAAACTGAAGACAAATAAAACACCTATGCTTTTCAGCCATAGCTAAACCTGGGTCTTCTGCACAGGGACCCTGGCATGGATATTTACAAAATGATCATTAATTCCTGACTAGGAAACTTTGTATAAGAGGCTATCTTCCAAAGGTCAGATGGCTGAAGATCCTAGAAATTGCATCAAAGATGGCCTTGGCGAAGTTGCCCAGGATAGCAGTGAGTATAAATCCAACATAGTCTTGCTTTAACCCATGCATAGCAGCTGTCAACTCCAGAGAGCAATATCTCCTTGGACACAGGAGTTTGAATGATGCCAGTGCCTCTGGAAACAGTGATACAATACATCAGCACAGAGCTGTACCAGCCTTTTTGTTACCTTTGTAGAGGACAGTACCAGACACACAGATCACAATCCTCCAGAGCCTCCCTACATAAAGACAAAGACTACTCTCAGGCCAAGATAGCCCCTCAGACACTGGTAGCTATCCTTGGAGCACTGACAACAAGACCAATTTGGTCATTGCTGTCCATAATGGTGACAGATGCCTGAATCTTATCTGCTGGCCATTGCAGTCTGCTTCTACACTAGAGTGATCTCAACGCTTCACTCTTTCAGACTCAATGAGCAGAGAGAAATACATCTCCGAGAGCTCACACCTCTCTCAGATAAAATGGTAAGTTGGTAACAAGACTATCCCACACTGCATTCTACAAGTATCCTATCTAGCAAATTACTGTTTCCAGGCTGAGGAAATAGCTCAGTGAGTAAAGTGCTTGTCTTTTCAACCCTCAGAACCCATGTAAAAAGCCAGACATGGCAGTGTGCATTGTAATCCCAAAGCTGGGAAGGCAAAGACAGGAGAATCCTGGGACTCACTAGCTAGCCAAGCTGGTAAGCTCTAAGCTAATGGGAGACCCTGTGTCAAAGGAAACAGGCAGCATTCCAGAGGAAGATACTCACATATGCATACACACATATTTAAAAATTAAAAGTAAAATAAAAGTCTAGGACAGAGCTTGAGGAATAAAAGTGCTTACCACACAAGCATGACAACTTAAGTCTGATCCCTGGAACCTACAAACACCAGATGTGATTATCTGTACCCATAATCCCATCACTCCTACACTGAGATATGAAGACAAGAAAATGGACTGGAAGTGCACTAACTAACCAGATAGCTCGAGTAGACAGAGCAGCACAAACCAGAGAGGCCCTGCCTCAGCAAGATGCAGTAAGAGCCCCAACTCCCAAAAGTCGTCTTCTGACCCAACAATGTATCCCCATGGTGCACACCATCATCATCATCACCATCTGAAGAAGAAAAAGTAGTAGTGGTGGTGATAATGGTGGTAGTGGTCATGATGGCAGTAGTAGAATATTTAAAATACAAGAAAGCAAATAGTTATCAATGAAACTTCTAGACATTAGTAATCATGACGTGTGGAAGGCAGTACATCTACATGCCAATTTTTCTTATTGTTGTTGCCATTGTTGGTTTGGTTTAGCTCTGGGATAGTGTCTCAACCATGTAACCCAGGCTGGCTTGGAACTCACAGGGATATACCGGCCTCTGTGCCTCTGTGCCTCTGCCTCTCTGCCTCTCTCTGCCTCTCTCTTTGCCTCTCTGCCTCTCTCTCTCTGCCTCTCTCTGCCCCTCTCTGCCCCTCTCTGCCCCTCTCTGCCCCTCTCTGCCCCTGCCTCTCCTGAGTGCTGAGATTAAATGCCTGTGTTTAAAGCTATTTTTATGACTCAGTATTTCGGTGTTTGGGGGATTTAAGTTTAAATCAGCTGAAAAACAATGTACTCATATAACACCATTTCTCTGTCATTCTAGATAAACAACTCATAAAGGAGAATTGTTAATAAGAAACACAAATCTCAAAAATACCCACAAATCTCATCAATTCCTTTAATATAAAATAATTAGTTTAGAACAACCTAAAGTTTTTATCGTTTATAAAAACAAAGCTTGATGCAACACAAACTGACTATTAGGACCATGTTTGATGAAATTGTAAGAGAAATCAAATCTCCTCTGTACAGTTAACACTGAAAATGTAAACTGACATGCTTCTTCCTTCTCCCTACATTTGTGCTATAGCAACACTAAAGTATCAATTCTACATCAGGGATTACTTATCAGACATTCATCATAAATTAGTAATAACACAAAAGTTATATTTTATTTACAAGGAAATTGAATAGATTATTTATGAACTTTTCAGAACTATCAAGGTCATAGGTAGGGAAGGATTAGAATTCTGATAAATAGCTATCAGCCTACCTATATGTAGGTAAAGATTATATCTAAGGACAATAACATGAAAACTAATTAAAGAAGTTTCAAGGAAAGAATACAGATGTTAACATTTGCCAGGTAAGAAAAAGATCTCAAAGTTACAAAAAATGGCGAATTATAATAGCAATTAACAACTCAGAATCACATTTGCTGGAATGGTGGCACATGCCTTTATCCCAGCACTCAGGAGGCAGAAGCAGGCAGATCTCTATGAGTTCACAGCTAGCCTTGTCTACATAGTTTATTCCAGGTCAGCCAGGGATATATAATGAGACTCTAAACTAAACAGATAGCCCAGTATTTACTTGGTACTTCACAATCAGTGTGGCAAAACAGTTAAGAAACAAGCTCTGGAACAGAACACGGTGTTAAGGGCCAGTTCTACCTTTTACAAGATGGCTTTTTACCCCATCTTTGAAAGTGAGAACTAGTGTGAATCTAACCTATGATTCCAGGGCACACTTCAAGGTAAATGGCTACAATGTTATTCAATAACAAAAGTCTTAATTTTTATATAACTTTTACAAAGGCAATTTCCCTACTAGAAATTTATCCTAGAGAAGAGACCATGAAAATACGTGTAAAGATTTCATTCAAGAAGTATTGACTGCAGAGCAGTTGAAACTCTAAAACACTAAATGAATGTAAGTATGAATAAGGAGGTATCCCCTCCCTTGTCTGTAGTCTCACTTCCCATAGTTTCCAATACCAGTGGTCAAAGTACCACAGGAAAAATACAAGAAATAATTCATAAGTCTTAAATTGTACATTTTTGAGCAGCATAAAGAATACCGTCCTACTCCAGCCTATCAAGGATGTGAATCATCTCTTTGTCCCCTATCCACACGGTGTACGCTACCCTGTAGCATTGGTAACTTGCTAGCTACTAGCATATGCTTCTACTCATATAACCTTTACTTTACTTAATAATTGTGTCAAAGCATAAAGTAATAACGTTAACAATTTATGGAAGTAAAAGGGAAGCAGTAAAATGCTTCCTTTAAGCAAAAAATTAAAATACAAAAAGATATGAGAGAGCTAAAGACTACATTTGCCCCACTACTCTATTTACTTTATTATAAAACATAATCATTGTGTTTTATAATCAATTATTATTGACCTCATACTGTACCTAATTCGCATTTTATCATAAGTACATATGCATATGAAAAAAGCATAAATATATGGGACTCAGTATTACCCATGGTTTCAGATCCATCTGGGGTCTTGGAATGTGTCACTCATGGATAAGAATCTGCAGTGCCTAACAATAGAAAATTCACAAAATATACCTACTTAATTCAAGATAAAACCTGAATGTGAAGACAGCAGATTCTACCAATCAAAAAGAAATAAGTATTTCCTATACTAAACTGTCATGAATGGAATAAATTCCAATTTATTTTTCCACATTAGAATGGTCATGGTAACAAAATCTAATAAAATATTAAAATAAAAAACTATGCCAATCTCAAGAATGTATCTGTAAAGATTTGCAATCAAATGTAACTACACACCAGAATAGCAAACAATGAAGACTATCTAGAGTTCATCTCATATATGCTAGAGCTGTATAGCACTAGGAAATCCATTAGTGTAATTCATTTTGTTGAACAGTTCAAAAATATGTGAGATATCTCCACAAATTACAAAGAAAAGTGGAGCTATTAAGAAAATTTCTTTTAAAAATTGGAATTACCAAACAGGATAATTCACATGCCTCAAGCCAGTAAATGCAATGAAGAAAACAATAAGAGAACAGAGAGAACAAATATATCCCAAAATCAAAACTGTTTTTTTTCTACACGAGAAAAAAAACAAACATAGCAGTAAACAGTTCCTCAGAAGAAAGTAGAAAATAGGGGTGGATCTCTGACATGTCTGAGAAGACAAAAAGCATTTCTTGAAGTGTACACACAAAACTGAACCCTTTACATTATAAACAACTAGAAATTGTATTTCCAATTAATCGCAGATGAAAGTATTACTAACTGGCAACAAAAGAAGGCTTAGGAGGCTGAGGTAGGAGAATCAGCAGTTCCACTACAAACCACCAGGGCTGAAAAAGTCAAAGTACAGTAACAGCTGGGACTGTAGATGATAGCAGGCTTGCCCAGCATGTGTGAGGCCCTTGGTTTTAATGATAGAACTGCAAAACAAACAAAACAATCAATAGACATACACATGCACACATATAGTTACATATATACATATGTAATAGTTCATTTCTACATTTTGTTTTCTATGGGCAATATTTTTTCTAAGATTATTAAATATTATAAGAAAAAAAATAACTTAAGGACTAGATATATAAAAAAATCTAACTTAAAAAACAGCTCACAGGGCAGTGGTGGCGCACGTCTTTAATCCCAGCACTTGGGAGGCAGAGGCAGACAGATATTCTGAGTTTGAGGCCAGCCTGGTCTACCGAGTGAGTTCCAGGACAGCCAGGACTACACAGAGAAACCCTGTCTCGAAAAATGAAATAAATAAATAAACAAATAAATATATAAATAAATAAAACCAAAACAAAAAAAAAAACAGTTCACAAAAAAACAACTTAAGAATTAAATAATGTTGGATATGGTAGCCTACACCTTTAATCCCAGTACTTAGGAGGCAAGTTTGTTTGTTTTGTTTTGTTTTTGTTTTTCAAGACAGGGTTCTTTGTATGTAGCCTTGGATGTCTTGGAAATAGCTCTGTAGATCAGGCTGGTCTTGAACTCATAGAGATCCAACTGCCCCTGCCTCCCAAGTGCTGGAATTAAAGGCAAGCATCACCAAGCCCAGCTTCTACTCAATTTTCATTTACTCAAATCAGAAGCAGAAATGAAACCACCTTTAAAAAGATTAAAAGAATTACTTAATATAAGTAATCTACTTAACTTGACAGAGTAAAGGTAGAGAGAGCTGGAGAACTGGCTCAGTGGGTGAGAGAGCACCCTGCTCTTGCAGACAGGAGCTTAGTTCTTAGTTTCCAGGTCTGGTGGCTCACAACCTCCTGTAACTCCAGCTCCCTGGAGCCAATGCCCTTTTCTGGCCTCCACAGTTGCCTACACTTACACATGTACGTATATACAGAGATTCACATAAGATTTAAAAAAAAAAAAAAATCCAGGGCTGGAGTCTTGTCTCAGTGGTTAAGAGCACTGGCTGCTCTTCCAGAGGTCCTGAGTTCAATTCCCAGCAACCACAAGGTGGCTCACAACCATCTGTAATGGGATCTGATGCCCTCTTTGGGTGTGTCTGAAGAGAGCAATGGTGTACTCATATACATAAGATAAATAAATCTTTAAAAAAAATTTTTTTTAATCCAAACTTGAACAAACAAACAAACCTGGTTTGTCCTTCTTAGTTTATAATTCAATGAAAACCCTTTCCCTTCTGTTGTCTTGGACAAGAAAGATAAAATGGGTGAAAACATATGTGCTCACACTGAAGCTTATCTGAATGATTAAATACTCAAAAAATAGCCAAGGAAAATGCCAAAGAATGATTGATGAAGGATATTTGCCTCTTTAATAAATGAAACTATGTAGTACAACTACAGAATCATCACCTGAATAACAATGCTAATACTGAACTAATCACTACATAATGCAAAAACAGAAGCTAGCCAAATATTTATCTGATCCTTATATCAAGATAAAAACCTCATTGTAATCAAACATTTAGAAGCAAACACTAAAAAAATAGCAGGCAGAACATAAATCTCAATGCCCGAAAGAAAAATACTGATAATTGAATCACATAAAATTGAAAATACTTCCATATGCCAAAACACTAAATTAAAAAAACAAACAAACAAACAAAAAAACCACTGACAGAAAAGTCTACTGTACTCATTACACGACAATGGTCAATTTCTCCATACAGAAAAATTTAAGTTCACTGATGTACATGGCTATAAGCACTGTCATATCCTAACTGCCAGACCTCCCTGTACTGTATTTAACATTAAATAAACTCTGTACTTAACACTGATTTGTTTAAAAAAAAAAAAAAAAAAAACAGTATACTAGGGCTAGAAACTTGTCTCTAGTTTAGATTAAGATTAAGTGATTATTAAGAGCACTGACTGTTCTTCCACAGGTCCTGAGTTCAATTCCCAGCAACCACATGATGGCTCACAACCATCTGTAATGGGATATGATGCCTTCTTCTGGTGTGTCTGAAGACAGGGACAGTGTACTCATATCCATAAAAATTAAATAAAAGGAGTGAGTGTGTCCAAGACTCTTTCATTAAAATAAACCACCAGTACATTAGCAAATGCCTGTTGTCCTAACACATGGTAGGTTAAGGCAGAAGGATCTTTTCACTCCTGTACTTTGAAACCAGCCTAGACAAAATAGTGAGGCCAAGATTTAACAAACAAACAAAAGAAGAAAATGATGACATAATAATTTTATTTTTAGCTTTTTAATTTTTATGTATATGTGTTTTGACGTACCACATGCATGCCTGGTGTCCACAAAACCTGAAGAGGGCATGAGAGCCTCTGGAACTGGAGCTACCAACAGTTGTGAGCCACCATGTGGGTACTTGGAACAGAACCCAGAGCTCTACAAGTGTGCCAGTCAGTGCTCCCAACTGCTGAGCCATCTCTCCAGCTCTGACACAGGAATCTATAAAAATCCATGTTCCTCATTCAGCAGTCCTGGCTGGGCTCGAACTTGCTAATTAGCCCACAATGATCTTGAATTCAAAGAAATTGTGCTTCAGCCTCCTTACTGCTGGAAGTGTGAGTGTGCACCATTATGCATATGTAAAATATTGGTTTTGGTGTTAAAAAAGATTTTAAAAATTTTAAAAATATATAAAGTAAAAGAATAAATAAGTACATCACTATAATAAAACAAAAATGTACCATAAATATATTTACACAAATACAACCAACTGCTTATTGGCAAAAAACCAAAGGCAACACAACTGTAGAGAAAAACAAAACTTATTTTTAAAAAAACAAACCCTAGTAGGACATCTACATGTTGATTGCAAAACAATGAACTTAGACATAAACTCTGTATTTATCACAAAAATAAACTCAAACTAAATCACAGACAAATGTAAATGTAAAAGACAGAACAATAACCCACTTAGAATGATAAATACAAAAAAAATCTAGATGACCTAGATCTTGGACATTACTTTTTAGATAAAACAATAAAAGAATAAACCATGAAAAAAATTAATGGATTAGTTGGACTTCAATAAAATTTAAAATTGCTACACCAAAGATACTGTAAAGAGAATGAAAAAATAAACCATAGATACCAAGAAACAATATTTGCTAATGAAACATCTGACATAGGATTGGGAATGTAGCTCAGGTTGGTAGACAATGCCCAGCGTGCACATGAGCTCAGGACTTATCCCCAGCACTGTACCAAAGACAAGAAAACCTAAAGTTGAAGTCCTATGTAGCAAGTTAAAATGGTCAGCCTAGGCTATATGAGACCCTGCTTCAAAAAATTAAAATAAAAAAAGTGGAAGATACCTGATAAAAGACTGTTTAAAAAAAAAAAAAAAAAAACCACACAAGCAAACAAAACAAACTAACAAAAAAACTCTTAAAATTAGATAATAAAAGACAGGCATAGTGTTTCAATCTTTTATTCACAGCACTCAGGAGGTTGATGAAAAAGAATCTCTTGAATTTGAAACCAGCTTGAGTGACACAGAGTTTGAGGGCAATCTGGGATATACGGTTGTTTTAAATCTTAAAATAAAAACAATTTTTTAAAAAAACCTACACAGTAAAAAAATTTATAACTCGCCGGGCAGTGGTGGCGCACACCTTTGATCCCAGCACTTGGGAGGCAGAGGCAGGTGGATTTCTGAGTTTGAGGCCAGCCTGGTCTACAGAGTGAGTGCCAGGACAGCCAGGGCTACACAGAGAAACCCTGTCTCGAAAAACCAAAAAAAAAAAAAAAAAAAAAGTATAACTCTACCAGAACCTGGTAGTACTGACCTCTAATTCCTGTTACTTTGGAAGCTAATACAGGAAAATCATAACTTCACAACTTCAGGGCCTATGGGACTTCAAGGCAAATTCAAGGCTGGCCTAAGTAACTCATTGATAATTTGTCTCAAAATAAAAAGAAAAATGGGAAGGGAAATGAAGCTGTAAATCACTGCCAGAGCCCTTGCTTAGTATGCACAAGGCCATGAGTTTGTCCTCCGCGCTGCAAAAGAGTAAACGTAAGGCAGGCCAGGAACAGTGGCCCAAACACGAAACTCTAGCACTTGAGGAGACAGCTGAGAAACTAGTTAAGCTCAAGGCATCCTGGATACACAGTGAGTTCAAAGCAGTTAGGGCTACAGAGAGTGTGTCTTTAAAAACAAAACCCAAGCAGGTGACAGTGGTGCATGCCTTTAATCCCAGAAAAGGGATAGGTAAATCTCTGTGAATTCAAGGCCAGCCAAGGATACACAGAGAAATCCTGTCTCAAAATTAAAGGAAAGAAATATAACAACTTAATAGATTAAATGGTTAAAAGATCTGGGTGTATTCCCCAAAGATGCCCAGACAGCCAGTCAACTTATGAAAAGATGTTTAATATTACATGTCGTTGAGGAAGTGCTAGTTTTACTATTATGAACATGATACAGTAGATTAACAAAATAGAGAGAACTTTGCCTTTACTAGAAGAGTTACAAATCCTGATCAAAAAGGACATTTTGTGTGCAATACACATCACATGCTATGTCCAGAGCACTTTATTCAATTATAGTACATCACTATATGAGCACCAGCAAACTAAGCAGTACTCAAGCATCTGCTTAGCCTGACAGAGGAAACTATGCAAGACAGGGAGCGTCAGTTCATCCTCACAGAAGAGCACCCCAACATAACAGAAAGCTCCTTGATACCTGAACATGTTTTGCACAAAAGGAAAATACTCCAGTTCCAATTGGGTTTTTTGTTTGTTTGTTTGTTTGTTTGTTTGTTTGTTTAAAGATTTATTTATTTTATGTATATGAATACACTGTCACTCTCTTCAGAAACACCAAAAAAGGACACCAGATCCCATTACAGATGGTTTCAAGCCACCATGTAGTTGCTGGGAATTGAACTCAGGACTTCTGGAAGAGCAGCCAGTGCTCTTAACTGCTGAGCCATCTCTCCAGCCCCAGTTCCAATTGTTTAAGGAAAAGAAGGAAAATAATTTGGGTTCAAAATCAAGAATCCACTTAATTCTCTACCAACCTTTCAGATTTGTGTCCATGGGAAACTTAAAATTCTAATGCCCGCATCAGTCTACAAATGAATTGGCTCTTCTACAAATCTAAATTATCTCTAGAACAACTCATGGAC
>JANHMN010000002.1:49256177-49305336 GCA_030674055.1 Rhabdomys pumilio
GGGGGATCAAATTACTTTGTTCTTTGGTTAAGATAACCCAGGAAGAACCCAAAAAAGAACAAACAACATAATCTACTTGACTATAATTGAGGTCTCAGAACTGTAACCTCTATGAGTAGAGGCAGCTGGTCTATTTACTCACAGAAATCCAATCATATATAGCTGAAAAAAATGAATGAAAGAATGTATGCTATATATATTTAGTCAGTCCCCTCTTTCATCCCAGTTGCCTATCTTACTCGCCCTTTCCTTTCCTTCCCTCCCTCAACCCCACCCGACCGGAGACAGGGTTTTAGAGTTTCTCTGAATGGCCTTGGCGTCTTAGAACTTGCTCTGCAGAGCAGCAGCAGAGATCTACCTTCCCATCATACACACCACTTTTTGTTTTTGTGAACTGTCTTCTAACTAGTGATGTATTATCTCATTGTGGTTTCTTTGCATTCTTTGATGATTTGTGAGACAGAGAATTTTTCTGTGTCTTATCAGCCATTTGTATGTGCTCTTTTAAGAAAAATCTGTTCAGGAGGCAGAGGCAGGCGGATTTCTGAGTTCGAGGCCAGCCTGGTCTACAGAGTGAGTGCCAGGACAGCCAGGGCTACACAAAGAAACCCTGTCTCGAAAAACAAAAAAAAAAGAAAAAAAATCTGTTCATTTTCTAGCTGTAATAATGCACACCTTTAATCCCAGCACTCAGGAGGCAGAGGCAGGTGGATCTCTAAGTTGGAGGCTAGACTACTCTACAGAGTGAGTCCCAGGACAACCAAGGATACACACAAAGAAAGCCTGTCTCTGGAAAGGGAGGTGGGGACAACAACAACAAAAAAGCTCTTCAGATATTTTGTCCCCCTTTTAATTTTCTTACTACTAAGTTCCTTATATTTGAGGAGTTTTTTGGTTTGTTGCTCCCCACCCCCCCCCCCCCCCCCCCCCCCCGACCCCCCCACCCCCCCCCCGGCCGCCCGTCCCCCCCCCAGAAGGGTATTTCTGTGTAGTCCTGGCTGACCTGGAACTCACTCTGTAGACCAGGCAGGTCTTAAACTCAGAGATCTGCCTGCCTCTGCTTCCCCAGAGCTGGGATTAAAGATGTGCTGCTGCTGCAGCTGCACCACCACCCCATACTATTGCCTGTGGTTTCTTAGTGTGAACATTTTTAACAATGTTAAATCCTTCCAACCCATGAACACTGGATACTTTCACTTATTTGTATTCTCTTTCAACAATGTTTCATAATTTCTAGCTTTGAGATAGGTCACCTCCTTTGCTATTCTGTAGCTATTGTTAAGTGGAATTTATTTTTTCTAAGATAGAGGGAAGTTAGTACATAAAAATACTACAGGGTTTTTTTTTTGTTTTGTTTTGTTTTGTTTTGTTTTGTTTTGTTTTGTTTTTTAAGGGTACAAAGTTATTTTTATTTCCTTTCTTATTTACTGGTTTATTTTTGCAGTGCTAGAGATTGAATGCACAAAGTCCCTCAAATGCACACATTTGGTCACTGAGTCAACTCCCCACCCTCACTTCTATTTCACTGGTTTTACATCCTGCACCTGAATTTGTTCTGTGTGTATGTGTGTTTGGGTATGTCATCATTAGAGTTTTTTACCTTTTTAAAATCTATCTATCTATTACCTGCAGGTATGTATGTGTGTGAAGGTGTCAAACTCCTGAACTGGAGTTATAGATAATTGTGAGCCACCATGTGGTTGCTGGGAATTGAACCCAGGACCTCTGGAAGAGCAGTCAGTGCTCTAAACCGCTGAGCCATCTCTCCAGCCACATCTTCAGAGTTTTCTAAGTAGAAGCATGTTAAGTTTCTGTCAATGTAACAACTACCTGAGAAGAACAATGTATAGACGAATTTGGGCTCTGTTTCAGGTTTCAGGCCATGTAGCTATGGCAGAATCATGGCATGAAAGCTGAATGCTTCATTGAAACCAGAAAGGGAGATAACAAATGGAACAATCTTGAGACATGATATAACCTCCGAAGTCTATTCCCAGTAACCTACTTCCTCTAAATAGGCCTCATCTCCTAGTTCTTCCACCTCTCAATAATATCATAAATTATGAACATATCAGTGGAGTAACTGATAAAAGCAAAGCCTTATGATACAATTGTTTTCTCCAAAACCCTACCTCTGAATCCTGCTATTTTGGAAACTAAATACTCTGGGGGTAGTCTATATTTGAGTCTGATAGTTTAACCTCTCCCTTTCAATTTGGATGCCTTCTATTGCTTTCTCATACCTACTGTTCTGAATAGGACTTGCCATTTTATGTCAAATATAAGTGATAAAATAGTCATCTGTATCTTTTTCCAGTGTCAACATTTTCCCATTCAGAATGCTAGCTATGGGTTTTGTCAAAATTGGTGATTCTTATGATTCCTACACCTAATTTGTTGAGTTATTGCCAAGGGATACTGACTTCTGTCACATGCTTTTCCTATATCTATTAAAATAATCACCCTATCGTTTTTGTCCTTTATTTCTCTGTGGTCACCTATATTTGTGTGAACCATCCTTGCACCTCTGAATGAGTCCCACTTATCAGGTAAATAATCTTTTTTAATATGCCACTGAATTTTGCTCTGTATTAGGTTCCTGACAATTTCTGCATCTGTGTTCAAGAGTAATAATTAGGCTTTTTGTCTTTTTTTGAGACAGGGTCTCACTATATTGCCCTTGCACTCCCAGGGCACCACCTACTTCCACCTAAATGCTGGGATTCCAGGTATTTTAGCACCATTCTAGGCTTTTTTTCTTATGTCCATGTCTGGTTTAGACAATAGAGTAATGTAGGCATTATAGAATGAACTTAAAGAAATCCTTTCCAAATTTTTAAGGAGTTTTAGCAAAACTGAATTAGTCCTTTTGATACCTGATGGAAGTCATCAGTGGAGATGTCAGACCCTGGGCTTTTGTACTATGACAGACTTACTGATTCTATCTTCTTACTGTACTATTCACATTTTCTATTTCTCCTTAATTTAATCTTGGTAAATTGCATGTATCCATGAACTAACTTATTTCCTCATTTGTCAAAAATTCTTCCTAACCCTCAAGATTCTTTTCAAATACCACTCTCTCCAGTATAAAATAGAATACAGTGTGAGTGGAAGGTCTGTGTTATATAACTTTCTGAATGGTGCAAGACGTCTCTGCTATGTATATTCAAAGTATTTGTGAATGAGAAAGTGTGACCATATTATCACAATCACCTGTTTTCATGTCGGTTTCTTTCAATAAATATCTATTTTTTTACACTTACTCCATGCCGTGTATTATGCTAAAGATACCACTTATCACTCAGAGAAGTTGCCTTTTCCTCATGGTTGGTGTATTCACTGACTTTTTTTGTTCCATAAGAAGCATTCTGTAACATCCTAAACACCCATTATCTATAAATTCCTTGTTTAAAAAATGAAAACACTGGGTTGGGCTAAGTGGTGCACGCCTTTAATCCCAACACTGGTGAGGCAGGAAAAAGGTCAATCTCTTAAATTCCAGGCTAGCCTGATCTACAAAGTGAGATCCAGGACAACCAGGATTAGAGAGAGAGAAATCCTGAGGTGTAGGGGTTAATTATCAAGACATTCTAGTGTGTTCTGACTGTAATCAGCCACTATCAATTTAATGACTCATTTCAGGAAGTAGTATTTCAGAATAAGGATTCTGAAGAAAGTTCATTCTATATCATAGAAGCAATACTTTAAAAAAAAAGTGACAGCCCAACTTAAGTTCTAACACTGTCAGAACACAAGTGACTTCATCTCTCTTTTTTCAATTTACTTATTTTTATTTTATGTACATTGGTGTTTCTAACTGCATGTATGTCTGTGAAGGTGTCAGACTTCTGGAAGAGAAGTTACAGTTGTGAGCTGCTATGTGGGTGCTGGGATTGAACCTGGGTCCTCTGGAAGAGCAACTGCTGAGCCATCTCTCCAGGCCATGACTTCATCTTTAGTCCTTAGACTCATTTACAAAATGAGAAAGTTAACTACTCTCTAGGGTTCCTTTTGTATATAGTTATATGACTTTCTACTACTTTCCATAGGTTAAGTGTATCTAAAGAACACCATATTTCAAATTCCACTAAAAGTCACTAACAACTGGAATCTGCCTGAAAAAGAATCTAAAGAATGGCAAGTAGATTGTAGTCATGTAATGGAAGCAATAGCCAAATATTTAGAAGGAACACAACATTACCATCAAACTGCCTCAGAATGACATGCAAAAGAATGCTTGGGATTTCTTCTGGGTGGTCCTAACAAACAAAACTAAAGCCAGTTATATTAGAGCAACCTCACTTAAATTAAAAGAAAAATAAAACGCAAATCCAGTTAAAATAGGGAGGCAGCAAGCTTTCCTCTCCAGGAGGAACAGAATTTATACTACCAATTAGAACTACCACTAACTATTCTCATTGGGCATTTTCTCAGTCCAGGGATATTGCTTCATTAAATTAAAATGTCTAGGAAGGCAGTCTGTGTGGCATTCATTTTTATATTCTCCAAACATACCATTACCTGGCACAATTGTACTATTCAAAAATAAACAATAAAAGTTTACAGATACTCTTATAAAGATTAAACTCAATTTAATGACTATACATGAAGAGTCAGTCTATCAGGCTAGAGACATGGCTCCGGAATTATGAGTGCATCCTGCTCTCACACAGGAACTGAACTGGATTCCTTCCTACACATTTGACCTCAGCCCTGGGAGCAGAAACTGTTCGTGTCTAGTGCTGCTATAGTACTATCTTCCTTAAGGTTTTCTTTTCTCCCAGTAGGTGACCTATTATTAACTCTTTATATTAAACTTTCCATTTTAAATTTTAAAATAAAGCTGGACAGGGGTAACACACCTTTAATCTCAACACTCAGAAGGCAGAAGCAGGTCAAGCATGTGGATCTCTATGAGTTCAAAGCCAGCCTGGTCTACAGAGTAAGTTCCAGGTTAGCCAGGGCAACACAGGAAACCCTGTGGGGGGTGTAAGTGGAAGTAGATCCAGGTGGATTAAAATACTAAAATTTTAATTAAAAATTAAACAAAAAAATTACTATAAAAGCATTGGGAATAGGATATTTTTTAGCATGGTAAGTAGGGAGGGGCCCTTCTAAGCCAGAAACCTTAAGATGATAAACTTAAAATAGGTCAGACCACAAAAGTGCTTTCTGCACAATAAACAAAAAAAAGTAGATACGTACCATACTAGAACAAAATATCTAATACATAGCAAAAAGCTACTACAAATTAACAAGAAAAGGAAGCTGAGGAGATGGCTCAGTCAAAAATATTTATCACACAAGCAGAAGAACCTGAGTTCAGTTCCCCGTCATCCCCACAAAAAGCAAGTCAAAGACACCCATCTATAACCCCAACTCTTGGGGGTGGGGGGAAAGGAAGATGTCTGGGGTTTGCTGACCCCAGCAAGTTAAGCTACTCAGCAAGTGCCAAGTTTAGTGAGAGACTCTCTCTCATAAAATAAAGTGGAAAAAGTTGTAACAGTCAATCTACAAAAGAAACTTAACCAATTAGGGCCACCAAGATGGTTCAATGAATGAAGTAGCTAGCCACACAAGCCTCGCTGAGTTTGATCCCTGGAACGTGTGCAGAGGTAGAAAGAGAAAACTACCTCTCACAACTTACCTTTGACCTCCATAGAAGCTCTATGGTATATACATAATACACATCCCCCAAACCACTGAATAATTTTTTTTTATTTTTTTTTGGGGGGGGGGTTTTGAGACAGGGTTTCTCTGTGTAGCCCTGGCTGTCCTGGAACTCACTCTGTAGACCAGGCTGGCCTCAAACTCAGAAATCCGCCTGCCTCTGCCTCCCAAGTGCTGGGATTAAAGGCGTGCACCACCACCGCCCGGCCAATTTTTTTTAAAATTAAGTAAAGTAATAAAGCATGCCAAACCTGAAAACTATATAATCAGCTAGGTCTCAGCAATGGAACACTTGCCTGGTATACAGAAAGAGCCGGGTTCACTCCACAGTTCTGTGGAAATGAACAAATTGAAATACACTTTTTAAAGCTATGAGGTCACCTACCTGCTTCAAACCCTTCAACAGTATCTCTTTCACCTATAAGGATAAAAACTACCCAGGTCAGCCCACTAACACCCCATACCTTCTCACTCACCCTGCTTGCCCCAAGAAAGGGACTCCTGATCATCAGACAGCAACACCAGGACTATCTCCTCTAAATGGCCCAACACCTCAAAAGCACTGTGTGCCTCTCACAGGTCCTCAGGCAGAACTTTGGGGTTCCTTGATTCCTCTATCAGCTACCAAACATCCAATGCATCTGCAAACATCACAGGTTATCATCTTAGTCCAGACTCCATCACCTTTCCTAGGCTAAATCCTACTGCCAATCCATCAATCCAAGGACTTGGATTTTCGTTGTTACTTTTTAGAGGCAGCGTCTCACTCTGTAGCCCAGGCTGTCCTCAAACTTAGTAGTAATCCTTCTACTTCAGCCTCCTAGTGCTGGAATTAGAAGCTTGAGCCATCATGCCCAGTACCTTTTTTTTGCTTTGTCCCACCACATCACTCTTAGGCTTAAAACCTTTTCATGATTTCCCATAGTGAAATGGATTGACTCATTTATTACTTTTTACAGAGCTGGACCCACAGAGAAAGCCAATCTCTAAAATTTGTCTAGGGCCCTACAAAATCTGCCCTCACCCCATTGTCTCTGTGATCTCACACCCTACTACTCTCACCCCACACTCTAGCATTCCAATCACAATGGCCTCTTCAAAGATGCCAGACACACTCCTTCAAAGCTCTTGCAACAATGGATCCCTTTATCACACCCCTCTTCCTCCAGGTATCTTCCAGGCTAATTCTACTGTGTCCTTCAAGTCTCTGCAAAGACTTCATCTGTATCAGAGTATCACTACTCCAATCACTTCATTTAAAACCAACCCCAGGGCAAGAAAAAAGAAGGCTTAGCAAACCATCTGTTGCTCTTGCAGAGGACCCAGGATCAGGTCCTAGCATCCACATCAGGTAGTTCAAATGGTAACTCCAGCTCTTGGGAATCTAACACCCTCTTTCTGGCTTCTGTGAGCACCTACATACATATGAACCTATTCCACCACATAAACACATATACACATAAATAATAAAAATAAATAAAACTAGCCCATTGCTTCCTTGGACTATGCTCTGTTGCTTTTTTTGCAAAACACTTATTAATGTAATTTGTGAATGTCTAGTATGTTTTCCCTTCATTAGGCAGGACTATTTATTACCTCTCATGTCCACTGATGGATTATAATGGATTATAATTATAGAGACTTGTGCCTGGCAAGTAATACACATTTGTAATAGTTGAATAAATGGTTTTACACCCGGCTATGGAATAATCTAATTAATGACTAAATGACTGCCTAGGAACAGAGACTAGGCCTGGGGTTTGTCTTATCTCTGTATTTCTTAGTGACTAACAGAGGGGTTAGCATACTCTAGGCACCAAAGTGTTAATTAAAGAATACCTCAGGCATAGTGGGTATGCCTGTAATCCCTACATTTAGGAGATGAGGCAGGACAAGTGGCAGTTTGAGGTGAACCATAGTGAATTCAAGACTAACTTAAGCTACCCAGCAAAAGAGTGTCAGAGTCTGACAGGAGTCTGGTAGGGGGCACACAGAGAGACAAGAGATAGGCAATCAGAACAATAGACAGAAACAAAATAGCCTCTTTTTAATCTATCAAAAGACAAATTTAAAACAATAGCCATCTAGAGCTTTTAAGGGAGAACTCTACCTTCTCATATACCCTGGCAGGTATGTAAACTGTAAACTAACATTTTTTTAAGCTTATCTTAGCCTAGCAGCAGCTTTAACACTTAAATCACTCAGAATGTGTCCTTTAACTCAGTAATTTCACAAATATAAAAGCAAGAATACTGACATGCAGACCTGCAACTCCAACTGGGCTGAAGCCAACAGACTAAGGCAGGAGGATCTTAAATTCTGCCTGTGCTATCGTGATGCCTTGTCTCAAAACTAGACATACAGCTCAGTAGTATAGGGCTTGCCTAGCACGCTCAAGGTCCTGGGTTCAAATCCCAGTAGAAAAAGAGTACAAATACATTTTAGCATTACTTGTAAAATGAAGAGATAAGCAACCTGCCAGCCCATCAATGGAAACACAGCCAGGCAGGCAATGCCTGTAACCCAATATTCCAGAGGTTAAAACAGGAGATCATCATAAATTGGGGGCCAGCTGGACTAAGGTGGGACCCTGCCTCAATAATAAAAATAAAAATAGGGACTGGAGAGATGGCTTAGCAGTTAAAAACACTGATTGCTCTTCCAAAGGAACAGAGTTCAATCCCTAACACTCACAAGGTAACTCATACCATCTGTAATTCCAATCCCAGGGATTCAATTCCTTCTTCTGGTCTCTGTGGGTACAAGGTACTGATATATAGGCAAAATATGCATACACATAAATAGCAAAAAAAAAAAAAAAAAAATCATTGAAATAATGAAAAACAAGCAAATACCCCATGCAAGCCACACACCTGACGGGCTAGTAAGAATGAAGCAGAGCTGTAATACAAAAATAGACTGATCTGTCTGATCTGGTAAACAAACCTGAGGGCCCCGGCATCAGAAGTTCTGTGTCTGATTCCTGACTAACTTACTGAACTCCAGACATGTTTAACTTCTCTGTGCTTCAGTTTCTTTACCTAGGAGCACCGGTACTATTACAAAAGTACCTCCCTCACTAATGTGAAGATTTCTTGAGACAGTACCTGCAATGGTTATGGCATACAACACAGTCACATGACCATTTACACACACACATAGTAATGATTAATAACGTTTAAGTGAGATAAGAAAATTGTAGGTCTATGTATGTAATACCTACCCATTTCAGGGATTAAAAGTAACACATCTATGTAACTATGAATAAAAAGCAGAACAGAAATCTCAACTCTGAGAAATGGGGAGAATACACTTCTACTTCTTAAAATACTTCTTTTTTCTAATGTATTAATGCATCAATGAAGTGCTGGAGAGATGGCTCAGCTGATAAAAGCATTGGCTACTCTTCCAGAGGACTGGCCTGGGTTCAATTCCCAGCCACAACCAACTGTAACTCTAGTCCCAGGGAAAGCAAATGCCCTCTTCTGGCTTCCCAGACATGCACATATGCTACACACAAATACAGGCAAAACATTCATATACATAAAAATAAAGAAAAAGCACCAATGGGGGTGCTTTCCAGTGTTTTGAAACTAGCATATATGATGAAATGTATAAAGTTAAATATATCTATACCATTAAATATTTATCATTTCTTTGTGGGAAAACATTCAAAATCCTTTTTAACATGCAATTTTTTAATTATTTATTTATGAATATTGTGTGTTCTGTCTTCCTGTACATCTGCATGACAGAAGAGGGCATCAGACCCAATCAAAGAAGGTTGTAAGCCACCACACTGTTGCTGGGAATTGAACTAATGTCCTCTGGAAGAAGAGCCATTGCTCTTAATCACTAAGTCATCTCTCCAGCCCTACATACAATTTTTTAATAGCAGGATTATACAAAAACTAAGTAAAAGGCCAGTGACATCACTCAGCAGGTAAACATGACTGCTGTCAGGCCTGATGATCTAAGTACAATTCCCAGCACCCACACAGTGAATTGAGAAAACCAACTCCTTCACGCTGTCCTCTGACAGCCATACATGCTTACATACATGTCACAAGCTTGTGACATGTATACAAGCACACACAAATGTCATTTTTAAAAATTTAATTTTAATGAAGTAAAATCAGGACAAATGCTTCTAAAATATAGTTTAGCTTAAGTTGAAATCTGAGAAGTTTTATACTTGTCTTTGAATTCTCAATGGAAAATAACTTAGACAACTGGCATCTATCACAGTGCACCATTAAAACCAAAACCTTTGCTGGGCAGTGGTGACACATGCCTTTAATCCCAGCACTTGAGAGGCAGAGGCAGGCAGAATTCTGACTTCGAGGCCAGCCTGGTCTACAGAGTGAGTTCCAGGACAGCCAGGGCTACACAGAGAAACCCTGTCTCAAAAAAACAAAAAACAAACAAAACAAAACAAAACAAAAAAAACCCACCAAAACCTTCAAAAATTATGAACTAAGAAAAAAATTAAACAGCTACATCTTGTCTTGCCAATTACACACAAATCTACTCTTAATATATTTTAATATACTTTAAAAAATCTTAAGTATGTCAAAAAGAAAAAGAATCGGCAACTGCTTTCAAAATGATGGGAAAGCAGACTAGGTAGTTGTGTTTGTTTTACTGTTGGTCTGATGCAAAGAAATTTTCCAATAATTTTGTTTTTTAACTCAGCAGGTCTAAGAAATTGTGCTTTAAAGTTATCAATATGAACTCAACTAAAGAGAAAAATTAATTCTGCAAGATGAACTTGTAAGCAGACACTGACACAAAGAACTGCAACATCAAATTTTCTCTTTCCTTTTGTGAACTGATAGATACCTTTGCCCATTTATATTAACTTATACTAGTAAAAATTACAATGTATGTAAACTTAATCTCATCCCATAGTCTTAAAATTTGAAAAATGGGAAGTAAACCTGCACTGAGAATAGCAAGAATATGAGATTCCTCAAAGCTAATGTTTTCCTGGCTTCTGTGAAGTGCTTAGTCACTTCTGCCTATTTGCAGGGAAGACCATTTCATGTCTTGAAAGAGGCAGGAAATTAAGAGTCCAGACTCATGTCACCTGAGTTGAAGGCAAAAGAAGGCAGCAGCCAGTTAAGCATACCTAGCAGAAGCCACAGCTTTCTCTGTATTCTGCCTCTGTCTGCAGTAACCAGAAGGGTTTGTAAAGTTTTCCTCCCAGACACCAAATAAAAAAGGTGAGAACTAAAAGAAGGTCCAAAAAAATCCCCGTTTCCTGACAGCCCACCAGATACACCTCCCTTCTCTTTATTGGAATAGAAACAGCAAGCAAGTTAAAGTCTAGGCTGGACATTACCCCTTAGGCAACTAACAAAACTCAAAACTAGAGACTAACAGTCTTTACAGAACACTTCCCAGAGAGCAGCAAGAGTCACAAAATCTGATAACATTGTTTCCAGTTCCCCTACCGCAACAACAAACAGAGGTTTTCACAAAAGGTTATTTCAAGAGACTACTCTTGGAAAAGGACAAGTACCTTGTACCAACCACCATATCCCAACATTCTACTTACAGGTAAAGATACTAAGCACAAAAGCCAATTATAGAAGTACACCTGAAAAAACTTTCTCAACTAGATACAGTAAGATCTTGCCAAGGACCGAGACGGCAACAACACTTGAAACAATGTGGTCAAAATTCTGAGGCAGCGCTCAGTCGGTTGAAAGGTCATGAAGGGCTCTAATAACCATCATGTCTTATTTAAAACGAGGTCTTTTTGTTTCCTTCCAATATGAGCACTATTAAGACAAGCTGTCCTGCACCCGTAAGTGTTAGCTACTCAGGAAGCTGAGGCAGGAGTTTCAGGTCAACATGGTTCACAAAGTGAGACCCCATCGCTTGAAAGGAAGAGACGAAATGGAGAAGATTGATTCCTCGATTTCTGCCCTCTCGAGTACGTTTTCATTCGTAACACTCCCAAAATAATACTAAACTCTCCTTTTACATATGAACGTTGCCATCTTTATCGCATGACCCAAGACTTGCCCATCTTTCTCGATAAAGAGACATGAATCAAGCGCTTTTCGTGCGTCAGAAACTGAGGCCCTAAGAGACTAAGAAACGAGCTCGGACTCACCATGAAGCAACACTACCACTCAAAGAATGCTAACAAACCCTTAGGATCCCAGTTACTTTTACAAGTCTAGTGCAAAGAGCGCCGGAGCGTGGCCTGAGGAGGCGGGGGCGGAGGTGGGGCGAGAGGGCACACTGCCACTACCGAGGCAAGGGCTAGCGTTTTCTTTAAGGAATATAGCACATGCTCTGGATCTCCATCCTCTCCACCCGAGGAACCCACGTGCTAATCCCACAGCACCTTCCTCTCCGCGCTCCGTCGCCGGCACCCCGCAGCCTCCCCACGCCCTTCCCCGCGGCCGCCCGCGCGCGCCTCCCGCCCCCTCCCCAGCTCGGCTGCCCCAACACGCGACGCTCGCGCGCTCCGGCCTCCAGTCCGTGGGTCACCCCTGGGCCCGCGCGCGTGCCCTTCCTGCCCCAATGGTCCCCACGACGCCGCGCCGGGCAGGCCGCGCCCGCCATGGTGGGCGCCTCACCGTCAGGCTGGGGAGCCGGGCCCGGCTGCGCCATGGCCAGTGGGCGGCCTCGGAGAACCGGGATGGGCGGGGAAGCAGCGTCCCGGGATGCCGCGGGCTCAGCTGGCGGAGGAGGCGTTGACCGAGCCGCGGCCACCGCCGCCCAGGGAGGAACCGCTAAGGCTGGAGCCGACGGCACCGCCACAGCCTCGGGCAGAGACGGACCGGAGCGCCGACCTCCGCCTCCTCATCCTGACAGCGGGAAATAAGCAGTGCGCAGGCGCGGGGGGATGGGACGGCACGTGACGTTGGCCTAAGGGGAGGGGCGTGGCCTCAGGAAGGAGGGAGACTGGGGAGGAGGGGTCCAGGGCCTGGGAGTCAGAGGGAGGCTGATGAGAGAACTAAGGGTGTTGGAGGCTGGTGGCTGCAAAGGCAAAGACTGCAAACTGGTGGCTCCCAGGACCCAGGCAAAAAATAAAGCGAAGTGAGGAGACCCTGCTGTGCACGGGAACCCAGCCGCTACTTTGCCTAGTTGTGTGACCTTGAGAAAGTCCCTTAACCTCATAACCTTGATAAGTACAGTGGCTCAGAAAAGTTTAAATGAGGGTATAAAGTAGGAAGAATTGTTATGGCCAGAACTTGGTCTGAACCCCAGATGTGCAAACCGGAGTACTTTTTCCATTAAGCCACTATGGCTGACTTTAACGTGCCCAACCCAGAGAAGCTGTTGGAGATACAGCCAGACGCAGTGTTTGCACTCTTGACAGGAGAAACTACATACAGAAAGCACAACCCTTCTGCCTGGGCAAGTGAGCCATATGGAGGCTCCAGACTTTCCTTTCCAGCCTTGTGCAGAACTTGCTGCCTCCCTAGGGCAAGGGGGGTCTACACAGTCTGGCACTTCGGAACCAAATCCACTTTCCTTCCTGTGAGCCCAGAATTCTCTCCCTGGATAGCTGAAGCTGTGGTTTCTCCTTTTTCTATAAGACAAGTTATAGACAATTCCCAGTGTGCCAAAGGGAAGCTGCATTTGGAGGAGGTGGCACAGCACTCACACATTTGAGCTGCTGTGTGTGTTCACAGATCCTTCGTGGTGCAACACAGGTGAGGATAAAAGGAAGGCAAGCAACAGACCAGTTCCAGTAGCCTGGCCAGCGCTTATGCTCCTCTCACCAGTTTATTCAAGTGCATGTACCCCCAAAGGCCAGGAATCTATGCTAGTCTTTTTTTTTTTTCCCCACCCTCCTGCAGTCCTGGGGATTTAACCTTATAGCCGGGGTGGTGGCGCACGCCTTTAATCCCAGCACTTGGGAGGCAGAGGCAGGCGGATTTCTGAGTTCGAGGCCAGCCTGGTCTACAGCGTGAGTTCCAGGACAGCCAGGGCTACACAGAGAAACCCTCCCTGTCTTGAAAAAACAAACAAAAAAAAAACAAACAAAACAAACAAACAAACAAACAAAAAAAAAAAAAAAAAAACCCTTAAGCACAGTAGCAAGTACTCCACTACTCGGCTATAGCAATAGCTCTTGTTCTGTTTTTTGTTTTGTTTTGTTTTGTTTTGTTTTGTTTTGTTTTGTTTTGTTTTGTTTTGTTTTGTTTTGTTTTAAAACACCCTCTCCCTAAATTGTCCAGGTTGGCCTTGTGTCTGCAATCCTGCTTCATCCTCCAGAGAAGCTAGGATTTCAGGGTTGGACCACTAGGTCCTCTTTCTTTCTTTCTTTCTCTTTTCTCTCTCCTTTTTTCCTTCATTTATTTTGATTCTAAAAATTCTAAATTCAAGGCTGCTCCAGAGTCACTGCAAATGTTTACATTCAAACAGTAATGGTACACATTCGTCAAAGTAGAAGCTTAGACCCTAACAAGGTTCACGGTTCTTTGGAATGGTTTATAATTTTAAATAATTTTAAATAGGTAGTCATCTATTTGTACTTTTGCCTGAAGTCCCACTAACATTTAGGGAGATTATATTTAGACTTTTAAGCAATTAACATCTCCTGGTAGGCCTTTGACAGAGCAAATGAAGCTTGTCTCTACTCACCCCCTGGTATCTGACCTTCCTGGGTGAGCAAATCCTTGCTCAGCAGGGAGACCTTTGGCCCCAGTAGGGCAACTCAGTAATCATCTGTCCTGTTGCAATGACTAATAGGAGGCATAAAGATAGCAGATGTTGATGTCCTCCACAGATGGGACTCCTTCCACTGACTGCATAGCATATTTATTGCCACTGGTAATCAGGGTTGCAGCCCGGTTCTCAAGATCAAGGTCACTCAGAAATGATCAGACATCTGCTAGGCACCCTCAGATCCCCCTATGTCAAAAGTTGAAAAGGCAATTTTGAAATAAGCAAGGGGGACTAAAAGTTATATATATTTTCAAATTCATTTCTTTTTTTTTTCTTTAAAGACAAGTTCTCATGTAGCCCAGGCTAGCCTTGAATTTCTGATCCTCCTACCTCCCAAATGCTTGGATTACAAATCCAGGGCTTTGTGCCTTCTGGGCAAGCACTCTACCAACTGAGCTATACTCCAATCCCATTTCATATATTTTATGTAAACCCTAAGATCCAACAACCAGATGCCATTCCTAGATATGTACTAGAAAAAAACTAATGTATGCTCAAAGCCTTCATTAGCTACAGAAGTTCTAATTCTTATTCTGAAGGAACTTAAGAAATAAAACATGAAATAATTACTTGTCAATTATACTGCATGTGAAATATAAGACATACACAAGAATATTTACAGCAGTATATTTCATTATACAGCAAATAAATGGCCCACATATTCATCAACAGAGATGATTTTGTTTTGTCTTGTTTGGTTTTGGTTTTGAGACAGCAAAACTGTAGCCCAAGCTGACCCCAAACTCACAGCTTCCTGAGTATGGTGATTACATACACGACTACATCTAACTTTTAAATTTGTGTGATGTGTAATTTATTTTTATACATTTGTTCACATGTTTTCAAGTACATGTATGTACATCTGAAGGTCGGAAGTCTACCTCAAGTACCTTTCTCAGTTTCCACCTAATTTTAATAGAATATCTTGTATTCTATGACAATTTCATACAATACAATGTATTGTAAACAATGTATTTTGACCATATACACCCCACCTCGCCCTTCCCACTCAACCCAGGCACTCCTTTATGGTTCCCCCCTGCTTCATATCATTTCTCTCTTTCTTTCCTTTTTAGTTTATTTTACCTGTATAAATGTGCACCAAGTGAGTACTTGGAGGTTAAAGATGGCTGTGAGCTATCAGATGGGTGCTGGGAATAGAACCCAGCTCCCCAGAAGAGCAACAAGTGTTCTTAACTACTAAGTCATACCTCCAGCCCCTCTGTTGACTTCTCTTGTGAGCTTGCTCATGTGCAGGTGAGTTCCTGAGTGCAATGGCCATGGTCCTGAAGCTAGCATCTTGTGGCACTTCTGCTCATCCTCTGGCTCTTACACACTATCCACCTCCTCTTCCTAGATGTTCCCTTAGCCTTGTAGGGGTCCTGGGATGACAGTGTGAGACAGATGTCCCATTGAGCTGAGTGCTCACTAATTACTAATTCTTAGCACTTCAGCCAGTTCTAAGTCTTTGCATTAACTGCTGCCCACTGCAGAGACCTTCTCTGGTCAAAGTTGACTGTATCAATGATCTCTATATATAAATATAAGTATCTAGGAGGCAGCTTGACCACAGGTCCACTTAACAAGACAACAGTGTGACTTTTGGCATCCTAAGCTATGGGCTTTCGAGCAGGTTTACAATACCAGACATGGATTGTCTCCCGTGGAGCAGGTCTCAGATCCAATCCTAGCCAGAAGAAAGAGGGTTTTCAAGTTAGTTCTAGATTGATTTCTGGGTGGAGATGCCCATCCCCACCTCCTGGAGCTGGGATTAGAGCTATACATGTTACATGGACTCTGCAGCTCTGAACTCGGCTCCTCATGCTTAAATGGCAAGAACTTCAATGACTGAACCATCTTCCTGATGGTGGTGTGTGTGTGTGTGTGTGTGTGTGTGTGTGTGTGTGTGTGTGAAGGCCAGAGGACATCAGGTACCTTCCTCTATTACTTTATGCCTTATTCCCTCAAGACAGCGTCTCTCCCTGAACCTGGAACCCCCCACTGTTGACCTGCACCAGCAACCGTCAAGCTCAGCCATCCTCCTATCTCCCACAACCCCTCAGCACTGGAGTTATGCGCACACATGGCCATACATTTTACACAGCTTTTACACAGCTTTTACACAGCTTTTACACAGCTGTGGTGATCTGAGCTCAGGTCCCCATGCTTGTGTAGCAAGTGCTCTTCTTACCTCTGAACTCCAATTATGTTCATTAAGTAAGAATATAGTCATGTAATCAGTGCAAATGATTTTACAAACAACAGAGTGCCACCACATAGAAGGAGAAGGCCTTGAATTCACTATGTAACCCAGGCTTTCCTCGAATGCTCCAGATCCGCCTTCCAAGATCATAGGCATGTGCCTGCCACAGCACCTAGTCCCTCACAAACATAATTTTGAGAGAAAAAAAATTAAAACCCTCCAATTCAACTTATATAAAGTTCCAAAACAGGAAAAAGTAAAGTTTGTGAATAAACAGTAAAAGACAGGAAGAGAGTTGGTATGGAAGAATAGTGGCAACCACAAAAATGGTTAGGAACTGACGAGGGAGTGGCTTGCCATTCGGAAGGACTCTGAAAAGCCTGCCTTTCTAGGGTGCTGGCAGTGTGGTAGTTGGTAGTTAACACCCTGATCCTCTACATAATTGGCCCTGTGTAGCCATGGGTTCTTCTTCTTATAAAATTCAAACAACTTGTTATCAAAAGTATTTGAAGATAAGTTCATCTATTTTGAATGTGTACAGACTTTCTCTCATGTCATTATTCTCTAAACAATAGGACATAACAACTACTTTGTAGTCTGTATGTAGCGTTAGGAACAGTAAGTAATTCAGAGATGACTTAGAACTGTGACCCTCAACCTTCCAATTGTGGACATCCTTTAATACAGTGCCTCAAGTTGTGCTGACTCTCCTAACCGTAAAACTCTTTTGTTGCTCTATCATCACTATAATTTTGCTAATTATGAATCGTAACGTAAATATATGGTATGTAAGATATCTGGTATGTAACCCCTGAGAAAGGGTCATTCCACCCTCAAAGGGACTGTGACCTACATGCTGAGAACCACTGGCTTAGAGTATATTCAAGAGTTGGGTGTGGTGGCTCCTGCCTCTAACTCCAGCTGTGGAAAGCCTGATGCAAGCAGTTGCTTTACCAGGAGTCTGAGGCCATCCTGGGCAGATAATACATTCCAGGCTGAGCTGAGAAATATTGTGAGTCTGTTTATTTTTATCCTAAATAATACAGAAGCATTGTGTAGGTGATATATAAATACGATGTATATTATTCTTCATTCTGACAAATACCTGAGAGAAACAATTTAAAAAAGGAAATGTTTCTTTTGTCTCATGGTTTCTGAGCCCTCAGTCCATGGTTGGTTGGCTCTTTGTTTCTGGACTGTTGGGTGAGGCAGAGCATCATGACAGACAGGCATGGCAGAGCAGAATTCCTCACCACGTAACTGACAATCAAAAAGAAAAATAACTAGAAAATGGTGAGGGACAAGGTAGATTTTTTTTCCAGGGCATGACCCCATGATCTACAACCTCCCAGTTTTCCACCTTCTCCCAATACAGACATCATATTATGAATCCATCAATCAAAACCCATCCATTAGGTCAGAATCCTCAAAATTCAACCATTCCCCAAAAATGCCTTTAACATATAAACGTCCAAGGAACATTTAAACAACACCACTGTGGATTTGAACATAAGGATCTTTAGCACCCCAAGTCTTTGATATTGGAGATGGGGAGGATACTCTGGAGCCAATGCCAGGGATAGGAAAGATTGAATTTAAATCTGACACAAGTTTTGATGTAGCTCAGGTAAGAAAGACAGTGTGGCAGTGTGAGATATGCCCCCATAAGCTTAGCTGCTTGAAAACTTGGTCCAAAGTCGATGGAGCAGTTTGGGGAGGCTATAGAACATTTGGGAAGTGTGATCTTGCTGGGGGAGTATGTTGTTTAGGTGGAATTTGAGGGCTTCTGGTCTCACAGCGCTCCCAGTTTGCTCTCTCTGTGTGGTTGGAGATGTGACCTCTCAGCTTCCATTTCCAGTCTCCTGCTGCCAGGCCTCCCCCACACTGTAAAGCCCACCTCTGGGACTGCAAGCCAAAGTAAACATCCTTCTATTGTAAAGCCCACCTCTGGGACTGTAAGCCAAAACAAACACTCTTCCATAAATCTCTTTTAGTCACAATGTTTTAGCACAGAAATGAAAAGGAATTGATATAAGCCAGTCACAAGCTTAAAATGAGGTCATTTGAGCTGGTCTAGTAGCATATGCCTATAATCCCAGGTATTCAGCACTGAGGCAAAGGATTTTACAGATATTCTGGAAATTAGTTTGGTAGTTTCTCAAAACATTAGGCGTAGAGCTACCAAATGATGCAATAATTGTAATATATGCTTTCTCTAGCAATATGCCAGGAATATACTAAGTGAAATGAAGATATATGCCAGGGTCAGAAGAGATGGCTCAGTAGATAAAAGCACTTGTTGCTCTTACAAAGGACCTGTGTTCAGGTCCCATCACCCAGGAAGTGACTTACCTTTATTCCATTACTTCAATGCCAGGGGATATGATCCTCTCTTCCAGATTCCATGACCACTACATTCATGTGGCATTCATACCTGCAAGCAAAACACTCATACACATAAAATACAAATAAGTTTTATAAAGGAAAGCATATGGCTTATAAAAGCCCATATGCCAACCTTCACAGCTGTGCACGAGGAGATGACTCTAATGCTTCTCAACTGATGCTGTTTGTCAGTCTTTTGTCCTTGTGACAAAATATGTGAGAAACTTCTTAAAGGAGGAGAGATTTGCTTTGGTTTACAGTTTAAGAGCCAAAATTTTTAACTTGAAGAAGTCCAATATATTGTCTTAGCTACATTTCTATGACTGAGATAAAACACCATGATCAGGTGTTAGGGGCTGAGGGGAGTGTCTCCCATGCAGGCTGGGAGTTCAAGGCCAACCTGGTCTACAGAGCTAGTTCCAGGACAGCCAGAGCTGTTACACAGAGAAACCCTGACAACTTATCTCAGAAAACAAAACAAACATCACCATGATCAAGGCAACTTAAAGCATTTATTGGCCAGGTGGTGGTGGCGCACGCCTTTAATCCCAGCACTTGCGAGGCAGAGGCAGGAGGATTTCTGAGTTCGAGGCCAGCCTGGTCTACAGAGTGAGTTCCAGGACAGCCAGGACTACACAGAGAAACCCTGTCTCGAAAAAAACAAACAAACAAACAAACAAAAAGCATTTATTTTGGGCTTATATTTTCAGAGGATTAGTATCCATGAGAGTGGAGTAACAGCTGAGAGACAACATCTCAACAGCAGGAACCAACTAGCACAGTCAGGATGATGGGAGGCTTTTGAAACCCCTGTAGCTGTGCAGGGGGGGGTGACGGGGACCCATGACACACCTCCTCTAACAAGGCCATCCCTCCTAATCCTTCCCAAACAATCCCACCCACTGAGGACCAAGTATTCATAGGCCTAAGACTTCAGGGGAGCATCTCAATTAAGCCACCACCTGTGTAGGTTTCTCCTGTCACAACATTAATGTCATATCTAAGGAAACATTGGCTGGAGTGGGCGTGGTAAGGTAGTGCATTCCGGTAATCCCAGCCCTTGAGAAGCTAAATCAAGAGGACTGAATTCAAAGACAGTTTGAGTTGAGAGAAAGAGAGAGAGAGGGAGAGAGGGAAGGAAGGACTGGTTCAAGCTTGTGCCTATCTCTTCTTCTATGAGTTCAATAGTTTCTTTAGTCTTTGACCCCATTTTCAGTGACTTTTTCCTTGACGTGAGTTAAAAGTCCAATTTTATTCAGCAACACAAGCATATTGATTTTTGTAACACCATTTGTTAAAGAGACCGTACCTTTCCCTGATGAATCATGTTGAAAATAATTGTTGGCCAGGCAATGGTGGCTCATGCCTTTAATCCCAATATTCAGAAAGCAGAGGCAAGTGGATCTCTGTGAGCTCCTGGCCAGTCTGGTCTCCAGAGAGAGCTCCAGGATAGCCAAAGCTACAGAAAAATGCTATCTCAAACGAAAAAAAAAAAAATGCTGGGCATGGTGGCTCACACCTTTAAATCCCAGGCTGGGGAGGTGGATCTCTGTGAACTTGACAGCCTAGTCTATAGAGTGAGTTCTGGGATTGGCTTACAGTTTCAGAGGCTCAGTCCATTATCATCATGGTGGAAAGCATGGCAGCATTCAGACAGGCATGGGGCTGGATGAGCCAAGAGTTTTACATCTTGATCCAAAGGCAGGATGATCCTCCACGGGAAGCCAGCAGGAAGGTCTCTTCTGCACTGGACAGAGCTTGAGCAGTAGAAACCCACCTAAACAGTGACACATTTCCTCCATCAAGACCATACCCATTCCAACAAGGCCACAGCTTCAAATAGTGGATGGAGTACAACTCCACTTCCCATGGGCCAAGCATATTCAAACCACCACAGAAAAACAAACAAATCAATTGGCCATAATTCACAGGTCTATTCTATTGATTTTTATAATGAAACTTATGCTTGTTCTACACTGTTCTGACTACAATAGCTCTGTAGTGAACCCATCAGTCCATATATGTGGGGAGTGGGGAGGAAGGGGCATGTGGTAAAGCCAGACATCCTGAAGAGTCATTGTTCAGGATTCATTCACCTTGATTGTATCTCACCAAGTAGGTTAGAATCTCACCAGCCAGCTCAGGGGTTCTCCCTTTCCACCTCCCCAGTGCTGGGATTACAGTGCTGCACCACCACACCCAGCTTTTTTTGCATGAATTCTAGAAGTGAAACTTGGGGCCTTGTGCTGGCACTGCAAGCTATTCCTCACCCTGTTTTGCAAGAAGTTTTGTTTTGTTTCATTTTGTTTTTGAGGCAAGGCCTCACTATGTCCCCTGATTAGCTTGGAAATCACAGAGATCTGCCTGCCTTTGCCTTCGGAATACCTGGATTGAAGGTGTATACAACCATGCCTGTTTCCTAACTTACTGTTAATCTTTTTGTAAGGCATCATTCTCATGCTTCAGCTTCTTAGAAGGGGTTTCTCGGGATTTAGACGTTCTTTTCAAATGTCAAATTCTTCTTAAAATTTTTTATGTGAATGTTTGCCTGAGTGTATGTATTGCATCATGTATGTGACAGGTGCCCACAGAGGTCAGAAGAGAGCACTGAATCCCTTGGAACTGGAGTACCTATTTCTTCATCACTTTGGAAACAAACCTGGAGGTAAAGACCAAACAATAAAGAAATGTAACAACAGAGGAAAGATCGCTGAGAAACATTTCCAAACATCTCGGGCATTGGTCAGCGTTTATTCAAAAGCCAAAAGTCTAATAACTAAATTCAGATGTCCTTCTGATAAGTGATTTCTCCGTCAGTAAAATGAGCCACTTTAAACCAGATTAGATTATATTAAATTCAGGTTTATTGGGAAGCTGCTCTGGGGCAGGTGAGTTCACTGGCCCCAAGGACCAAGGCCAGGGAAGTCACCATGGGGAAGGGAGGAGGAGGAAGAGAAAGAGAGAAAGGGGAATCACAGAAAGGAGACAAAGAGAGAGGGAGAGTCGGGGAAGACCAAAGGAACTGGAAAGTTCAGGGTTGAGGGCAGGGCATGCCAGGTGGAGACTGAGGGATGCTAGGAGGCCCTGGAGGCCAGGTCTGCTTTGAAATGTAAAACATGCACCTCAATTCCCTGTCTCTGGGTCCAAAAACCAAACACCTCCTGACAGACTATTCTGAAAGGTCACAGCCTCAGAACATTCACATTAACCACTTTATGGTATGGGTTTTACTAAAACAGAGCTGCAAATAGTTCTTCAAGCCAAGAAGTCAGACCATCTCACTTTATAGTCCTCAGTCATACTACCAGGTCATCATAATGTGTGTCGCCTACTAGAATGGTTTGTTAGGTTTTGTGTTTTTAAGACAGGATCTCTCTGTGTAGCTCTGGCCTAAAACTCACAGAAATCCACTTGCATTTTCCCTCCAGGGTTGGGATTAGAATGCGTGCCACCACAACCAACTTTGATAATGATTTGTTTAATGATTGTTTTGATAATGACTGTTCATTCACGAATTTGTTTTTTAAGACAGGCTTTTCTGTGTAGCCCTAGCTGTCCTGTAGACCAAGCTGGCCTATAACTCAGAAGTCTGTGTGCTTTTTTTTTTCCCCTGTGTGCTTTTTTTTTCCTCATTTTTTTTTTTTTTTTGAGACAGGGTTTTTCTGTGTAGCTTTGACTGTCCTAATGATTTTTAAATATAACTAATGTTTTGGGAACTGGAGCAATGGCTCAGGAGTTAAAAGTACTTACTGCTCTTACAGAGGGCCCGGTTTCAGTTCCCTACACCTGCTTAGTAGCTCACAACAGTCTGTAACTCCAATTCCTGGGGATCTAATGCAGGCTCTGGCATGCATGTGGTACACATACAAACACTCAAACACATATACATGCACATGAATACATAGGTATTTTTAAAAATATATGGTTTTACTAATTCCTTGATAATTTTATACATGTATACAATATAGTTTGATCCAAGTTACCTCCCGCTCTTCTCCATAACTATTCCAAGATTCACCCCTACTTTCTTGTCCCCTCCGATTTTGTGTACTCTCTCTCTCCTTTCTCTCTATGTATGTATGTATGTATGTATGTCACTGCCATAGCCTATGGGTGTGGAACCATCCACTAAAGGTGGTAGCTCTATCAGGGATCACACCCTTAAAGAAAACTGACCCTCCCTCTAAACCATCAACTAACAGTAGCTCTTCAGCTCTGAGTTCCTCCTGTCTCCACCCTACAATGCTTGATCTTGAGTTCTCAGATCAATGGCCCCGAAGACACTGTTCAATTCCAAGTCTCCCTGACTTCTGGTTGTTGGTTTTTCCACCCTGTATTTCACAGTGGTCCCTGAGCCCTGGGAAAACACAATGTGATATCAATTAGATGTCCCGTGTGTGGCTGAGCACTCATAGACACCGTGACCAATTGTGAGTTTCTTTCTTAATTGTCATATTTGGATATATTTGTTTCCTCCTTTTTTAAAAAATTTGCAGCTGGGTGTGGTGGCACATGCCTTAAATCCCAGCACGTGAGAGGCAGAGGCAGGAGAATTTCTATAGAATGACTTTCAGGACAACCAAGGCTACACAGAGAAACCCTGTCTTGAAAAATGTTTTTAATTGTGTGTTTGTGTGTGTGTGTGTGTGTGTATGTATGTATACATGGGAGCCTGCTTGAGTATATGTTTACCACATGTGTATGGAGTGTCTGTGGAAACTAGAAGTTATTGGATCCTCTAAAACAGTAGTTACAGATGGATCCTGGGAACTGAACCCAGGTCCTCTGCAAGAACAGCAATTGGTCTGAACCACTAAGCCAGTGGTTCTCAACATTCCTAATGCTGTAACCCTTTAATACAGTTCCTTTTCTTGTGGTGACCCCCAACCATAAAATTATTTCATTGCTAGTTCATAACTGTAATGTTGCTACTGTAATAAATTGTAAATACCCGTGTTTTCTCATGGTCCCAGGCACCCCTGTGAAAGGGTCATTAGACCACCACATAGCAGTCAAAACCCACAGGTTGAGAGCTGCTAGAATAAACCTCTCCAGCCCCATCGACCCTACTTCTAATGACTGGTTTAAAATACCTAATAGAGCCAGGTGTGGTTGAACACAAGGGTAATCTCAGATATGATAGTACCTACCTTCAGTGCCAGCACTTGGAAGCTGAATGCAGGAGAATCAAGAGTTCAAGGGCATGGTCAGCTATGAGTTCAAGGCAAGCCTGGGCTACAGGAGACCCTGTCTCAAAAACCCAGACTAAAAATATTAAATAACAAAATAAAATAAGAATAAAACTTTTTTTTTTTTTTTTTTTTTTTTTGGTGTTTCGAGACAGGGTTTCTCTGTATAGCCCTGGCTGTCCTGGAACTCACTCTGTAGACCAGACTGGCCTCGAACTCAGAAATCCACCTGCCTCTGCCTCCCAAGTGCTGGGATTAAAGGCCTGCGCCACCAATGCCCAGCAAAATAAAACTCTTAATAAGTCCAATTCCTTAAACACACCTTTTATTGACTTTCTTGCCCCTCGTGTGTACCTTATGGTTTTTTTTTTGGGGGGGGGGGAGTTTGTGTGTGTGTGTGTGTCTCATTTTTTGTTTTATTTATTTATTTATTTATTTATTTATTTATTTATTTAACATTCCTCAAAACACACCATGACATCGGATCCCATTACAGATGGTTGTGAGCCACCATGTGGTTGCTGGGAATTGAACTCAGGACTTCTGAAAGATCAGTCAGTGCTCTTAACCACTGAGCCATCTCTCCTGCCTTGTTTGTTTGTTTTTGAGACAAAGTTTCTCTGTGTATCCCTGACTGTTCTGAAATATTGCAACTTCGTAGACCACGCTGCCTTCAAACTCCCAAGATTCTCCTGCCTCTGCCTCCCAAGTGCTGGAAATAAAGGCTTCTACTACAGTATTATTTTAAATAATAAAACATGGAAATGCTGAAAATCTAATTCCCCTATCCTATTCCCAGTACCTGTCCCTGTTTCATTTTGCTGTTGCTGCCTTTGCTGTTCAATGAGTCTCCTGGACTAACTCTGGGATATGCCCACTCAAATAATGGCCAGCTAATAATTGGGTCATGATATCCTTAACCTTGAATGAACAAGCCTGAAGTCTTGACGAAGGGCCACATTTCCAACGCTCTGACACTATCCACAACTTTGCCTCGAACTTCATTTCCGCCAAGCGAAAGCCCCAGGGTTAGCTAGAAGTGACACATTGAGGCTTCCTCAGGTGTTTTAAGGCATGCGCACCAATGGACATGTATCCTTTTAGAATCCCAAATGTAAATCAGAGATTATCAAACCCCTCTACAAACATTTCCTTCACCAGCTTTCCAAGTCCATACCGGATAGTCTAATGTAAAGCAAACAAACGCTGCTCATCCTCTGCACGTCCTGGGGGTAGGATCATTCCTATTGGTGAGCTCTGAGCCAGTTCAAATAAAGAAAAAGACCGTAGGAGTGGTAACTGCCAGACAGATGAAACTGGGGCAAGTCTGCGCAGCCAGTTTCAAACTTAATATGGAGAGGGTTTGGGGGAAGGGTGCAATTCAGACCTCTCCTGTCCCCTCGAATGACTGCTGAGCCTCACAGGTTCTGTGTCATTTCAAGATCTATACTGTAGAACTAGTTAAAGGGGGATAGGATTAGGCTGTGGTCCCTCAGCACAAAGCCAATTTTTCTAAGGTGGAGTCAGGTTAGAGAGACAACAGAGGAATTGCTGACTCGTTAGGTCACCTCAGATTTCTTCTTTTATGTAAGGATTTGAGAGGGAATTTGGTTGTCATGCCAACTGAAACTAGTCTATTTGGAAAATACTACTAGTATCTCTGGAGTCCTGAGGTTTCTGGAAGATCAGATATCTCAGTTGTTAGCTTGTTCCAAAACAATGGTTCCTGCAATTCTTCCCCTCGTGCATTAGGGCAGATTTAGGACTTTGAGCTTCGGATCTGATATAATATACATTTTGAGTTCTCACTGTTCTAAGCAAAGAGAAACCATTAAATGTTACTATTATGGGCTGGAGAGATTGTTCAGCAGTTAAGAGCACTGTCTGCTCTACCTGAGGTCCTGAATTCAATCCCCAGCAACCACATGGTGGCTCACAACCATCTATAATAGGATCTGATACCCTCTTTCTAGCATGGCACAAAGGTGTACATGCAGATAGGGTATTCATATACATAAAATAAATAAATCTCTAAAAATGTTACTATTAGTGATTTTGGTTTTTGTGTTGTTCTTGTTGTTGTTATAATTTTATCTTTTTTGTTTGTTGGTTGGTTGGTTGGATTTTGTTTTCTTTTGTTTTGTTTTGCTGGAGCTAAGGACCAAACCCAGGGCAAGTGCTCTATCATTGTGTTAAATCTCCCAAAGCTCATTTAACGTGAACTTATACTATTGTAGCCTGGGTAATGCTGTGTGGCGTTCTTCCTCACTCTGTAGAGTGCCTAGCTGCATCTCTGGCCTCTTCCCACCAGGTGCAGGTAACACTTCCCCAGCTGTGACAGTTGAGAGACATCTTTAGACATTGCCATGTTCCTTAGGGGGCCAAAATCACCCAGGTTGAATGTTACGGATCTCCACAGATCCTCCAGGAGCAGAGTGAGTTTCTTTCTATTGCTGTTCTAGCATCATGACCGAGGCTGCTTATAAAGAACAGATTCAAGTTGACTTACAGTTTCAGAGAACAGTTAGACAGACAGCAGAGTGAAAAAGCAGTTGAGAGTTTGCACACACCTTGGTCTATAACCAAGAGGCAGAGAGGCAGAGAGGCAGAGAGAGAGAGAGAGAGAGAGAGAGAGAGAGAGAGAGAGAGAGACTTCTTGTTGTTTTTCAAGACAGGGGTTTTGTTTTGTTTGCTTTTTCTGGGTAGCATTGGCCAGTCTGCAACTCACCACGTAGACCAGGTTAGCCTTGAACTCAGAGATTCATCTGACTCTGCCTTTTGAATTCTGGGATTAAAAGCATATATCACCACACTAGCTATGAGAGTCATTTTCAGTCCTCAAAGCTTCACTCCCAGTGACACACCCACAAGGCCACACCTAATTCTTCCCAAACAGTTCCACCAACTGGGGACCAAGTATTCAAATATGTGAATCTCTGGGAGCCCTTCTCATTCAAATCGCCATAAGCAGACTCTTCAAAAAGGACAGTGTTGTAAAAGAAAAACAAAGGTTCACTGTGTAGGCCAAGCTGGTTTCAGACTCATAGAGAGGCCCCTGCCTCCCAAGTGCAGGGATTAAAGTCATATGCTATTACACTCAGTTTTGAATCTAAAAAATTTTAACATGGACTAGATATTAAATGTTGCTAATCTGTTTTTTTTTCTTTCATTTTGTTCTCTTTGTTGTAGTCTTGGGCACCAAACCTGAGGTTCTCATCTGCTAAGCACACACACACTACTGCCAGGCTATTCCTCAACCTTATTCTCCAATTTCTTAGATGTTATATAGTATTTAGGAAAATCTTTTTACTGCAGTTTTGGAATCTACAAACTGAAATTAAGTGTACAGGACAGAGGAGAGAGGAGGGCTAGAAAAGGGAGGATATAGATGAACAAATCTTGGGGAGACACTAATAATTGATGAGTTTTACTGGAATAAGTATGGGTTGTTCAATGTTATTCTTCTAGATTTGGGGTAAATTTGAAAATTTTCAAAATAAGTTGAAAATAAACAGGATAAAATTTGCAGAGAAAAAAATAAGGGACCATAAATCACCTACACAGAATATAAATAAAGGAGAGAAGTGATTAGATAGTTCTCAAGAGACCAAGCAGGTTAAAAAGAGAGGAGAGAAAGAGTGGATGTGCGTGAGTGGTTGTGTGTGCATGTGTACATGTGTGTGTACACATGCATGTATGTGAGTACATGTGAGTGCATATGTGCGTGTGTGGGTGTGAGCACATGTGTGTGTATGAGTGCATGTATGCGTGTGTGTGTGTGTGTGTGTGTGTGTGTACATGTGTGTGTGAGTTTGTGTGCATATATGCATGTGTGTATGTGTGCACGCACGCGTGAGTGCATGTGTGTGCATGTCTGTGTTGCCTTGAGATCCTACAAACCTGTTTCAGAATGGACCAAGCACTCAGCAGTCTCAAACGCTAAGAAGTTCAGTAAAGATGCCAACAAAACAAACAAACAAACCTTGGCTTTGGCGAGCTGTGGGCCGTTAGTGACCTTGATTGAATAGGGAAACAAGAGCTCAATTGAAATCGTTTAAGGCCAAGTTGGAGATGGAGAGTGTCGGAGTTGAATAGATCGTCTGAATGGCCAAGTTTGCTGGGAAAGAACAGAGTCAGAAGGTGCAAGAGGACGCAGGCTCAAAGCAAGCTTTTGTTTCGTTTGTGGTTTGTCATGAGATATATTAAGAGATGTGTTAATTCCACTAGAATGATCCAGAACAGTATGAAAGAGGAGATTACAGGCACAGCCGAGTAGGCAAGAGGGAATTGAGATACAGAAGATGAATGGAAGGGTTGTACTGGTGGAAAGAGGAACATTCAACAGACCCCACTGATTTTGTCTGCCTTCTCCGGGTACTAAAACACCATTTGGATGAAGGAGAGATGTGAGCAATTTGAAGAGAGAGAAAAACAAAATGCTAGCTCAGAAAATAAGAGAACTTCTTACTAGGACAGTGGATAAACTAGGCTGCAAATTCATTTTATTTGTTTATTTACTCATTCATTCATTCATTCATTCATTCATTCAAGATGGGGTTTCTCTGTGTATCCCTGGCTATCCTGAAACTCACTCTCTAGACCAGGCTGGTCGCCAGCTCAAAGAGATCCCCTGGCCTTTGCTTCCCAAGTGCTGGGATTAAAGGTTTGTGCCACTACTGCCAGCTGCAACTGGGGATTGCGAGTGAGTCCCGTGAGATGGTAAGGCCGTGTTCTCTTCCAGCCTTTACCTTTTGGGGGCACAGGTACAGACTAAGAATATAGTTGGAGTTAACAAGATACAAGGGATTTTTATGTACTCACCCCTAATACTGAACTTCCAAGCCTGACGTCATTTTTATTAGCTATTCATATTCAGAAACTCTTCTGTACTGAAGCCACTTTGCAGTATTCCCTACATCTGAAACCCCATTCTGACAATCCTAGTGAATAGCACACTCCACCTCTTAACACAAAAGCTCAAACTCTGTAGGGGTGGGGGCTCAGCAACTAAGAGCACAGCTCTTCCAAAGGACCACAGGTCAGTTCCCAGCACCCACACTGAGGAACTCACAACAACCCCAGGAGATCCAATGTCCTCCTCTGTGGGTATATATGTGCAGGCATGTAGGCATGCAGATGCACATGCATGCACACACTAAAAATTAAACAAAAATCTAAAATTGCCAGGTATTTACTGTCCCAGACTCCTTTGCAACTAGGATATGCTCACCATTCTTCTTCTTCTTCTTCTTCTTCTTCTTCTTCTTCTTCTTCTTCTTCTTCTTCTTCCTTCTTTCTTTCTTCTTCTTCTTCATCCTTTTTTTTTTTCTTTTTTTCTTCTTCCTCCCCCCCTCTTTTTTTTTTTTTTTTTTTTTTTTTTGTTGTTGTTGTTGTTTGAGACAGGGTTTCTTTGTGTATTGCTGGCTGTCCTGGAACTCTTCTGTAGAACAGGTTGGCCTCAAACTCATAGAGATCCATCTGCCTCTTCCTCCAACGTGTTGGGATTAAAGGCATGCACCCACTGAGCTGGAGAGATGGCTCAGCAGTTAAGAGCACTGACTGCTCTTCCAAGGGTCCTGAGTTCAATTCCCAGCAACCACATGGTGGCTCATGACCATCTGTATTGGGATCTGATGCCATCTTCTGGTGTGTCTGAAGACAGCTACAGTGTACTCATATACATAAAATAAATAAATAAATCTTAAAAAAAAAAAAAAGTCATGAACAACACCACCCAGCTATCACTGCTCTTCTTAGCCACTGTTCTATTGCTTTGAAGAGGTATCATGACCAAGGCAACTCCTATGAAAGAAAGCATTTAGCTGGGCACTGGCTTGTAGTTTCAGAGTTTTAGTCCACTTTACACCACGGTGGGGAGCATGGCAGCATGCAGGCAGGAGCTGGAGCATCAGCTGAGTATTACATCCTGATCCATAGGCAAAGAAAGAGACTGGGGTTGCCTGGCTTGGTTTTTTTTTGTTGTTATTTTGTTTTGTTTGTTTTTCAAGACAGGGTTCTCTATGTAGCTCTTGCTGTCCTGGAACTCACTCTGTAGACCAGGCTGGCCTCGAACTCAGAAATCCGCCTGCCTCTGCCTCCCAAGTGCTGGAATTAAAGGCGTGCGCCACCACCGCCCGGCACTGGCTTGGGCTTTTGAAACCTCAAAGCCCACCCCCAGTGACACACTTTCTCCAGTAAGGTCACATCTTCTGATCCTTATAATCCTCTCAAATAGTGCCTCTCCCTAAGTATTCAAATATATGAGCCTATGGGGGCCGTTCTTATTCAAACCACCACATCACCAATTGGATGCACTGTCCCTAGTTTGGGATCTAAAACTTGGAAGGAAGCAGAGGTAGTTGAGCATCTGTTGGTGGAGGTGGTGTTAAAGGTCACAACAGGGCCAGTGGAGGCCTCCAGTTTCCATTTTCAGCAGCACAGCAAAACCCTCTCTCTGCCCCCACAGAATGGCGGCAGAGATGTGGTCACAAGGGCAGCTGTAGGCCATGAGGTTAGCTGTGGTTCTTACTTTAAAACCTCAGGGCAGGCTCTCCAGGTCTCCCAGCGATTCTTTGATTGTCTTTGCTTGGGAAATACTTCATTATAAAATAATACCATAATTGTCATCAAAAACCGCTGAACTCTTTTCAGATCATGTGGGTGAGTCCGGCGGCCTCCAACAAGCATATTTTGTAGTCTAACTAGACACGTACGATTTGTCACAATCAATATGTTTTACAAATTTTCTGGCTATCCCAAACTTGTGGTTAAAGGTTACATTCCTCGGAGGTTGCACAACAAAAAACCTCTTGTGCTCTCACAGATGAGAATCTCGGGAGCCTCAATACTTCCTTCTCCCTGGACGGTAGGGACAGCGCGAGGAGCAGGGAGGCGAGCCAGTGTGACTGAATTCTGAATTAGATCTCTGGTAACACCTGGCTGGCCTCCCACAACTTAACCTTTCCTTCCTTCTTCAAGCATAGTACTAAGCAGAACAATATCATTTACAAACCATTTTGGCAAAATGAATTTTCTTCCCAGTTTCCCACAAAAAAAAAAAAAAAAGAGTGACCAATAGTTTATTGTTTTAACCATGGCTGGACTCTCTCTCTCTTTCTCTCTCTCTCTTTCTCTCTCTCTCTCTCTCTCTCTCTCTCTCTCTCTCTCTCTCTCTGTGTGTGTGTGTGTGTGTGTGTGTGTGTGTGTGTGTGTGTGTGTACCCTTGTATGTGGAGGCCAGAGGTCAACCTTGGGTTTTGTTATCAGGACCTGTGTATCTTAGTTTTTGTTTTATTTTTAATTTTATTTTTAAATGTTTTATTTGTTTGCTTCCTCTCTCATCTCTCTTCTCCACTTGTGGTTTTTGGGGTTGTTTGTTTGTTTGTTTTGAGAAGGGGTCTCTCTATGTAGCTCTGGCTATACAAGATTCACTGTGTAGACTGGATTCACTGGCTAGACTGGAATTCAAAGAAACCCAGCTGTTTCCAAGAGCTGTGATCATAGCCATCTGCCACCATGCCTGGTTCTCATCTTGTGTATTTTGAGACAGGGTCTCTCACTGGGACCTGGGACTTGCTGGATGGGCTAAGCTGGCAGACCAGTTAAGCCCCAGGGATCCTCAGTACGGAGATTACAAATGTTCACCACCACACCAGGCTTTTCTCTTCTTTGCTTTTGGCTTTTTGAGATGGTTCTCTGTGTAGCTTTGGCTGTTCTGGTAGACAAGCTGGCCTCAAACTTACAGCAATTCCCCTGACTCTGCATCCCAAGCAATTGGACTAAAGGCATGCACCACAAGCCAGGCTTCTCTTTTTAAACATAAGTTCATGGAATGGAGCGTTCCTTGGGTCCAGTGCTTGCAAACACTTTACCATCTCCCCAGCCCATTGAGGCCATGTTTTTAGCAGTCATGCTGCCTCCTCTCCCAATCTCATTGTATTGCCTGGGACCTTCTTGTTGTGGAAATTATTTAATCCCGCCCAGGGGTTTCTACACCACCAGAGATCATTTAATTCCCAGATAAAAGATACACACATAATCTTTATATTTACAATAAGCCTTAAACAGTCCAAGAACTGGGCAGATACCTACCCTCTATGCTGTTAGAATCTACTTTCTGATCGATAACCCTGAATCATTACTTACTGTAAGGGTCCATGATTCACTGAAGAATGAGATCTCGACTCAAATAGTATATAAATGCAAAGAACTCTAGCATTCTGGGGTCTCCCATTACCAAGATAGAGAGACAACCATGTGAGTTGGGAGGCCTGATTTAAAATACGTTAGGGGATTCCGGGGTAGGTTACCTATATCTTGGCCTAGGGACATTCCGTTACTGGGGAGTGGGTGCTGGAAACTTGCTGAGAAGGTCTAGAAACTGTTACTGAGGAAGTCTAGAAACTGCTGCTGACCCATTGTCCTTGCCTCAGGCCAGGTAGCTGGGCAGCTTCTGAGGACAGGGCAGTTTCTGACTAGCTTCCTAAAGCCTGGGTTTTTTTCCTAGTAATTGACTTGCCTAGGCTTGCCTAGAGTTGTCCAGTTCTTAGACTTAGTCTCCTAAACTGCTAATTTGAAGCCTGCTGTGGAGTCAGCCTAACCTTCTCATTCCTACTTACTGTGTTTCATCTGAGTGTTTCTTAACTCCAATTGGCCAGCCCTCAGGCCCACGTTTTCTTCACTCCTAATCTGTGACACCTTCTTCTTCCTCCTCCTGAACCTTCTTCTTTCCCTCATGGTTGTCCTTTGACCTCAAGCTCAGGAAACTTAAACCCCACCTATGTCTCTTCTGCCCAGCCATTGACAGTTGACATCTTAATTTACCAATCAGAAATAAGTTGGGGGCAGGGTCACAGATCAAGCTGCAGACTCCAGGTCTTAGGGGACCTCACTTAGCATTACAGTAGACTCCACGACCAAGCCTCAACATCTGATCTCAGGCAGTGGAGCTAGAAGACTTTGGTTATCCTTTTATTATGCAGCTTGGCTGTTGTTGGTATCAGGCTCCAAAACCAATGATATCACATCTAGGCGACAACCGCCACACATTCCCAGAATCCACTTGGCTCACCTCCCACCTTTAACTTGCAAGAGGCTACATCACTATCCATATAAATAGGCAGATCACCCTGACCCCCCCCCTCTCTCTCTTCCCCCTCTTCTTGCTGTCACCTTTGCCCTTATCTCCTGAATAAACCTCATGTGGAACTGTTTGGCCTTGTGTGGTCTGTCGTGTGAGCGGTGTGTCAAACAACAGCTGTTTCCTCAGTGACAATGTTAATTCCATCCTCCACCACAGCCAATACTGCTGGCTGGTTATTCAGATGGAGTGGGGGTGGAGCCTAACACTCCATCCTAACCTCTCAGAACCTCTCAGAGTTCGTCCCTTCACACACAGAATTCCCACCTTTGCTTCTCAAATCTCCTACATTAGTTTGGTTGTTGCACTATTTTCCTTTTTGTTCTGAGAGGCCTCACTGTGTGGCTCACAGTGATCTTGAACTCCTGGCTTCAAGCGCTCCTTCTGCCTAAGTGCCCAGAGCAGCTGAGATTTAGTCTGTGTTCCTTGTTTCCGTTGTAATCTGTTTAGCAAATGGGAAGTGTGTGTCTCCAACGCTGGAATCTGAAGTCACACAGCTAATTAGCTACTGCCAAGTCTCTTCAAATTCTTTTGGCATCGAGTTCAAACTCTTTTCGGCCTATTTCACTGTCATTGGGTAGGAAAGGAAGTAACGCAGATGCAAGTTGCTTAGCCTTAGAAGACAAAACCCTCAGTTAAATTCAATGTTAAGTTAGTAAGCTTTTTAGTGTTTTTCTTTTTTAACCCTTTAGGAGCTTTAGGAGTAATTTTTGTAAAAATGTTTGTTTTGAGGTTTTATTTCTATTTTATGTGTATGAGTGCTTTGCTTGCACCACCTGCATGTAGTGCCCTCAGAGGCCAAAAGAGGGCAACAGCTCACCATTAGCTGGAGTTACAGCAGATTTGTAAGCTTCCCAGACATACAAAGGTGCTGGGGACTGAACTCAGGTCTGCTGGAAGGGCAGAAATAGCTCTTAACTACTGAGCCATTTCTCCAGCCCTTACCTATTATAATATATATATATATATATATATATATATATATATATATAACAATAATATATATTATAATAATATATATTACAATAATATATACATATACACACACATATATATGTGTGTGTATATATATATATATATATGCACTTTTTTTTTTTTTTGGTTTTTTTTTTTTTGGTTTTTTGAGACAGGGTTTCTCTGTGTAGCCCTGGCTGTCCTGGAACTCACTCTGTGGACCAGGCTGGCCTTGAACTCAGAAATCCACCTGCCTCTGCCTCCCAAGTGCTGGGATTAAAGAAAGGCATGCTCCACCACTGCCCAGTATAAGATGCATGTGTTATAACTAATGGACCACTACTGGGAGCATTAATTTCTTTTTAAGTTTTATTACATCTATTTACATGTGTGTGCATGTATGCATGTATGCATGCCACAGCATAGGTCAGAGAACAACTTGAATGAGTTGGTTGTCTCCTCCTACTATGTGGGTCCCAGGGATCAAACTCAGGTTGTCCATCTTGGTGGCAAGCATCTTTATCTGCTGAGCCATCTTGCTGTCCCCTGTGCATTATTATTAACTACAGTTTATTTTTAAACTGATATTTCCTTAGAATTTTTGTTTTTTTAGCCTAATGTTGTTTTTATAGAGCTTTGCTATGCGGCCCAGACTGGCTTTGAACTCCTGGACTCAAGTAATCTTCCTGCGTCAGCCACTTAACTTCACTAGGACTGCAGTTGTCCACCATTACGCACAACACTCCCGGAGTCCCATGGATTACAGGGATAGAACCCAGGGCCTTGGGCATGCAAGGTGAGTGGCTACAACTGTATCCCCATCCCTGAGTGATCATTTTGTTGTCGTTCCAGGGTCTCATTCAGGATGTTACAGCAACATTATGTCTCTTCAGTCTCCTGACTCCAACAGCTGCTTAGACTCTGTGTATTTCTGATGACTTTGACAGCTTTGGGGAGTACCAATCCAGAATAGTTTACTATTGAAACTCGATGTTTCATCAGTGTTAAGTTGGGGGTTCTTTAAAAAAGTAGATTTGGGGTCTTTGGGGCCATTGACTAGCTCAATGGTATCACAGGGAAAAAAATAAAGGAAAGGGGGGCTTTCTATGTGCCATACAGATACAATTTTGTTGTGCTTAGTTTTATTTTGATTATTTTCTTTTTTTAAATTTTTTTTTTTGAGATTTTAGTTTTATTTTACATGTATGAGTGTTTGCCCTAATGTCTATCTGTGCACCACGTGCATATAGGACCTGTGGAGGCCAGAAGAGGGCACTGGATCCCCCGGGCTTGGAGTTACAAATGGTTGAGAGCCGCTGTGCCAGGGCTGGGAACAGAGCCTGGGACATCTGGAAGAGCAGCCAGTGCTGCTAACCATTGAGCCTTCTCTCCATTTTGAATGCTTTGGATATTTTCTATCTGTGGGCCTATGGAGATAGAGAATGAACTGTGTAGACATACTAGCTTGCATCTATGCACACATCTATAATTGTTTCTAATACAAAATCATCGTAAGCCAAATGCAAGTTCCTACTGATGCATCCAATTCTAATCTATTGTCATGTAAACAGTTCTGGATTCTTCCCCTTATGACTTTGTAAATTTCTGCTCCAAGAGTGAGAAGCCCGGCTGTCAAACAGACAGGAGAGTGTGCACACAGACATGGTTGGGCTTTGGGTCTTTTCCCTAGGCTAGCATCCTCCAAGCTGGTCTCATGTCTGCCCCAGAGCTCTGTGATTGTTCATGCTGGAATTTGAGGACAGAGCTACACTAGGTGCAAGGAAGGAAACAGGAGCCTAAGGAAAGCCTCAGATGTGTCCTTACCAAACAGAGCATCTTGATCGAGTTATTGTACTCAAAGAATATTGTTATTTCCATGCATGAATGTATTCATTCAGTTAGCATTCACAGAGTGGTTTATCGGTTTTGTTTTTGTTTGTTTGTTTTTCAAGACAGGGTTTCTCTGTGTAGCCTTGGCTATCCTGGAACTCACTATACAGACCAGGCTGGCCTTGAACTCACAGATCTGCCTCCTTGAGTGCTGATGATATTAAAGGCATGTGCCACCACCACCTGACTGATGTCCCCCCCACTAAAAGATTTTATTTTATATATAGTGTTCTGCCTGCATGTATGCCTACAGGCCAGAAAAGGGAACCAGATATCATTACAGATGGTTATGAGCCACCATGTGGTTCCTGGGAATTGAACCCAGGGCCTCTGGAAGAGCAGTCAGTGCTCTTAACCTCTGAGTCATCTCTTCAGATCTGATTTCTATTTTCTAATACTGCAGTAGGCACTGGAGACAGCTTGATGACAAGCATTATCGTGCATTCATATCAAATTGAGAAGACGTAACATGTAAACAATGGAAATAAAAGACAGTTTTACTGGGGCTGCAGACATGGCTCAGTGGTTAAGAGCACTGGCTGCTCTTCTAAGGTCCTGATTTGATTTCCAGAACACTCCCAGCAGCTCATGACCATCTGTTACTCCAGTCCCAGGGAATCTGACACCGTCTTCTGACGCCCACAGGCATCTGGCACACACAAGGTGCACTGACATGCAAGCAGGCAAAACACCATACACATAAAAATAAATAATTTTTAGGTGGTAATTTTCCACTTTAAAACAAAAACCAGAGCTGAGGTCATAACTCAGTTGGTAAAGTCCTTGCCTAGCATGGTTTGTCCCTCAGCACAACATAAAGTAGGCATCATGGTGCCTGCCTATAATCACAGTACTGGGGAGATGGAGGCAGAAGGATTAGAACGCTAAAGTCATTCATGGATATTCTGGTGGCTAGTTTTATGTCAGCTTGACACAAGCTGGAATCATCTGAACCTCAATTGAGAAAATATCTCCATAAGACCCAGCTGTAGGGAATTTTCTTTCTTTTTTTTCGGTTTTTCGAGACAGGGTTTCTCTGTGTAGCCCTGGCTGTCCTGGAACTCACTCTGTAGACCAGGCTAGCCTCGAACTCAGAAATCCTCCTGCCTCTGCCTCCCAAGTGCTGGGATTAAAGGCGTGCTCCACCAACGCCCGGCAAAAATGTGTAGCCCAGGCTGGCCTCGAACTCGTGATCCTCCTGCCTCTGCCTCCTTCAGCAAATCCTACCGGCGTGTGCCACCACAACCGGCGGGAATTTTCTTAATTAGTGATTACTAGGGAAGGGCCCAGCCAACTATGGGTGGTGCCATCCCTGGGCTGGTGGTCCTGGGTTCTGTACGAAAGCAGGCTGAGCAAGCCAGTAAGCAGCACTCCTCCATGGCCTCTGCATCAGCCCCTGCCTCCAGGTTTTTGCCCTGTTTAAGTTCCTGTCCTGACTTCCTTCAGTGACAGACTGTAATGTAGAGTAATAAACCCTTTCCTCCCCAACCTGGTTCTGGTGTTTCATCTCAGAGATAGAAACCCTAACTAATACAGTCAGCTACATAGTGAGTTCAAGCCTAGCCTGGGCTTCATGAAACCCATCTCAAAGCATAAAGGTAGTGTCTGGGCATAGTGACACACACCTTTAATTCTAACACTTAGGAGGTAGAGGCGGGTGGATTTACACAGAGTTCCAGGCAAGTCAGGGCTACATAGTGAGATCCTGTCTCAAGAAAAAAAAAAAAAAAAGGAGCAAAATTTAAACATTAAAGCAAAACAGAGCGAGGTAGTGGATTAGGTGGGAAGATTCAACAACCTGGGGATAGGGTGGGGTGTCATCTAAGATGTCATCTAAGTACGGCGTTTAGGGAAATCTCTCTAAAGAGGCGATGTTTGAACTGAGGGTAGAGCATCGAAGAGGAGGAGCCACCATGGGAGGGGGGGACTGGAAACAGTCTTCCAGCTGGGGGAGCAGCAAGTAAGAAGCCAGTGAAAGGGAGGGACACAGCATTCTATAAGACCCAGAAGAGCAACATAGCCAGGGTTCTGTAAGGAGAGGGAAGCCATGGCACCTGAGGTTGGTGAGGCTGGGGTCATATTCTAAAGCAGCTTTTCATCCTGATGGACATCTGTACTTCCTTCCTTCCTTCCTTCCTTCCTTCCTTCCTCCCTCCCTTCCCTCTTCCTCCTTCTCCTCCCCCTCCCCTTTCCCATCCCCACCCCCCTCTTCCCCTCCTCCTCCTCTTTCTTCTCCTCTCTTCTATAGTTTTATTTTACATAGAGACAGGGTCTCTGTGTAGCCCTGGTTGACTCTGGCTAGAGGTTCAAATATCACCTCTTTAGAGAATCTTCCCTAAACAAATGTACTTAAGTGACATCCTCACCATATCCCCGGGGTGTTGAACCTTCCCACCTAATCCGTTACCTCATCCTGCTTTAGAAATCAGACTGGCCTTGAACTTACAGAGATCCAATAGCCTTTGCCTCCTAAGTTCTGGGATGGAAGGCGTGAGCCTTCTGGCTCCATTCCTCTTTTAAGTGTTTGAGGTAGAGCAATTATACAGTTTACCTACTTGAGGGCCGTAGTGACAGACTGGGGATGGTTCTTGATTCAGTGAGGAGTCACTGGAGGATTTTATTCAGGGAAAGCATATAGATGCTTCCTACAGACAACAGGAAAACCTCGCTCCACCCCTGAGATAAGAGAGAACAGCTGTCTACATGAGCCTGCTTCTGGAGAGTCACAGAACGACCCACTAAGGTATGGTTTTGTATAAAACTCAAAAGGTTGAGACAGGACAAGCGCATCCCTACGGACTGACACTGGCATCCTGAAATGTGGACCAGATGATTCCAGCCAAGACAGGTGCACAGGAGTCCTGATAGGAGATGGAGCCTCTCACCTGTGGATGGGGAGAGAGAGGCAACCATGATTTCTTTTTGAGGTAGAGTTTTTATATTGTTGAACTCTTGACTTCAAGTAATTCTCCTGCCTCAGCTTCTCAAATAGCTTAGGCTATGAACATGTGACATCTTACCCAGTTCACCATTATAATTTTTGATTGGACATGTTGTGATGTATTATAGTTTATAGGGGTCCAATTAAACAGATTTTCTGAGTCAACTGGTGATGACACACACCTTTAATCCCAGCGCTTAAGAGGCAGACAGATCTCTGAGTTGAGGACCAGCCTGGTCTACAGAGTGAGTTCCAAGACAGCTAGGGCTACACAGAGAAACCCTCTCTTGAAAAACCAAAACCAACTAGCCAAACAAACAAACAAAAAAGACTTTCTGCTTATAATATCCAATTATTATCACTGCTTATAATATCCAATTATTATCACTGCCAAAACCTTCAAAACAATTAGACACGTGGCTCACCATGATGCACAGATTGAAGATAAATGAATAAAGCCAGTGTGAGCGACAGACAAGGAAATGTCAGGCCTGATGCTCTGTTAAGTCCTGGCGGAAGTCATTGTCAGCCATGCTATGAGGCCAAGAGGAATGGAGAGAGATTATTAAAGGGCATTTGAAGTGTCTACATCCACTGTCACTGATGTGCACGGTCTGTTTGACAGAAAGGATGACTGTAACAGGATCCATACAAGCAACTGTGAACAAGTACCAGCGTGGGTATGACCTGGGCTCAATTCCCAGCTCCAAATGGGAGGGAGGTTGTTAGTAGAATCGCCTAAGTCTAGAAACCATTCCGTCGGTCCAGCAACGGCAAACGTCTTAACAAAATCCCAAGCCATCCTTAATTTCCCTAGTACAATGGCTGACCCAGAGTAGGCATTCAGTACATATTCAGCAAGTCTGTGGGAAGAATTGATGAAAGTAGGTCTTCCTGATCTGAAAGTGCCAACCTGCCCCACCCCAAGACTAAGTGACCAATACCCATTCCTAAGGATACCTCCAGCACCTCTGCCGACCCTCACACACCCGTCTCCACTTATTCCCACTAACCTTTCAGGACCTACATCCAAGTGGGTTCTCCTCCTAAAAACCTCCCCTCACTCACCCTCTCGCAGATCAGGATAAGATCCTTTTATAGCCTCTACGTCTGTGAGCTTTTTGGTCTCCTGAAGGCAGGATATATAAGTTGGCGACCAGGGCTTCTGTAGCTATGTCCCGATTTTGGAGGCTGGATTAATTCAAAGCATCAGAATCAATCCCCAACATTAACCAGAACAAGCTTTAGAGGAACGATCTCAACCTTTCTAATGCTGTGACCCTTTAATACCTCATGTTGTGGTGACCCCAACCATAAAATTATTTTCATTGCTACTTCATAACTGTAATTCTGTAATTAATTAATTCTGTAATTCTCTTATGAATCATGATGTAAAATATCTGTGTTTTCCCATGGTCTTAAGTCAGCCCTGTGAAAGGGTCGTCCTCTACCCCACAAAAAGAGTCACAGGCCTCAGGTTAAGAATCGCTGCTTAGAGGAATCCATGACTTAGGGATTTTTTTTTTCCCTTGAGACAGGATTTCTTCTCTGTGTAGCCCTGCCTGTCTTGGAACTCACAGAGATCTACCTGCCTCCCAAGCGCTGGGTTTAAAGGTGTGGACACCACTGCTCTGCTGGCTATGGATGTTAAGTCACCCCAGGAGACTCTTAATTTTGCCTCTGGTTTAGATTTCATTCCTCAGTGTCCCCTTTCTCCTCTCTCTCCTCTCTTTGATACCCCTACCCCCACCCCACCTACGCACTCTCACTCCGATATTAGATAGTGAACTTGTACCCTGAGGGCCGCTCCAGTCAGAGAGCGTCTGGGTTTGCAAGACGGGCAAGAGGACAAGTCCTGGTCTCTTGCCCTAACACACAGGCAACCAGCCAGTCAGCCAGAGCTATATTTAGATGTCTGTCATCTGATGGGGTTATAGATTAATGAGGGCAGTGTGGCAGCTGCAACCCTTAGGGAGTAGACGGCAGTGGGATGAGACATAAGGAAGTGGGCAGGACATTGACCCCAGGCTCGTTAATTGAGTCCTGAGGGAGGGTCATAGTCTGTGGCTTACATTACACCCAGAGTTGAGAGCAGACAAAAGAACTTGACTCCAGACACTGGACTCCAGCTCCTAGATTGCTAAGGTAACAGAGGCCCCGCTGGCATTAGCAGGAAGAGCTCTTGGTCCCTTGGGATGCTTGCTGTCTTGAAGGCCAGGTAGGTGTAGGGGCAGCCTCCCAAGCTCCTCCCAGCTAGGTGAGCTGGAGCTGAGCGGCTCTTATGCAGGTGCTGCCGTCAGCAGAAGGAGCGTGGGTCACAGGACACCACTCACAAAGAGAAACCAGAGAGAAGCAGAAATGCACATTTTTTTTCAAGCCCCAAAGGGTTTTCCTTGACCCAGATCTATCAAATGACTCAGCTGAAGACTGGAAGGAGGAGCCTAGATCACTATGATTCCCGCTGTCAGAGCCTTCCTCACTCTGATGGGACCATGCAAGGATCTCGTGATCGCAGCTCCTTGCTTTACACTGGATCCTTCCAACAACCAAATCCTACCTGAAATTCATGGGCACTTGCCTCTCAACTTGAGGTCATCCACACTGCCCTTCTGGCTTTGATATCATCTATGTTCTGACACCCAGCCTCCCCCACCCATATCATGCACACCAAACTAAATATTTTCTTTTGACCTGAAATCAACTGCAGATATCTATAATTTGTAAACTATCTGTAATTTGATAATGTGCATGTGTGCATTCACAGAGCTATCATAGCGATCTCCCGCTGTTTGGAATACCATCTCCTCTCTTCCCCTAAACCCCAGCTCAGTACAGCAACTACTAGCCTGTGGCCTGTTGCTATAGATTAATTTACAATTACTATTGCTTTATATACCTATCAGGCTGGCCCATTTTACTCAGTGTAAGTATTCTGAGAGACATCCATGTTGCTGAGTGCATCAATAACTCCTTTCTTATGGCTGAGTTCCTTTGTATGAATACATTATAATCTACTTACACATTGATGAAGAGTTAGAATGTTTCCAGTTTTTTTGCTCCTTCCAATACAGTAACTGCGAACATCAGTGCCTCCATCTTTCCACTCCGTGGGCAAACATAAAAAACAGCAGTCATGTGACAAGTGTATAACCCACCAAGAGAGGTGCTTCACAACTGTCAACGTGTTAAGTTCAGTTCCAGGGGATCCGACGCTTTCTGAATTCAGGCCTCCAAGAGCACTCTCACACATTTAAAAATAATTTTTTTAATTAAAAAAAGAAAAAAACACCCAGGGCATTTATGAAGTCCATGATCACAGCCAGGTGTAATCTCTTTTTCAGAGATTAGCAAATCCGGAGGGTTCTGACCTAGTAAATAGTTTCATCCACTGTTGATGCACTCAGAACTTGAAGAGATGTTTGAAACTCTGCCTGGCTGGCAGAAGGGGATACTGGGTATAAACCTGGGGCTACTCTTTGCCCTGTCTCCTTCCTGTGAGCTGCTGCTCCCTCCCACCCCCGCTTCCTGTCCACCATGAGGTGAAGACCTGCCTCACCTCCCACCATTCACATTTTGCTTCGTAGTGGGTCTGAGTCAAGTTACCATGGACCAAACCCTCTGAAACTGTGAGTCAAAAATAAATCTTTTTTTTTTCTTCCCTTGAGTTATTTATGTCAGGTATTTTGTTACAGTATCACCAGAGCAAAGCAGAAGTAGGAATCTTGTTGAAATTTTAGTTCTCATTTCCTTAGTAGCTTACAGTCTTGAACATCTTTCTCTTATAATTGTTTGCCATTTGTATGTCTTCGTTGGTAAAGTATATGCTTAAATATCTCATGTACATCCTTTTGAACTACTGAGACAGGGTCTTCTGTGTTCCAGACTGGGCTAGAACTCCTCATCCTCCTGACTCTGCCTCCCCAGTGCTGGAATCACAGCTATGCAGCCACCACACCCGGCTCCAAGTTTTATAAATTCAACTTGCACATTTAACATTTAATTCTACAATCCATTTTGAGTCTGGTTATGTTGTTGTTTTGTGTTTTATGTCTACCCTGTGGTTTCAGCACTAGCTGCTAAACAAACAAACAAGACTTTTTTTCTTTTTAAACCAAATTATCTCTGTATCTTTATTGAGTTAATTGACCATATATATACACAAGCAGGTCTACCTTTGGTACCTATTCTGTTTATTGCACTGTTTAAAAGAACAGAAAAACTATTCTCACTCTAGCAAATTGCCTTTAATCTTTTGTTGACAATCAACAGTGTGTGTACAGGTCCATTGGATTCTTTGCTGTTTTACACTGATATGTTTGGCTCTATTCACACCAATTAACACACCGCTTTTATGGCTACAGCTTTATCAGTGTCTTGATTCAAGGTATGTTAAGGCCTCTGACATTGCTTTCTTCAGTGTTGTTTTGGCCACTCTTGACTCCTTTGCATAACCATGTGACTGTCAGGATCATTCTGCTATTTGATCAGTCTCTGCCTTGTGGCTTCAGTTGAAACCATATTAACTTTGTAGATCAGTTTGAGCAAGGTTGCCATCTTACTGCTACTGAATTTTTTTGAAATGCATTAGGAAAAACAAAGGGTCTTTCTCCTTCTATTATATCACACCACAAACAACGAGAAGATTTCTAACACCAGATGTAGATTCTAACCACTGGCATGCAATGCTTAGCTGTCATTTAATGTAATTCAACTCAGACATCATGAGCCTCAGATACTGTCAGGTCTCACAGGTTGGGTGCTCAGTCTGAGGACTGCTCTCCTCACCATGTAGATGACACTCTGACCAATCAGACACAAACCCCTTCCTTGGGTAAATCAATTTGCTTGAGGCATGAATAACAAAGGTGAAATATGATTGGGTGAGAAGGATATGAAACAATGTTAATAGATTTGGTGGGGGACACAGTAAGGCTGGTCGTCAGTGTTCTTCGCATCTCTGGCTAATAGTCCTCCTCTCAGGGTATGAGCAAGAATCTTCTGGAATGAGGCAGGCTTTAGGAACTATTGTCAAGCAAAGGCAGGTCAGAGAATTTCTTTATGACCAGCCTTGGGGAGGGAGCTATAAAATAGAAACTGAGGAAAAAAACAAGCATCCATGATATCACAAGACCTGTGAATATAGCACTCCATTTGTGGAATTTTTATTTTTATTTATTTTTAATCTTTCTTAGCAAGATTTTATAGTTTTCAATGTAATGGATGTACACGTTTTAAAGGCATTTACTTTTGAGTGTGTGTGTGTGTGTGTGTGTGTGTGTGTGTGTGTGTGTGTATGTGTGTGTGTGTGTGTGTGTGTGTGTATAATATACTAGAAGTTGCCCACTGGAGCCAAAAGAAGGTGTTAGATACCCTAGAGCTGGAGTTACAGGCATTTGAGAATCACTTGATGTGAGTACTGGGAGTTGAACCTGGGTCCTCTGGAGAACATTAATTGATCTTGACTGAGCCAATCTCTCCAGCTCCTGTAATAATGTTTTTAGACTTTAAAATCTGATGGATTATTGCTTATATTCAGAAAAAAATAATTTCACTGTATAACCCACAGCATCATTAAACACACTCATTGGTTCTTACATTATTTCTATATATTCAGAAGTTTGCACCTAGCATTTATATCTGCTGGGATAATATGGTGGGTTGTTTTTTTTTTCCAATCTAGATTTCCTTTACTCCCTTCCCATTTATTGTTCTGTTTAGATTCTATGCAGAAAAGCTTTTAGCCTTGGCTTGGTACTGATCACAGGGTTAAACCTTTCAGTACCTCAGCATGAAGTCTAATATTAGCTGTAAGCGCTCCTTAGTTCTCATTTGGGTTATAAAAGATTTCTGTCATAATTCTGAAACTCTTCTGTATTTATCTGCATCGTTATCTCTTGGATAAGATTAGAATTTCATCTGAAACACTGTCTTACACAGTAAGACAGTATTCTTTTAGCGTTTGCTTTAGTTCAGATAAGCAAAAAGTGTGATTCTTTTTTTTTTTTTTTTTTGAAGCAGGGTCTTGGTATGCAGCCAAGGGTGGCCTGAAAACCTCCATGTAGCCCAGGTGGCTTCAGATTCTCCCGTATCAGCCTCTGAAGTGCTCAGGTTACACGTATTCACTACCACACACAACTCTGATAATATGTCTTATGACTAAAACTGTCTTCGTTGTCCTGTTTCTTTTGTGGGATAATATTGTTGACTGTAGGCTTCTAGACGAGGTGCTTTCTCTCCCTTTTAGTGCTTGTAGACTGGCATTCTATTACTTTCTGGATCATAACTATTCTAACAAGAAACCTCTCTCTCTCTCTCTCTCTCTCTCTCTCTTTCTTCCTCTCTCCTTCTCTCTCTCCCTCCCTCCCTCCCTCCCTCCCTCCCCCCTCTTCCCTCTCCCTCTCTCTTAAATGATACTCACTATTGTCCAGGTCTATCCCAAATTCCTAGGCTCAAGTAATTCTGTTGTCATAGCCTCCTGCATAGTTGGAACTATAGGCATGTACACTGTGCCTGGATTATCAGTAGATTTTCTATGTTTGGAATATCAAATTTTTATATAAAGTAAAGGTGAGACAAATGAATAAAGGCAATGTGTGTGTGGATGTATGTGTGTGTGTGTGTGTGTGTGTGTGTGCATGTGTGTGTCTGTCTGGGTGTGTGTCTGTCTCTGTATGTACGTGTCTGTCTGTCTGTATTCTGTATGTATGTATGTGTGCCTGTGTGTGTCTGTGTTTATATGTATGTCTGTCTGTGTGTGTCTCTGTGTGTGTGTCTGTCTGTCTGTATGTATGTATGTATGTATGTGTGTCTGTGCATATGTGTGTGTATGTGTGTCTGTCTCTGTGTGTGTGCATGTGTGTGTGTCTGTCTGTGTTTGCGCATGTATCTGTCTAGGTGTGTGTCTGTGTGTGCGTGTGTGTGTTTGTCTCTGTGTGCATGTGTCTGTCTGTCTATATGTATGTATGTATGTATGTATGTATGTATGTGTACCTATGCATATGTGTGTCTGTGTGTGTGTGTCTGTTTCTGTATGTGTGTGTCTGTCTGTGTGTGTATGTAAGTGTATAAGGATTCTGATTTTCTGATTCTGGTAAGACTGCCTTTCCCTGTCTGGACTCTGAGCTCTCTGGCCTGTAACCACCTTCCTCTGCTCTTCTTCTAAACCCACAGGCCAGGCGCTCCCTGATTTCTGTATATCTGCTATGGGAACAGGGAGAGATGGGCTCTGATGAGAGATTACAGGTGGGAGGGGATGCTGTATAATTTAACAACTAACCAGTAAGGGGACAATGGGCATCATCTAGTGGAAATATTTCCAAAATTCTGTAATTTGTCAATTCTATGGGAACGATCTCAGGAAGAACCTGGATGGAGGTAGGGGCAGGGGTTAGTGGTACCAGACAAACTATAAGATTTGTTTGTTTGTTGAGACAGGGGCTCTCTATGTAGTCCTGGATGTCCTGGAGCTCTCTTTGTAGACCAGGCTAGCCTAGAACTTACAGAGATCCTCTTGCCTCTGCTTCCAAGCAGTCTGTACGTTTTGAGAATCTTTTCAGTTCATTAGGGAATTCAGTGAGCTCTTTCCACGCAGCTTTGGTAGTGTCAGGGTGGAGGTGATATAGGGGAGCAGGGACCCTAGAATGCTCCCCGAAAAAGTTCTCCCTTCCAAGACTCCTAGAGCTCTTTGGGTGCAACCCTGTCATTTCTGTCTCCAGCTCCAGAATGCAGATCCAGGCTAGGCTCTTGGAGCCTCATCAGCACAGAGAGCATCCAAAGCTGCTCCTGTGGGGCGTGGCCAAAGCCAGGCAGCCTGAGTAACCCAAAACCCCCCCCCCCCCCCCCGGCTTTGCTTCCATCTAAAAATGGAGAGATCTCCTACCCTCAAAGGCTCTGGGACTCAGCCTTGCTTCATAGTTTTCTCCTTCTTGGCTGACCCTTGAAGCAAGCCTCAGGTCCTTCATATCTGAGCTTACTGGAGAATTCAAAAGGAATCAGATAGTGTGTGTGTGTGTGTGTGTGTGTGTGTGTGTGTGTGTGTACATATGTACACATGTGTCATAGCACATATGTGGAGGTCAGAGGACAACTTGAGGAAATTGATTCTCTCCTCTTACTATGTTGGTCACTGGGATCAAACTTGGGTTGTTGGCCATCTCTCCATGGCCCTGCAATGCAAAAGTAGGTCTTGTCTATCCGTGGGAATTCTTTCTTGTCTCTGCCTCATGCTGGGATTAAAAAATGTGAGCCACTGCCCAGCTGAAAAAGATAACTTTCAAAAAGGAAAGTTTCATTTTAGTTCACAGTTTTTCAGTTTCAGTCCGTGGCTGGTGCTCTCCCTTGCTTTGGAGCCTGTGCTGCTAGTTTATGTCAACTTGACACAGGATAGAGTCATTGGAGAGGAAGGAGCCTCAATTGAGAAATTGTCTCCATATGGTCAGACTGTGGGCAAGCCTTAATTAGTGACTGATAGGGGAAAGTTCAGCCTATTGTGTGTGGGCCACGCCCAGGCTGATGCTCCTGGTGTTTTAACATAGCAGGCTGAGCAAAGAAGAGGAAGCCAGTAAGCAACATTCATCCATGGCCTCTGCATCATCTCCTGCCTCCAGGTTCCTGCCTTGCTTGAGTTTCTGTCCTGACTTCCTTTGATGAACTGTGACATATAAGCCAAATAAGCTCTTTTCTCCCCAATTTCCTTTTGGTCATGGTGTTTAAACTGCTAACTAACTTCAAGGTAACTGGGAAGGAGAGAGGGGGTAGGGGGAGGAAGGGCCATACCAATATCTCCTTTAGGACCATGCCCCAGTGATCTAACCTTCTTCCACTGGGTTCTAACTCCTAAAGGTTCTAAACAGGTCCATACAGCTCCACGAGCAGACATCTGACTATATCTGGACTATAACAACATCCCACTCCCTTCTGGAAAACGAAAGAGTTTGGTTATCCACATATTCATTCCAATATTCCTGTCTGCAAACATGGTCTGTTCCGGACTTGCTTTTAAACCTATTATAATGTCTACCCGGTTCCCTCATTGGCTAGTGAGAATTAAATAATAAATGGGAAACATTGTAAGGTTCATGACTTTTTTTTTTTTTTGAGGTAGGGTTATATTATGTAGCCTTAGCTAATATCTTACCTCTCAATTTTAAAAAATGTCTTTTGCTGAATGTAGTGGCGCATACCTTTGATCCCAGCACTTGGGAGGCAGAGGCAGGTGGATTTCTGAGTTTGAGGCCAGCCTGATCTACAGAGTGAGTTCCAGGACAGCCAGGGATACACAGAGAAACCCTGTGTCGAAAAAACTTTTAACATTAAACACCCATAAAAGTCTGGCATTCCAACACTGAGAAGACTCCTTCATTGAGACAGAAAACAGGTGACCTGGCTCCTTCTGGCTCTTCCTGGAGATGTATACTTCTGAGTTCTGGTCCCCACAGAGAAACAGGTATGTTGGTGAACATGCCATGAAAGCAAAGTTGTGACTTGTTGCATGTACCTTTTGCTACCCTGCCTAAACTCCAGGAATGGGCTGTGCTACCAACCCCCACACAGGTTCCCTTGAATCCACGGATAAAAGAGGCACACAGTGTTCAATTTCAACTTGCCTTTTGACATACTTACTTGACGCTACTATCTCCTGCCCTTATCAATGTTCTTAGCTCCACACCTCTCCACCTGCCCTCAGTTTTAGTTGCTCAGTTATATCTCAGTTATATCTAGTCCCTGCTAAACACCCCTGAGTGCTCGCCTGTAGGAGCAGCTGGTGTGGCCACTCCGTTTAAGATCTCACATGGCTAGTCACCTTTTCTCCCTCAGAAGCATGGTAAACTCTCCTCTTTTTTTCTTGAGTCTGTTTGCTTGCCTCCAGGGACCCGAAAGTCTCCCCCATCCCTTTCGCCCAACAATTGGCCCATGACTTCTTTACTGACAGATCAAGAACCAATTGGAGAACAGGACCTTAGCATCAGAACCAGTCACTACAGTGACTTTTTCCATGGGTTTGAGGAAAGGGTGAAACACACACACACACACACACACACACACACACAGAGAGAGAGAGAGAGAGAGAGAGAGAGAGAGAGAGAGAGA
>JANHMN010000002.1:49306185-49354454 GCA_030674055.1 Rhabdomys pumilio
CCTCTCCCTCTCCCTCTCCCTCTCCCTCTCCCTCTCCCTCTCCCTCTTCCTCTCTCTCCCTCTCTGCCTTCTGGTTGTTGTCTCAACATGTCCGTGCTCAGTTACTGCTCAAGTGCCGTGTCTGCCTGATTGCTATCATGTTGCTCACTTTATGTAACAGTTATGGACTAGCCCTTTGACTGAAAACAAACCTCCAATTAAATACTTTCTTTTAGAACTTGCCTTGAGCTGGGCTGTGGTGGCGCATGCCTTTAATCCCAGCACTTGGGAGGCAGAGGCAGGTGGATTTCTGAGTTCGAGGCCAGCCTGGTCTACAGAGTGGGTTCCAGGACAGCCAGGGCTACACAGAGAAACCCTGTCTTGAAAAAAAAAAAAAAAACAAACAAAAAAAAACACTTGCCTTGATCACGGCACTTCATCACAGCAGTAGAAAATTAACTAAGACAATAAACAAAAGCAACTTGGGAAAAGAAGTCTGTTATCAAGGGAAGCCAGGGCAGGATCTCAAGGGAGGAGCTTAGAGGCTGGAACTGAAGCAGAAGCTGTGGAGGGATGATGCTCACCAGCTTGCTTCCTCTGGCTCGCTCAGCTCCTTTTCCTATACAACCCATGCCCACCTGCCCAGAGAGAGCGCACCCACAGTGGGCTGGCCCTCCTGCATCAGTTAGCAACTAAGAAAACATGGCTACATGCCAGTCTCACTTGGACAGTTCTTCAGCTGAGAGTCCCTTTTCCCAGGTGACCCCAGGTATGAGTCAGCTTGATAGCTGAGCCACCTACTAAAATAGCCTGAAATCTATTAATATTTTCTTTCCTGATTTTTTATTTTGTAGCAAACTCTGAAGTCCTTCCCTTCTCTTGGTTACTTTAAAAAGAAAATTACACCTATTTTCTTCTCTTCTTTTTAATTTCATTTGTGTGTGTATTTGTGCACATATGTGAGTATGAGTGTGCATGCACTCAGGGAGCACATACAGAAAAGTTCATGGATGTAGGGGTCAGACTCAAATGTTGCTCCCCAGTAGCCACCCCCTCTTTCTAAGACAAGATCTCTTGTTGTGACCTGAGGCTCACCAATTAGTCTAGGATGGCAGGCTAGCAAGTTCCATAGATTCTAAATCCCAAGAATCCTCCTGTCTCCATCTCCTTGGTGCTGTGATTACAAACATGTACCACCACGCCTGTCTTTTCACCTACATTCTGGAAAGTTGAACTTGGATCCTTATCCTTGCACAACCAGTACTTACCTGACTGAACCACCTCCCCATCCCCCCCCCACCCCAGTAATTTTATATTTTAAAGTCAAATCTTTTATTTATGTGGAATGAGTTTTTCTGTGAGAAGTTAGCCTACTATGTACTATGGTTCAAGGTAGCAAACTATATTATATGAAACTTTCAGGCCTCCACTCTCCAAGGAACACTCCCTCCAAAGGCGTCAGCTGCCACCAAGAGGACTTCAATTCATATCACATACCACAAGCAAAGCCTTCAGCACCAGCAGTTTCATGATCAGAAGGCAACAACCTTGGAATGAAGAATGGACTAGAATCCTTCCGGGTGTCATCTAATCAGACAAGCAGTCTCTCCTAGCTTTACATGTTTGTGTTTAGGTGTTTCCTTCTGGAGATGACAAAGGACTGTGGCTTCTTAAAGAGAAGTACCACATATGACCACCAGAGTGCGCACTTCATCTCTCCATTGTCAGTGAGTTAATCTAGAGCCCTTGGGGCCTCCTTTAGCCACAGAGATCTGCAGGTGGCATTTCAGGAGTGCAAAAAGAAGGCTAAGTATGTCTACCCTAATTTCCTGTCCTCCCAGAAGTCCCACCTTTGCCCTTTGCCCAGCAATTGGCTTCCGCCTTCTTTATTGACCAAGTCAAGAACCAATTAGGGAAACATCACTTCTCCCTGCGAGCCATTGCCATACCCCTGAGCTATGTCTCCAGACCCCAGCGGCTCTCAATGGTGGGTTTTTCATCTGATTTTTTTCTCTAGCCCTTGTATTGTCCAGTAGCAGGCTGATAAAGTAAACCCTCACACTTCACATATTAAAAGTGTGGCTTTCATGTATGCTCGAGGCTAAGGCAGAAGGGTAGGATTCTCAAGGCCTGCCTGGATTCACAAAGAGTTCAAAAACAGTCTGGACAAGTTTAATGACAAATCTGTCTCAAAATAAAAAGTAAAAAGATATAGCTCACTGGTGGAATATCGGCCTGGTGTGAGCACTGTCCTTCCTCGGTTCAAACTCCAACACTATAAAAACAAAAATAAAAGGTCTGGGAACCTTCTGTACAACTTGAAATTCAGAGAGTCTGCCTTAGGTTTCTTCACACAGAAAACGAGGAAGAAGCTGCAGTGGGAGTTCAGCAGTTAGGATTGCCTGCTGTTCTTGCAAAGGACCCAGATTTGGTTCCCAGCACCCATATCAGGTTGCTCAGAGCCAATAGAGCCAATTATAACTCCACTCTGGGGAAGCCAATCCCTCTGCTGACCTCTAAGGGCATCTGGATGCATGGGACATACTCACATAAATAGACACATACCATGAAATGTTTAAAAATAAATTCTAGCCCGGCAGTGGTGGCGCACACCTTTAATCCCAGCACTTGGGAGGCAGAGGCAGGCGGATTTCTGAGTTCGAGGCCAGCCTGGTCTACAGAGTGAGTTTCAGGACAGCCAGGGCTACACAGAGAAACCCTGTCTCGGAAAACAAACAAACAAACAAACAAAAAACCCAAACAAACAAATAAATTCTAATTTACTTTTTTAAAACTATGTCAAAGTGGTGGATTTGTTAATCAGCTTGAGTGCGGTCATCTTTCCACAGAGCATCTGCATCAAGTCATGTGTCACACTGTGTACTGTAGAGTGAAAAATTATAAAGACCATTTTATGAAATATATATAGGCTTTTCCTTTACCCTGAGCAAAAGAATGCAGGCTCCAGAAGGCGGAACTGAATGTAAGATTTCAGGCCTTCATTACCCCGAGATATTCTGGGTGGAGGGCATTATCCTTGAATCAGAGGACACTTGCTGGATTACATTCCTCAAGCCTCAGGGAAAAGAACCCACCTGTGGGTATGAAAAGCCCAAAGCAGGAAGACACATTCCTGACCACAAAAAGATGCAAGTCACCTAGGTGGGACTTCGAGGAGCAAGTGAGAAATAGTTTAACCTGAAATAGTCGGTAATAACATGGTAAGACTACATTCTTGAGAAGAATGAGTGTGCAGAGTGATTTTCACATGATCTTGTATCATTTAGGTTTGGGCTCCTCTGGAATGTTTCGCTATTCTTATGTTGTGTATCCTTGACAACCCCTCACCCCTCTTCCCACTCCCCTGGTTTGTGGTTTACCCGTTTAAAAACCCTCCTCAGACTGACTGGCTTTGTCAAACTGTACTCCTGAGAGAGTGTGCAGTTTGAACGCTGGCTGCCAGCTCCCTAATAAACCTCTGTTGATTACATCCAGGTACAGTGTCTTGGAGTTTGTGGGTGTTCGCAACTTCCCGAGACTTGAGTAAGGGTCTCCCGAATTTGGGGGTCTTCAGTATCTCAAATATATGCCATTTTTATTTTTCAAAAAGAAAAGGAGGGGAACAGAAGAAAGATCTCATAGCAGAATCCGAGAGCAACTTACTGTTCACCTGTTGAAAACTATTTTAAAGAAAACAGACCACAGCAGAAGGAAAGGGTTTACATGAGAGTTGCTTGACAAATTGAGGTGGGAATTTTGCTCTTCTGACCCTAGGGCTTGAGCTTGTTTCAGATTTTTGGACATAGTATATTTATAGAGTTTGCAATGTCACAGCTGAACTGGGGACCCCATAGAAAACAAAACCACTGGATAAATCAAGCACAAGCCAAGAACCATAGGTCTGCTAGCCTGGGCTATGCTATTCCCATACTGCTAGCCTGGGCTATGCTATTCCCACAGGAGCTCTGGCTCACTTCTTAGAAGATCATTTTAAATTTGCTGTTTGAAAGGTAGGGCTTTTGCTTGTTTTGAGACAGGCTCTCACTACATAGCCCGTACTGATCCTGAACTGGCAGCAATCCTCCTGCTGTGAGAATAAAATTTGAAAGCAGCTTGAAACAAATAACAAAAATTCATGGTCAGCAAAGACCACCAACAACATATTAAATATAGTCATAATAAAATATTAAGTCCCTCCAGGGGCAGGGTAACCAAGAAATGAAAAGGCATGCAAAGACATGCCCAGACAAGTCCAAATAAGCCCAAGTGAGTAATGGGCTATCTGGTGTTTACTTTTCTCTCCCCCTTCTGGGAGGTCCAAGGTTTCATGGTCAAAAATAACTAGTCATCCTGCCAGCTCAAATGATTGCTTATGCAAATTGCTGATGTTTGAAATATCCAATCATATGTAACCACGCCAAATTCTCCCGCTCTCCCCAACCTCTATCTATAAATATCCCACTCTTCTTGGGGTCTTTGTCGAAGTCTCTTTTTTTTTTTTTTTGGTTTTTGGTTTTTGGTTTTTCGAGACAGGGTTTCTCTGAGTAGCCCTGGCTGTCCTGGAACTCACTCTGTAGACCAGGCTGGCCTCGAACTCAGAAATCCACCTGCCTCTGCCTCCCAAGTGCTGGGATTAAAGGCGTGCGCCGCCGCCGCCACCACCACCCGGCTTGTCGAAGCCTCTATCCCCTGCGTGGGATGGGATACATTTAGACCCGAGGGCCCTTGCCATTAAACTACCTTTTGCAATTGCATCAAGAAGGTCTCTTGTGTGTCCTTGGGTGCTCGCTGATCCGGATTTGAGTGAGGGTCTCCCTTTGGGGGTCTTTCACTGCCTCTCTGTCTCCCCAGTGCTGGGATCACAGGCATGCACCACCCTGCCTAGCTTAGGACAATTTTTGAGCAACTAAGTTTTAGCTAAGCTGAATAGGGAAGAGCACAAGCTTTGAGTGTGACATCTCTGAGTTGAAGGTCACATGGCAGAACCTCCACCCTCATCAGTATTCTAAGAAACAAAGGAAATAATCCAATTAAGCTAAGATCTGTTGAGATAAGGAATAACATGCCTGGCTCCCAACAGTGCTCAACAATGGCTCCTAGAAGTGCCAGAGCACCCTCTCCCCTAGAGGCAGACCTCAAACACATCTGTGCTGCCCTGAAGTGACTACATCAGAATCAGCTACTTCTACAAGGCGGTTTCTTTGTCCCCCCTCCCCCTCCAAACTTACATTTTTAGAGGCTATGAGCATCACTGGGAATTCTGTCTCACAGTGTGGTAGGAAATGACTCAATTCAATCAATGCTGTCCCCTCACCGGGTGTGGCTGCATGCACTTGTACTCTGGTACTTAGGAGATAGAAGTAGGAATATCACAAGTTCAAGAACAGCCTAGGCTACACTCTAGGTATCGCCACTATGCTCTCTTAGAGATTGGCAGCCTTTCTCTTGACTCCTCTAAACAGAAGTTGGGCCAACAGGTCCAGGGGCTCAAGAGCCACTCTTGTGGGATGATGCATCGGTCTCCCATTTCCCACCATGCATCTCTGGGTGGACTCAGGGTCCTGCCTCTCTTTTTGAGTCCCACATGACCATGCCCAGGAATGTTCAAGGGAGACTTCCCCTCGGACAACCCCTCACTCACTCACTCACTCACTCTGGAGCCTGATCCCTCTCAAGACCCCCTTCCACACCATGACCAGCCTTCATGAGCCTCTGCTGGAGCCACGAAGGGCAGAGGGAAGGTTGCTTTAAAAAAAAAAACAAAACTGGGGTAGTTAGCTTCACTAGAACGGGGATAACTGTCATGGGCTGACCAGAAAGAGGAAGTGTGGTCAGGCTAGTGCCTGTTGCCTCCAAGGGTGAGTGAGGGTATGTGGGCGACCAAGCCTCTCCCCAGTTGTGCTTAAGAAACACCCTCAGTCCGCAGCTGTCTCCCCAGCTGCTTTCAGCAAACACCCTGGCAGTCTAGGTAAGTGCTTCAACTTTCCTAAGAACAATTTCTTGCTTTTTCTACCATGGTCATCTGTCCATATTGCTGTTAGTCATGTGGCCAAATAGGCAATCTCACAGACATGGGCTGAGGGGACTGTCGCCTGAGGCTGTGGTAGACAGCTGTGAACAACTGGAGTAACAATGGCCTTGAAGAGTCCCCTTGACATTGCTGCTGAGTGACCTCAGCCATCTCTTCACTCCTCCAGTGTGTGTGCGCCAGGCACGATAAGTTTACCTCCAAGGATGAGGTCACCATTGGGAGTGAGCTGCGTACAATGTAAGGAATTATCACTGTCTGGGTAATGTCTGTGATATCTGGTATTTGATTGGTAGAGGACCCTCACTGTACTTCAGAAATTCAGACTACATATTGGTGCTCTTGGATGAAATAATCAGAACAGTGTGGCTCTTGGTACCTCTGGCACTCAGCTTCTGATATCTGGGATTTTTCTTCAGGAGGTGTTCAGAGGCCTTGATGGAACCATGTGCTTTTGACCTCTGGAAAAATCAATGTTCTCAATTCTTTTTTTTTTTTTTTCTTACAGAAAATATTTCTGTGTTTGGGAATTTTTCCTGCATGCATGTCTGCATATCACATATATGCCTGGTGTCCTTAGAGGCGACATGGGGCTATCAAATCCTTGAGCTGAAGTAGCAGGTGGTTGTGAACCACAATGCAGTGCTGGGAATCGAACTTGGGAATCCTCTGAAAGAGTAGTCATTGTTCTTAACCACTGAGCCATGTCTCTAGCTCTTCAAAAATCATTTTTTAATCCATGTATTATGCCACAGACCATGTGTGGGAAGATCAGCTTCTCCAGAAGTTTGTCAGGATAGAGTTCTCCCTTCTCCCTTCTCCCTTCTTTCTCCTCCCTTCTCCCTACATCTATCTCTCCCTCCCCCTTTTCCTCCCTTTCTCCCCTGCTCCCATTTCCTTTTTCCCTAGCAAATAGATGTATTTCCTAACTGAAGGCAAACAGATTTGCTAGGCAAGCAATAGGCTATGGGGATGGAGCGTGTATGGATAGAATTGAGTCCTATGATAAAATAAATCAGACTCAAGATTAATGTGCGGCTGTCCTGGCTTGATAAGCTGTCATGCTGAGACACACATGCAGCAGCATGACAGTGTGGGCAACTGCCAGGCCAGCAATTGGCCCAAACACTGTGTTAGCACATGCAGACATGCAGGCATCACAGCTAGCTCCTAGTGAATTTAAATAACAGTGGAGATAGCCATTCATTGTTCATAAGTACCCTCACCTCATTAGTTCTACAACGTTTGCATTCCGATCTGACATTTTTTCCCCCCAGACAGGGTTTCTTTGTGTAGCTCTAGCTGCTCTGGTACTCAATCTGTACACCAGGCTGGCCTTGAACTCACAGAAATCCACCTATCTCTGCCTCCCAAGTGCTGGGATTAAAGGCATGTGCTACCACTGCCCAGCCTGACACTGTTTTTAATGGAACACTAGCCATGATGTCATCATTATATAGTGGACTTGCAAGCCAGAATACAGAATAAGGATGTGATTACAGTGTGTTCCAGCACTTCCATGTAGCAGAATATAAACTTCCTCACAGGGTTTTCTATTGAAACATCATTTTATAGCTGCACCTTTAATCACGCACTGGAGAAGCAGAGTTAGGTTGATCTCTGTGGGTTCAAGGCCAGCCTCACCTACCTAGTGACTTCCAGGACATCCAAGAGAGACCCTGCCTCAGCCCTTCACGAAAAGTGTTTAATTCTGTATATAAAACAATGTTAGTACATTCATTTACAATGACTTGATTAAGCCGTTCACTTTAGTAAAATACTGCATGTGATTTTAAAGGGCATGGGCTGGACATGTAACTTAGTGGTAAAGTACTTGCTGTGTATGTTCGAGGGCCTAGGTTTAATTCTCAACATAAACAGACACACAAAAGATTACAAAGGAAACACCATCCAAAACAAATACTTAAATATGTAACTATATTTTACATCAATATGCCTTCTTTAGCAACAGGCTTAATGGTCATAATGTATATTTAAACAGCAATAAGTAAGTATTAATTTACTCAAGTCATTGGCCCCATAGATAGTGTTAACATGTATGCACATCCTAGATACCCCATGATAAATGTAGTGATGAAGAAGCTATATCAGTCACAACACATAATTACAAATCACCTGAAATCCTTTGCTTGCTCTCCCACCCCTACTGAAGCCCCCCAGACTTCAGGCTCTCCTTCACCCTAGAAGCCCAAGCCTCTATTTATTAAGTCTGATGTAAGGTTCAGTCAACTCAGGCTTCTCATCTCACACCCTATGCATATTAGACTCAAAGCAATTTTATTTTTATGTTTTAACCCAGATATGATGGCACTGGAGAAGTGGAGGCAGGTGGATCTCTGTGAGTTTGAAGCCAGCCTCACCTATATAGAGAGTGCCAGAACAGCTAGGGCTACATAGAGAGACACTGTCTCAAATAAATCCAAAAGTAACAAACAAACAAAACTCATGTATCATACCAGCTAACCTTAGTCATGACCGAGCCCTTCCAGGCTAGCAGCCTTCCCTCCAGCTGGAAGGTCTGCACTTCTAAGAGCTGAGCTGGTAACACTCCCAGGAGTCACAGTGTCTAGACTTTCTGGCAAAATATTATTTAGAGTCCTCAGCAAACTCTAGGAGCCAGGTATTTTAGTTTAAAGACATCAACATCACATTTTTGTAGCTATTAATAATTTAAGAAGTTACTGGTAAACAATGGCCTTTTCTTTTTACATAAAAAATGAAAGTTATACATTATATTCCATCTGACCAAAGAACTGAAGATTGACTCCAAGAAAAGATGTGCTTAAGACCCATCTGGAGGACTCCCGAGGCCTCTCAGCATTAGACAATGTGGGGGGGGGGGAATTTAGTCAGGAGGAAGTGTCTGTATCTATCTCTTCTTCAAGCCATCAGAATAAAAGGATTTCCAGGCTTGCTGGTAGAGAGTTGACATTTTCTCCATTTTGTTTCAGTTTTACTCTAAACTGTAAATTATGCATCTACAGGAAGGCTTTCCATTTTTATTGATTTTTGCATAATATCTAAATAAAAAACACAATGTTTGGTATGCAAATGAAGCCTCAAGATAGCCAGCAGGCTGCTGTCCCCAGGGAGCTTCTGTATATGAGCCATGGGGCTGTCACCCCCTGGAGGCCCATTGGTTGGTCAGTTCAGGACTCTTGAGAATCTTTGCTTTAAGCTGACAGAGTGACCCCAAGAAGGCCAGGGAGAATGCAGGGAGTCTGTGGAACTGCATGTCCCTTGCAGGACAAAAGCTCAATGAGACACAGAAATATAGGGGAGTCCCGAGGCTGTTGAGGTAGGCAGATGCCCGTTGGGATTGATCTTGGCCATGCTGGGCAGACTTCAGGGAGTTCATATTTCACTTTGCTTCACTGGCAAGGAACTCTGGAAAGACAAGAGGACATATTTATATGTGGCAGCCAGCAGGGAGCCAAACAGCTAAAACAGGTCAGCAAGACGGCCCTTTGCACGGGAGTCTAGAACCCTGCCTGGTGCACTGGAAGTGGAGATACAGGATAACGGATTCGAAGGCTGGGGAAGGAGGCGAAATGTGGCGGCTGAGCTCGCCAGCCTTTTGAAGAAATGGAAGACTACAGAATGAACAGACAATTTCTGTAGCCCCACCTTGTCCACACTCAATTTTAAGTTAACACTAAGTTTCCGCACAGTCATTTCCAGCACACATGGCAGCAAGATGGTCAGGTGAGAATGTGGACATTCTGACCATCATCAGTGGATAGACAGGCAACTAGAGAGGATCCAGACAAGAACTGCTCACGCTGACAGGCTTGTTGAGTGCTTAGCTCCCTCATCCCATCCTCTGCTTTAGGACTTTCCAAAGCCCTTTCTGGTAAGCCTGTGGATTAATTTAGGCGATACCTCTTTCCTCCTGGTCAGCACAGGCTCACAGCTTCTGTGTAAGACTGTTCTGTACTGACTCAGGAACCAAACCCCTTTCCTGGTTCCCACACCACCAAAACAAGCCTGCTCAAGAAAGCATTGGTAGACTCGGAAACCTTGTCAAGGACTGGACAAGAGATGACCAGCGGGGTGCACAGTGCATCTGTGAGCAACTACAGACCGAATGCGGTACAGCCGTCTTTGCCGTCGCATCCCTGACTCTTTCTGTCAGTTGCTTCTTCAGACTCTGTACCAGCAGCTGGCTTGTGCTCCGCCTTCTCCTGTCCCTTCTCCTACTTGTCCTTCCGGGTTCCCACCTCTAAATATCCTTTTTTATGACCCAGAGGAGAACATTCCCAGTTCCTACCAGCAGCTCAGCTAAGGGGTGGGTATCCTGTAGCCTCCCAGTGAAGGGTGGTTGTCCTTCCTGAAGGTAACTTCAGTTGTAAAACGAGCATTTTTGGTTTGCTCTTGATAATGCTAGTGTCTGGTGATCCTCGGAGCTCTTTCACATGTGTCAGTCTCTTGGAAAAGTTTAGGAGCCTGTATGGATCTTGCTCCAGATACAGATGCTGGGCACCAGGAAGATGGGGGAAAGCAGCCCACTCCCTGGGTGCCCAGCTCAAGGACCTGGAGTGCTTTACAGTTCTGTGAATGTGTGTGACTTTTCAGGGCAAACTATCTTTCTCCCCCGCCCCAACACCTGCCCCTGTCTCTCTCCTTTCTTTCCTGTCTTTCTTTTCTTCCTTTCCTTTCTTTCCTTCTCTTTCTTTCTTTGTTTCTCTCTCTCTTCCTTTCTCTCTGTCTCTGTCTCTCTCAATCCCTCCTTTCTTTCTTTCTTTCTTTCTTTCTTTCTTTCTTTCTTTCTTTCTTTCTTTCTTTCTTTCTTTCTTTGTTTCATACAGGGTCTTACTCTGTAGCCCTGGCTGGCCTGGAACTTGCTATGTTGTCTAAGTTACCTGGATCTCACAAAGATCTGCCTGTGTCTGTCTTCCAAGTGCTGGAGATTAAAGTCATGAATCACCAGTCTCAGGAATTCATTATAAAGAATAAAGTATTGCCACTGGCTCCCCAGAAATGCTTTCTGAAGAAGAGCACACTGAGCTGGGGTAGCTATTGCCCTTCTTTGCTTTCCTACCTTGCTCAGCCACAATCATTCTGTAGAATGTCCTGCTCAGTCCTTTCCACCACACAGAATTGCATCAGGCTCACTGAGGTTCCTTAAAATGCCTTAGGCAACCTGAGGAATGCAGACATCCTGGGGTAGCTAGAATGCCCCTCCCCAATACATGCTTATCAACCTATCTCTGCCCCCGGGGTGGGTATCAGATGGAAGGCAGGGGTCTCACCTGACATCATATGTCTTAAAGAGGTGGCTTGGGAATAATACTACTCAGGGCAGGAATTTGAGACCCTCACTCAAAACTCTGTACTCTATGAATAATATATGAATCTGACTGATCACTGCATAAACAGGATGTTGGTAGGAAAGAGACCAGCTTCATTCAAGGAGCGGTGCCTGAGAAGGTGCGTGCTGATGTCCCCAATGTTTCCTCCCAGAGAAGTTAGGAACAAGAAAAGAAGGAAAGGTCGGAACAGCAGGCAGGAAGGCTACTGCTGGGTGGGGCTTCATCATTCAGAGCACCTGCTTCCGTTCTTATTTTTCTCTGGCTACAATGTAGCAGCCTCCTAGGGCTGGTTGTTTTGTTTTGTTTTGTGTTTTGTTTTGTTTTGTTTTGTTTTGTTTTTTTGAGACAGGGTTTCTCTGTATAGCCTTGGCTGTTCTGGAACTCACTCTGTAGACAGACCCTGCTGGCCTCGAACTCAGAAATCCGCCTGCCTCTGCCTCCCAAGTGCTGGGATTAAAGGTGTGCGCCACCACTGCCCGGCCTAGGACTGATTTTCTATCTGTTTTCTACAAGTCAAGCCTTGTAGTACTTGAATCACTCTGTGTTAACCATTAGATAAAAGGAAAAAAATAAGAATTATTACATATTCTGGTGTAACCCAAGATCAGCACATGTTCTGGGTTCTCTAAATCTAAATAAATATAATTAGCAATGATCATCTTTTTTTATTTGTGGTGCTGGGAGTCGATCTCTGAGCGTTTGCGTAAGAGGCAAGCAATCTACCATGAAGCTACATCCTCAGCCCCAGGTATTGTCTTACTCATTTAGGGGTAGTTTATGTTTAGAGTCTGGAGTGTCAGGCTGAGGGAAGAGAACTAACCTTGCAAAGGAAGAAGGGGACAGAAACTGCAAAGGGCTTTTCACAACAGCATGGCTCACAACAGCATGGCTGCCGTTATATTTCTGCATAGCCACAAGAGATGTCTACCCACAGTGGAGAAAAGGGTTGTCAAATCTACTCATCTATACATTCACAGACAAACATGCAGAATCTGCTGTGCCCCTGTGACCTAGACACCAAGAGCATGGTAGTAAGAGAGGAGACAGGGCCCTGCCAGCATGGTACTTACATACCAGCTTTGGGGGTGGGGGAGGGAGACAATGAACAAAGGAACACAGGCAGGCAGGAAGGAGATGCCAGCCTCCTTGTCATTGTATGGGTGGGGAAAGATGTGTTTCATCTGTACTTCACAGAGTAACCCAGGTCTGAGGTGCCCTTTCCTGTAGCTGAGGGGCACTCATGGGGCTCTGGGAGGAGGGAAGGAAGGCCCCAGAAGAAAGAGCCACAGGGAGATGTAGAGTGGGAACACAGGGCTGGAAAGAGGTGGAAGATTTTTTGGCTAACTTGGGAGCACTATCCTGACTTGGGAGCATTGTCCTGACTTGGGAGCACCGTCCAGACTTGGGAGCACTGCCCTCACTTGGGAGCACTGTCCTCACTTGAGAGCCAATCTGTCTCCTGTCCTGGCTTACCCCCGTACTCAGGTTATTGACTCTACTTCCTACTTTGGAGAAAATGGACATTTTGGTGTGATCTGCCAACTTCCTGTCCCTGTGTCTTTCATCCGGTTCCATTCAGATTCCCTCCTCTCTCCTGACCACTGTTCCATTCTGAAAGCTCAATCTACGACTGACTGGAGACAGCATCTCCCGACTCTGTTCTAACTCTTCTTCCTTCTTTCCCCTTCATCCCTACATTACATTTTTTCTCCTCCCTTCCGGAACTGGCACAGTCTGCAACAGGCTGAAGTCCCTCCCATTATGAACAAACAACTCTGGGTCTTGGATCCTTCTCTTCTTGAAATTCAGGGTTTCCTTTTCCGTGAAGACACCCTCTCCCTTCCTTATTCCTGTGGCAACCCCTCCTCCCAAGTTCTTCTTCCTCTTCCTTTCCATCTTGATGACTGTGGCTCCATCCCTCATCTCCACGCCCCGACTCCCGCACCCAGAGCTACAGAATCTGTAAAGCTCTGAGACTCCCCAGGATGACTGTGGAGAAAGGAAAGAGAGTTTGGGAGTTCTGGACACCTGAACAGAAAGTGTTATGCGTTAGGGAGAAGACACCATGCAGGGAGGACACAGAGGGTTTCTTGGGACCACTTCATGTTCCAGGAACTGCGTTTCTTCACCCTCATCACATCGGCTATAGCTGTCCTCCAAGGACCTCAGAGTCCTGGAAAGAAAACCTGAGGCACCAGGGAGTTAGTTTTTCTTCCTCAATGTGGAGGCAAGTGAGTTTAAATGAAGAAGTAGAGAAAAGGTCAGCCTGGAACCTTGCTGGTGGGAGGGAACTTGTTCATTGGCGGTAGCCTTCCAGGGGCCATGACAAGCACACAGGGAAGGTATTTGAGTTCGAGGAACCTTTTCAGTGCCTTGTAGCCCACCCAGCTCCTGCTGCCACCATCTATGGCTGCTCCAGGGAATAGGCACACGGACTCACCAGCACCAATTAGGAGTCCTGCAGACCAGTCGAGTGTGGGGCTCCTCACTCAGACCAGAGATCTTTCTAGATGGCTTGTTAAAAAATGCTGATTCAGATTCTCACACCAGACCCACAAGAGTTGAAAGTTGGACTTCGAGGCAGAGTAGGTACACAAGACCTTGTATTTAAGTGCATCTTAGTGCCCAGAAATTGAACATTTTTTGAGATGCTCAGACATAACCATCAAAAGTTAAGATCCTAGAGTCAGACAAACTTTGGTTTCTTTCTTTTTTTTTTTTTTTCAATTATTTGCTCTACAATTTTGTTAAACTCTTCCAGGCCTCAATTTTCTAACCTGTAAAGTGGGATGATAATGATGACTATTTAGCTTATGGGGCTATTGTAGGGATTAAATGATCTGGGGCAGGTAGAGTAATTAAACTCATAGGAAGTCAGCACACAATACATATGGCTATTTTGTTGTTTCTTGATGTTCGTTTGTTTAGGACAAGTTTCACTATGTAGTCTCAGAGCCTGATAATGTAAACAGGCTGGTCCTGAACTCACAGAGCCCCATCGACCTCTGTCCCCTGAGAGCTAGGATGAAAGGCAAGTGCCACCACGCCTGGCTACACACGGGTATTCTAAGTGTTTTTTTTCACACTGAGGTTCCCTTTATGAACAACAAGTTGCACCGAGAGACTGAAGCCTTGCGAATATTGGAAAATTTTGAGCATAGTTCTGCTTTCAGTTCTGGTATGAAGAGAAGGAATTTGTGGGTTTCATGTCAAGGTGGCAGAATAAACAGACTCTGGTGTCTGAGCTGGAAGCTCAGGTTGCCAGTTAGCACGGTTCTTAACCTGTCCATGTTCTACTTCCTCTTCTGAGAAACGGAAATGCGGTCATCCCTCTTCAGTCAGGTTCTACATCTATGGATTCAGCCAACAGAGGACTGAAAATGCTCCAAACACTAAGTGCCTCTCCACTGGTCATATATGCACTCTCTCCCTCCTTGCCATTGTGTGCATAGGCTTATACACAGACGACGAGTGTGCATAGGCTTATACACAGACGAGTGTGCATAGACTTATACACAGATGTAGTTGCTCATACACTGTTTTACATAAGTGACTCACACACCCGTGAATTGGGTCAGGGTTAGACTACAGGGTCCCACAGTTCTGTTGTCCCTGGCTAAGATCACTCTTGGACCCACTTTGGCTCTGAGGGCCCTGCCTTATCTCAAGCACGAGTTATGCCCCGAGAATCCCTCCTGCCTCTTGAAAACAAAGACTACTTCTGTTCGCCATCCCAAGTCTGCCTTGAAGCAAGACCCTGCTGCTGCATGACCATGGTGACAATACCAGACACCATGTGACTGACTTCAGATCAAAGGTGGCAGAATCATCACACTGTTTTCCTCTCCTTCTCAAACTATCACAAAAAGGCAAAATATTATTTTAAAAATATAACAATATAAGCCCATGGGTCTGATTTAATCAAAGAGCATCCTTTCATTGAGAAGTAAGCATGGAGTCATTTGGGTCAGAGAACCTTCTCTTCCTCAAAATGTCTGTATCAAATCCCTGGAACTTGGATTATGTCAGAGTTCACAGAAAATGGGAATCAAGGTTTTTAATCAGCAGACCGAGTAAGGAAATTACCCTGACTCAGTGAATGGATCCAGTGTAACCTTGAGAGTCCTGACACACTGGGAGGAAAGTCAGTAGAGGATAATCAGAAGCAGATATGACAACAGAAGAATGGTCAGAACTGTGTAATAGGCCTGGCTTTGAAGACAGGAAGTGGTCCTGAGCCAAGGACTGTGAGTGACTTCTCGAAGCCAAAGAGGTAAGAAAATGGATTCTCTCCTAGAGGATCTAAAACGGTATTGCCTAAAGGCCCACAGCCCTTTGGTTTTAGACTTACAAGTGAGATATTCATGAACTGCCGACCTTCAGAACTGAAAGATAATAAATTTATTTTATGTGTGTGATGGCTTGCCAGCAGTTATATATGTGAATCTTGTATGTAGTATCTGCAGAGACCAGAAGAGGGCATTGCATTTCCTGAAACTGGAGTCAGCCATGTGAATGCTAGAAACGGAACCCAAGTCCTCTGGAAGAACAGCCAATGCTCTTAACCACTGAGTAATTTCTCCAGTCCTAATATAACATCTTTTAAAGATACATAGCTTTGTTATGTTGCCCAGCCTGGCCCCAGACTCCTGGGTTTGAGTTATCCCCTGACCCAGCCTTTCCAACAGCCATCTCTTGAGAAGTCTGTTGTCCTCTGTAGCCCTCTGAGAGTTGTGGCTACAGCCTCGGGCTGATTCTCAGCATCCTGTCAGGCAGGCATTTGCTTGTGCCATGCTTTGATGGCTTCCTGTAATCTTGTAACCTACAGTCATATCTACCAGCTTGGCCACAGGCCTGGGGCCAGAGTAAGATTCCATTTCTGTATCTTTCCAGGGCCTGTAGTTGGCCATGCCCTCCCCCAATACAAATTCCCCACATTTCTCCCCTGTATACCTCTCCTGTCTGGAAGCACCTTAGCCATTTAACTAGCTTGGCCATCTCAGGTGATATCACACTGGAAATGGAATGTGATTCTCTTGGGCTTTACTCTCAGAAAGACAAGTTAGCCTATTCTGTTGAAAAAGCATCTCTCAGCAGTTCAGGGAGAAGGGGTGACTTCAGGGCATTCTTCATGGTGGGCACTGAACATTCAACTTGGGGGACTGCCATAGAAATGGCTCAGCTTTTAAAAACACCAGCTTCTCTTTAGAGGATCAGGGTTTGATTCCCAGCACCCACAGTATACAACTGTCCAAAACTCCAGTTCTAAGGGCTCTGTCATTCTCTTCTGGCTCCATGAACACCAGGAATACATGTGGTACACAGACACACATGCAGCCAAAACACTCATACATATAAAATAGGTTTTTTTTTTTAATTAAAAAAAAAAAAAAAGAATTCCACCACTTCTCAATACTGTGTCATGATGGCCAAGCCTCAGCATGAGTTCTAGTGGAGCATGCCATATTCAAATCATAGCACCTAGCAAGGTACTTTTCCTAGCCCCACCTTCAAAATAAACAAACAAACAAACAAAAAAACTCTCAAAATTCTCTCTCCACAGTCATAAAAAGTGTATCTTATCTTTGTGATATAAAGAACTCCAGCTGGGGATTGCCTTTGATGGTATGCCTCTCATCTGCTGTGCCTTCGAAGTGGAAGCAAGCCGTGGTCACGGCCTATTTCTGGAGGGTCTAGTAGTTACACGACTCATAGCTAAGCCTCACAGACTCTTATGAAGTACTTTGCAACATTGGTCCCGTGTTACAGATGGGACACAGTCTCTGAAGACAGTAAGCAACTTGCCTGTGGTCTGCTAAGGCATTGTCTGTAAGGTCTGGCTGTCTGGGTCCTAAGCACATGTGTCAGGAAGCATGGTAGATGACAGTCCCAGCCTGCAAGCTTTCCACTTATGCCTCATGCCTCCATCTCTGTTCTTCCTAGGCTTCCACAACAATGAATTGGTGGAGGAACAATTTCTGGATCATCTTAGCTGTGGCCATCATCTTCATCTCCTTGGTCCTGGGTCTCGTCCTGTACTGTGTCTGCAGGTGGCAGCTTAGACAAGGTAATGATGGCCATCTTACCTGGCAGGGGGTGGGGGACAGGTGATGTCAGTGCAGCAAAACTCACCATAAGCCTGGCCTGTGTGGGCTTAGGGGGAGTATCATGAGCTTTGGGTGTGAGTTCTAGCCTTGCCACAAACCTCTGTCCCTGGGCCTCGGTTTCTCATGTGTATATCAAAGGGGAGGAGATTAATTCCAAAGCCAGAGGATTTGGGTGAAAACAGATGCAGGGTCACTGGAGCCCATGTCTTCCAGGCACCAATATAATCTTTTCTGCGACTCTCTAAAGGGAGCAGATGGAAGTCTGTAGAAAGCCAACTGTCTCAAGCATTAAAATACAGATTCGATCAGTTGCTAGGTGAAGTCTCTCTGGTCTCTTTGATGGCAGTTCTACAAGGCTCCAGTCCCAGAGCCCACTGCAGGCAGGACAAACTGTAGGTCAAAAGTTTTATGACTGGGTTGGTACCCTAATCCCTCCATTTGAGGCCTTGCCTGGTTACAGAAGACAGCCAGCTTGGGCTCTATGTCCCCCATTACTAGAAGTCTTTGCTAGGGTTACTCTTGTAGATTCCACGGAGTTTAAGTACCACAGGCAAACATTAGGCAGAGTTCAAGGAGTCCTGAAGAGGAAGGGAAGGAAGGATCAGAGGAACCAGATGGGTTGGGGACACCACAAGAACATGAGAATATGGCACACAGAATCAAGTGACTGGGACTCATGAGGTCTCATAGAGATTAGGGAGGCTGACCTAGGTCTTCTGTAAGTATGTTATGGCTGAGAAGCTTGGTAGTCTTGTGGGAATCCTAACAGTAGGAGCAGGGACTGTTCCCAACTCTTTTGCCTGCTCATGGGACCCTTTTCCTCCTACTGGGTTGCCTCATCCAGCCTTGAAGTGACGGTATGTGCTGGTTTTATTGTAGCTTGTTATGTCATATTTGGTTGATGTCCCTAGGAGGCCTGTTGTTTTCTGATAGAAGACAGAGCAGGGGTGGACCTGGGGAAGAGGGGAGGTGGGGGGGAGACTGGGGGATGGGCAGGAAGGGGAAACTGCAGTTGGGATGTAATATATGTGCGAATTAAACAACAAACAAACAAGCAAACACAGATACAATCCACGACGAACGTGTTTCAGTAGCATGACTGCCTTCTCTCTAAGACCTGTTTTCTGCTATTTTTTCCATCTTGACCAGAAGGTTTTGCCCTCCTCAGACAAGGTGACTGGAGATGAACACTAATTTTAGGTTACCTACAACTAGGTTTTCCATTTTACTGTTTATGTCCAGAAAAACGAACTTCTCGGGCAGTAGCATAGTCCTTTGAGATCCTAGGCGTTTAAGAGAAAATACAAAGTGGCCTAAGTCAGGAGCATGCCCACTAACAGACCGGGCAGTACACAGGGTGCCCTGGGTGAGCCCCCCTGAGCTCTCAGCACACTGCCCCCAGGCATCTGCTCAGCGAGTGCTGAAGGCCGGCCACACTGAAGGCAGGCCTTTTAGTGGATTCCTAGCCCACAGGGAGACAGAGCCTCAGCAGAGGTACTCAAGGGGGCAGAATTGGGATCAGATCTCAGGTATGCTGGGTTCCCAATTTGATCTTCTTTTCCCACTATTTCTTAAGTAATTAATTTTTAATAAAAAGAGAGGATTTATTCTGAACTCTATTACTTTATTTTATACATAAAATACACTCATATATATATTTATATATTTATTAGTTTTCATATTTTGTGTTTTTTGTTCTTTTGAGACAGGGTTTCTCCATGTAGCCTTGGCTATCCTGAAACTCACTATGTAGACAGGTCTGGCCTTGAGCTTGGAGATCTGCCTCCCACGTGCTAGATTAAAGGTATATGCCACCATGCCTGGCATCTTTTTTTTTTTCTAATATATAATTTTTAGAAAGTGTGTTCTGGGCTCATATAATTCTCTATCCATCTTTTATGTTTTTCTCCATTTATCCATTTGTTTGTTTATTGCTGTTGCTGGCCAAGAGCTGCCTCCCAGGTTCTGTGGCTTCATGGCCAGCGTCCAAATGCTAGCTAGCTCTGTCACTTGCAAGCTGGGTGTTTCTAAGTCTCTTATCTCTTGCAGTTCCCCTCCTAATGTCCTGGATCTGATTATTTTCCAAGGACTTCTAAATTCTGAAGTCACAACTTTCATTAATGTGCTCTAATGAATATGGTTTCCCTCCCTTAGGCAGGAACTGGAAAATTGCCAAGCCTTCGAAACAGGATAGAAGAGATGAAGAAAAGATGTATGAGTAAGTGGGGGGAGGGGAGACCCCTGTGAGAATAGACTGTTCACTGCCACCAGGGCCTTTCTGATTCTGTTCTGGTGTGGCTGCAATGCCTCCTTCCCTATGGAGTTGGTGAGATGGATCTGTCAACGTTCTCCATCTATTCGAGGAGGAAGGCCCAGGGCATTGTGGGTGCAGGGCACCTCTGGCACCCTGTTATGGGTTCCCTGGTCATATTTATTCTGACAGAGGTTACTGTGTAGGCTCTGTGTCCCAAGCTCAGTCATACCTCTTTTTCTTTAAGCAGATTACATGTCTGAAAACGTGGCATGAAAGTATAACATCTGCTTCCCCTTTTAAAGATTTATTTTTATATTACATGTATGAGCGCTTTGCCTCTGTGCATGTCTGTGTACCATGTGTGTGCCTGATACCCAAGAAGAAGGGCATCTAGATCTCCTGAAACTGGAGTTATAGACAGCTATAACCCACCGTGTGGCTGGGAATTGAACCTGGGTCCTCTAGCCCTGAACATTGATTTTACATTTTGCCTTTTGTGATATGTTTGGGACTTGCTATTTATGATGACGAGTTCCCAAGGCTACCCTTTAAGAGCAAGAATTCATGAGGGGGACCTATGGGACCTAGAACTTATCTTACTCACAGTTTTTTGTTTCTTTGTTTGAGACAGCATTCTGTCTACTACATATTTCTGGCTGTCCCGGAACTTGCTATATAGACAAGGCTGGCCTCAAACTCACAGAGATCCATCTGCCTCAGCCTCCTGAGTGCTGGGATCAGAGGTGTGCACCACCATGCCCAGCACAGCTATAGTCTAATACAGACAAAACCAGATACAATCAGCAAAGGAAAAGAAGGCACATAAGGTGGAATATAGGAGAAACCAGCCACAAGCCTCCAGCTGTCCTTCCCTGGTGATTCTGAGGACAGGTCCCAGAAAGCATGTATGTCAACACACATGAAGCCTCACAGACCCAAGCAGCTCAGAGCCTTGGTACCCAGAAATAGTGACAGAGAACCCATCACTGGCTTAAGCTACTCAGTGCCCAGCCCCTCCAGGAGTCAAATTGATACAGCGTGACTCAGGGGTTCAGATGAACAGAAGCAGGCATGCTCCATAAATGAGATTATGAGCATAGCCATCAGGAGCAGTCAAAATCCCAGACGTATGAACACAGTGGTTAACCATGTGATATTCTAAAAGCTGAGAGGTGGTCACCCAGGATCAGAACCCGGTTAAGGGGCAGCCTTTGCCTATCTGCAAGAAAATCTACACTTTTCTAAAATGGATTTTTATTGGGGTTCAAAGAGACCAGCAAATATAACCTTTCCTTGTCCAATCTGATCCCATTGATGAATAAGTCAATCAAATATCACAGAGCCAGATGGCCAAGGCCTTGCTACAGTGTGAAAACTTCCCACAGAAATGTGCTATTATGCCGGGCGGTGGTGGCGCACGCCTTTAATCCCAGCACTTGAGAAGCAGAGGCAGGCGGATTTCTGAGTTCGAGGTCAGCCTGGTCTACAGAGTGAGGACAGGACAACCAGGGCTACACAGAGAAACCCTGTCTCGAAAAAAAAAACCAAAAAAAAAAAAAAAAGAAAAAAGAAATGTGCTATTATGACATGTCTTAGTCAGGGTTTCTATTCCTGCACAAACATCATGACCAAGAAGCAAGTTGGGGAGGAAGGGATTTATTCAGCTTACACTTCCACATTGCTGTTCATCACCAAAGGAAGTCAGGACTGGGACTCATGCAGGTCAGGAAGCAGGAGCTGACACAGAGGCTACGGAGGGATGTTACTTACTTGCTTGCTTTCCTGACTTACTCAGCTTGCTTTCTTATAAAACCCAGGACCACAGCCCAGGATGGCACCACCCACAATGTGCCCTCCCTCCTTGATCCCTAACTGAGAAAATGCCTTACAGCTGGATCTCATGGAGGCATTTCCTCAAAGAAGGCTCCTTTCTCTGTGATAACTCTAGCTTGTGTCAGATTGACACACAAAACCAGCCAGTACACTATAGAATTTTTTTTCAGGAAGCATACAGTTGCTATGAATAAAGCAGACATAGGTAAAAGATGTCCAGCTCAAGAGTAGATCTTGGGCTGGAAAGATGGCACAGTGGTCAAGAGCACCAACTGTTCTTCCAAAGGCCCTGAGTTCAATCTCCAGCAACCACATAGTGACTCACAATCATCTGTAATGGGATCTGATGCCCTCTTCTGGTGTGTCTGAAGATAGCTACAATGTACTCATATAAATAAAAAAATAATAATAAATCTTTTTTTTTTTTTTAAAAAAGAGTAGATCTTGCTAACATCATAGACACTTCTAAGGCCTTCAGCCACGGCACCCTCAAATCCCCACTGGCCAGAAGAAATCAGCCAGGCATTTGATCATTTTGTGCTTCACGTGAGTGGAATAGCACATGGTATTTTGCATTTTTTACCCATTTTTTTTTCAGTACTAGGGTGTCAGTTCATTCCCAGGGCCTCACATATAACATGCCAGGCTCTTGAGCTACAAGCCCAAATCAGTATTATTTTTGTGAGAGTCATTGAGTGTAGTTGTAGACTGTTCTTTCTGCTTGCTCTAGAACATTCCACTGTGTGAGTGGGCCATGGCAAATTGGTCCCTTCTACTGTGAATGGCTGCCTTTTGGGCAGTGTGATGGTGACTTGTATGGGAGCTCCTGTTACTGTAACAAACGCCTGAGACAATCGGTTTATAAAGAGAAGAGGTTTCTTTTGGCTCACAGTTTGTGAGTTTCTAGTCCATGACTGGTTGATCCTGATGCTTTGGGCCTGTCGAGGCATCATGGTAGGAGTGTGGCATAGAACAAAGCCAGGGACAAGAGGAGGGGTGACAAGAGGCAGAAGGGACTCAGGGCCCACAAGTCCCCTTTGAACACATGCTTCCAGTCATTTAAAAACTTCCCACTAGGCTCCAACTCTCGAATTCCTCACCACTTTCCAACAGTGCTAAGACGGCCTTTATGGGCCATTTAGCATCTGTAACACATTGTGAACAGCCCTGCTTCAAACATCTGGACACATCTGTAGTAAATTCACAGTGCCACTGCCGGTCACAGTGTTGACACAACATCAGGAGGGAGTGCATCTGCCTTGCAAATTGAAATATACCTGATATACCTCGAGTTCCCACAAGAGGCTGTGCTCTGTGCTCTAGCGACAATCCCTGCCCATTATGTATGTGGGCTGGAGGAAATGGTTTCTTGTGGTGACAGAAATGAAATGCAGAATCTAGAACGGTATGGAAAAGCCTCCAACTTGGAGGGATCTAGATTTGAATCTTCAACCCGTTTACTTGCTCTGCTCTCTTATAAAGCAGCCAGCAGTAGGCTTGATTCAGACCAGCCACTGACTCTCTCTCTCTCTCCCTCTGTCTCTGCCTGTCTGTCCGTGTGTCTGTGTGTGTGTGTGTGTGTGTGTGTGTGTGTGTGTGTCTGTTTCTCTCTATCTCTCCCTCTGTGTCTCTGCATCTGTCTGTCTGTCTGTCTCTCTCTCTCTCTCCCTCCCTCCCTCACCCTCCTCTCTCTCTCTCTCTCTCTCTCTCTCTCTCTCTCTCTCTCTCTCTCTGTGTGTGTGTGTGTGTGTGTGTGTGTCCCTCCCTCATTCTCTCCTTCCCTAGGAATGTTCTTAACTCTTCATCGGGTCAGTTACCTCCTCTGCCACCCAGGGGCTCACCTTTTCCCGGAGACCTAGGTAAGTACAGTTTGCTGATAACAGTATCACTCTGGGCGGGATAAAGAACGTATTGTTGTATCTTTTTTAGCTTACTAGCAAAATTACACAGACTGGATGGCTTAAGCAGTGGGAAAATTACTTCCCCACAGTTGCAGAGGCTGAGAGGCTGAGATAAAGGTGTTGGCTGGTTTGGTATATGAGAAGGGCGCCTCCTGACTTGTAGATGTTAGCTTATTTTTTTTAAACATGTAGGGGGTGAGGGGGATGTGGGTATATGCCTTCTCGTGTTCGTATGTGTGTGTACATGTGTATACATGTGCTCAAGAATGAATATGCATATGTCTTTGAAAGCTAGAGAACAGCCCTCAGCTGCAATTCCTCAGGCACCATCTTTTAAAAAAAAATAGTCTGTTATTGGCTGGAACTCACCAAGCAGGTGAGGCAAGCTGGCCGGTGAGTTCTAAAGATCTGCCCTGTGCTGAGATTTCAAACATGCACCCCATGAAAACAACACATATGAACATAGTAGATAGAGATAGAGATAGAGATAGATAGATAGATAGATAGATAGATACATACATAGATAGATACATACATAGATAGATACATAGATACATAGAGATATATAGATACATAGATAGATAGATAGATAGGCAGGCATATGATAGAAAGATGGATAGAAAGATGATTAGATAGAGATTGACAGAGATAGACAGATACATGATAGATAGATGATAGATAGATAATTGACCTACAGATGAATGGATAAATATATTGATAGATGATAGATAGATAGATAGATAGATAGATAGATAGATAGATAGATAGACAGACAGATAGACAGATATGGTTCTGAGAATTAAACTTGGGTCCTCATACTTGTGAGGCAAGGACTTTGCAGACTTTGTCTCCCCTCCCCCTTTTTTGAGACAGTCTCATGTAGCCCAGGTTGGCCTTAAGTTCATTGAGTGCTCATCCCTTCCTTCCCCAGCGCTGTGATTACAGGTGAGGACCACCAGGCCTGGGTATTCCCTGAGTTCCGTGACTGGCCCCTGTTAGACACAATCTCACTTAAACCCTCAAAGCTCTGTGAAACTGATGAGTGCTGTTGCTCCTTTGACAGCTGACAACACTGAGTCCCAGAGGCATTAAGTGATTTACCCATGATCCAAGTTATCAAGTTAGTTAACTAACTCCTGGAGTCCAAAAGTGAACTCATTTTTAAGGGAAATGAAATGGCAGAGGCTTTCTGATTTTCTTGGAGAAATACAAGATCATTGTGGAGGCAAATCTGATTCTCATTATAGGTGTGGCTAAGCTGTTCCTTGCTGTATCAGTCCATTTGCTGTTACCATGACAAAATACTTGAGGCTGAGTAGCTTTTTTAAAAAAAAAAAAAAAAAAAAAAAAAGAGGTTTACTTAGTTTGCAGTTTTGGTGGCTGAGTATCCAAACAGCATGGCACTGAAAAGCTGCATCATGGGATAAATATGACATCATGTTAGAACCCATGTAATGGCAGGAAATCACATCTTAGGGCTGAGTGGCAGAGCAAAGGGAGGACCCATACTGCTTCTAACCAGTCTCCATCTCTTAAAGGTCCTACCACCTTTTACACTTCATTTAGTTTTGTGTTCGTATGTGTTTGTCTGCCAGCATTTGTAGCATGAGTACACATGTGTCCAGAAGAGGGAACTAGATCCCTGGAGCTGGAGTTCGAGGTGATTATGAACTGCCTGCTGTGGTTGCTGGGAACTGAAGTCAGATTCTCTGCAGAGCAATAGGAGCTCTTAACCATCAATCCCTTTCCCATACACAATGTTACCATATTGGTAACACACCAAGTCTTTGACACATGAGCCTCAAGGAGAATCTTAAGTCACAGATGAAAAGCAGCAACCACTCTTGTTCCTGCTATAGAGCATTCTGCACCGAGTCGATCTTTGAACATTACTCCCCCCCACACATACACACACACACACGTTTCCTTCCTTCTTAGCAAGCGGATTTGTATGTAAGCAATACCAAACAGTCCTGGGAGCATCCTAGAGTACAGTACAGGGAGGGATGAACCAACAAGTCCATCATCCTTGTGATCTGGGATCTGTGGGCATAACTGTGGTCACCTAGCAACTGGCTGTGGTCTGCTTCTTGAGTGTTTGCATCATGGTTCCCTTGAAGTGGGGTCTTAGAGCAGAGATGTGGGAGTCAAGAGATCTGCCCAACATTTGTCATCCGTGCACTTGGGTGATCCTGAGACGTGTGTCATGTCTGACTGGTTTTCCTCTATGAAATGGGGAACTGGTCACCCAGGAAGTGGGAAGATCTGTAATGTGTTCAAAGCTCATGTCGAGCCACTTGGTTAAAAATACATCAGTACAGAGTAGCCTTGCATATAGAGACCTTTTTCTGTGCTTTAGCCCCACAGGAAGCTCCAAGACAACCCTCGGCTTGGTATTCATCAGTGAAGAAAGTCAGAAACAAGAAGGTCTTCGCTATCTCGGGCTCCACAGAGCCAGAAAATGATTACGATGATGTTGAGATTCCAGCAACCACTGAAATCCAGCACTCTAAAACAACTATACCTTTTTGGCAAACTGAAACAGGCTTACATAGCTCATTTTAGAATAATCTGGAATGGCTGGACTGTAACACAAGCACTTCCTAATCCCTAGAGGAGACTGCCTCAGCCATGTGAAAGCCACAGCAGAGGACAGGGCAGCTTGATGTTCTGGAGGCCCAGATGATGCTCCAGATGTTCCCGATGCTCCGGATGTGTCTGTTGCTCCAGATGTGTCTGTTGCTCCAGATGTGTCTGTTGCTCCAGATACTTCCGATGTTTCTGACAGTGCAGAAGCTCTGCCCTGAGACTCTGAGGGTGTGGCCTTGACACCTCTATGGAGGAAGTCTCCTTAGTGCAGACCACTGGGCCTGTGAGACTTGACTCATTTCTCAACATTCCCCTTTGTTCCCTTGGTGACTGTGGCTGTGGGGCACTAACTCTCAGCCTTCCTAATGCTGGGACCCTTCAGTACAGTTCCTTAGGCTGTGGTGACCCCCAACCATAAAATGATTTTGTTGCTACTGTATAATCATAATCTTGCTACTGTTATGAATTGTAGTGTAGATATCTGATATTCAGGGTATGCGATATTCAACCCTTCGGGGGGTTGAGACCCATAGGTTGAGAGCCACTGCCAGGGATCATAGTCTCGATATTCGTTTGTGTGGAGCCCCCTCTCCCATCCCTATGCAGACTATGGCTTAAGGATGCCTGTCTCCCTCTCTCAGGCCCCACCCACCCTGAACCTCCTAGAAGCTATGACTTGTCATTATAGCTGAGGGATCTTGTGATGTGCAGGTCACCACACTCTGAGAGTTTGTAAGGTGAGAAAGTGTTTTTTGTTCTTGTGAAGCCGCCCCACCCATTCACACCTCAACCCCCAGTACATTTATAGAATGTGAACCAAACCCTGAAAGAGAATCAAGTTCTGACACAAGTTTACTTCCTGTGTTTTTAGATACTATTTCTAATGATCAACACAAGACACAAGTGACCTTCTGACTTCTACCCCCGGCTGTCTTTTCTTTGGCCATGGGTGTGCTGGCTATACCAGGAAAAGTAGATTTCCCCGGGAAGAGTCCATCCAGTCAGCACCATCCAGCGGCAGCATATTCAAGATGAGAGTTCAGGCCTTAATGTCCCTTCTGCCTTCACTATTACATCCTTAGTGACCACTCATTCCTTTTCCATCCTGTCTTTCCTGGGGTGCTTTTGTCTCCTATTTATTTCCCTCTCAGCATTGCTGAGTGACGTGGCCAGTACCACAGGGCTCAGGGTCTCCTTTATCCTAGCAACTTCCCAACCACAAGCTCCAGTTGACCCCTTCTTTCCAGTTCCAGGCTTCATTGACTGCAGGACACCTCCATCTGATTATCCCATAGGATCCCCAAGTTCAACATATTCCATGGAGAACGGATGACCCACCCCAGGCTTCTTATGCTGGATTACTTCCTCCCTTGCTGAGGGCAGAAATTAGGTCCTTTCTCACATTCTTTATTGCCAGTGTCCCCACCTCCTGTTGACTGTGCCTCAATCAGGGCTCTGTCTCCATCACTCTGAGGTCAGCCCATGGCCAGCACTTCCCAGAGAGAACTTTAAGAACCCCTAACCAGTGTCCTGCCTCTGGCAGCTCAGACTCCAAAATACTGATTGGCAGCCGGTGATTTTCTAAAGTGAGCAACTGAATACCTTCCTCCCATTGCTTAAAGCTCATCTTTACCCATTAGCCTCAGAAAAAGGCCAAACTCTTAATCATGGCTTACAAGATTTGTCAGGATTTTGTTACTGGCTAACTTCACACACCACTGCCTCCTGGCAACCTCCACCCTCCCCAGTGGTTTTCCTCTGTTTGAAAGTACCTTTGCTGTAGTCTCTCTTGTCCCTGCTCTGTACAGTGCTCCTCCCCACCCTTGCATCTTGGGCAGTGTGCTATCCTCGCCACCCCCATGTGGTGGTGGTGGCCTTCTAGGTGCTTCCCCTTCATAACTCTCGTATCCGGAATGATCTGCTTATGAGACTTTTGTTTCCAGTTTAACAAAGGCAGCACCAGTGCAGAAATGGGCCTTTTCTTCCTTGTTTTCCCTGTTCCTAGCATGCTAAGGATGGTGAATAAGTATGGTGAATGATTGCATGAATGAATGAATGAGTGAATGAGTGAACTCCAGGCCTTACTTTCTGTTCTTTCTATTCTGGAGGCTTGTCCTAATTTAAACATAAAGTGTCTCCCCTCCACAGGCCCATGTGCTGATTATGTGTTGCCCAGCTAATGGTTTTGTTTTGGGAGGGTCTAGAAACCTTAGGAGGTGAGGTCTAACTGGAGGAAGTTGTAGCCAGGGGTGTGTTGTCAAGGGCTGTGTCCTGCCTTTGGGTTCTCTAGCCTGTTTCTCTCTCTCCTTCTGCTTCTTGTGCTGAAGAAACTTCTCCCACGTGCTCGCACCACCTCGATGTTTTGCCTCACACTGGCCCAGAAACAAGCCAGGCAGTCATGGATGGAGTTCACTGGAACCAGAAGCTGAAACAGGCTCTTTGAGCTGTACTCTCAAGTGTCTGGGTCCCAGCCGTGTGAATGCAAGGCCTTAGAGGACAGCTTGTTAGGCTAATTTTTATTTTCCCAGTGTCTAGAATAAGCCCCAGCACATAGAAGGCACTTAATAAATATATTTTTGAATGCCGAATACACAGGGAAATACAACAACCAGTTTAATTGCCAGTAAAATAAAATAGAATAAAAGTTTTGAGACATTTATAAATTAATTGAGAATTGAGCTAGGTACTTATAATAAGACTGTGTTTTCTACTGCCAATCTGGATGACAAAATTAAATGTATCAAGACCCCATAGGACCTTAGTGTATATTCCAGTCACACAGCAGAGCCCAAGCCAAGTGACCCAGCTACATAGTTACTGATTTAGAAGAGTCCAGAAATAGGAAGGTAAGTTCCATCCTGAGCTCACTCCCTGGGTAACCATGATACTACAATGGTGCTGACATATTTTGAAACAGCTCATGGTTGGCCACCTCAACAGCTTTGAAAACTCATGCCACAAATCAAGAACCATAGGTCTCCCCCTTTTAAAAATTATATCTATTTTGTGTGTATGGTGTCTGTATAATTCTGGAGTCTTGGGAAGGCCTCTCTCTACATGGCTGCATTGGGCTATACCTTAGACAGGACTCTGATGTCACTTCCCTGATACAGCTCCTTTGCCTGGCCTTGAGTATGTCTGGGGCATCTTTTGAAACTGAGGTGGAAGTATCCTTGCCACAGAGAACACACTTCCCTATTCATGGGGATGACACTTTGCAGGCATCCATGGTGTTCCATTAGTGGCCTGAGCTCTGCCTTGAACCACAACTGGAAACCATTCCACCCCCGGGGCTTGAGCATTCTGGCCTAGGAAGGGCCCCAAGATCTCTGAGATGCCTTCCTTGTTGTTTCCTCGGGTTCACTTGAGCAGCTAGCCAAGTGAATCTCCTATGGACAGTCCCCTGGCTGGCTCTTTGGTGTTTTCTGAACACACTTTTTCATTCTTTATAATATGGGCCAGACTGAGAATGTTCCAGACTTTTAAATTCTGTTTCTGTTTTTTCACATTTCCTACAAGCAGTCAAGATAGAGTGCCAAACACACAGCACTTTCCTCTCCATCTGCCAATTGGCCTTGTCATTGCTCAGAACCTCAGAAAACACCAAGACATGAATAGGCTTTATAACAGGCTCGCCCTTCCTCTGCTTTCCAGTCTCCTTGATTCCCATTTCCAGCTGATAACCCACCAGAATAACCTTTGATGTTCCTCTTTCCGTTGCTGTCCTGTCTGTTGCTTCTCACGTGATCTCTGAGATTTCTCCGTAACTGGTCTCTTCTGAGCCCTTACAAGGAACTTCCCTTCAGGGTTTGTGAACAGCAATACAGTTTTTGTCCAACATGCATTTCAAAAACACTTCCACATTCTTTGGTGTTTCTTAACAGCACAGCACACCATTTCTCGGTACCATTTTTTGTTTGAGATCCTGGGCACCCATAAGAAGGTAACGTGTGTGTTCTCAGGTTTCTATCACTGTAACAAAAATACTCGAGCTAAACACTTGTCAAAATAAAAAGTATTTTGGTTCTTGGTCATCAGAGGTTCCAGTTCATGACTGGTTTGATCCTGGTGCTTTAGACCTGCAGGGAAGTGAGCTTACATCATAGCTGAAGCAAAATCTTGCACTTCACAGCCAAGAGGCAAAGGAAAACCAAAGGAGTCATAGGCTCCCTAATCTATTTGAAGATACTCTCTCCTGAATAACCTAAGGAGCTCCCACTTGGCTCCACCACTTAAAGACTACCTCCCCTACCCTTTGGGGGACATTCAAAAATATAGCCCTCGTTACTTAAGGAACAACAGAAATCTATTGCTTGTCATCGTGGAGGACAAGGAATCCAAAAGCAAGGTGTGTCAGACTCAGTGTCTGGTAAGTGTTCACTCAGCTTCAAAGATGGTGCCTCCTGCCTTGTCCTTACATGCTAAGTATGGAAAGCAGCTTTCTGGGGCTTCTATTATAAGGACATTAATCCCATTCATAAGCGTAGGTTCTCCCTATGGCGCACGCCTTTAGTCCCAGCACTTGGGAGGCAGAGGCAGGCGGATTTCTGAGTTCGAGGCCAGCCTGGTCTACAGAGTGAGTTCCAGGACAGCCAGGACTTCACAGAGAAACCCTGTCTTGAAAAACCAAAAAAAAAAAAATAATAATAAATAAATAAATAAGAACATAGGTTCTATGTCTTAACCCTGCCACGTGGAAGATGATATTTCAACACATGAGATCTTGGGCATACAAACTGTAAGTGAGTGAAACCACTGAACCAGACCACCCCATGAATAGAAAGAAAAGTCTATTTTGGAAACCAGACTGCAAGGGTTAGAGAACAACCTCCAGTCAGAAAAGCCTTGTCAGTCTTAGAGGGCAGGTATCTCTGGAGGACGGTTGCAGGCTGCAGAAGAGCTTGCTTTGATGAGCAGCAGGCTATCCCAGGACAAGATGGCCTTGCCTGAGGTAGTTGGCCTTGGGCTGGATAAGGGAAGTAAGAAATGGTTTTCCTGGGAAAATTTTGGTTTCTGTTTTTTGGGTTCTGTTTTCCCGGTAACAACCCGTGGGTTCACCCACTCAGAGTCCTTCTGTTAAGAACACTGTCACCAGCACTGCCATTTGGGAGGACCTTGTTTTGGCCCTAACACAAACGAATATTCAGACAGTGTCACGTACATCACAAATGCCACAATGTGCTATAGACAGGTGGGGTGAGAGTACCATGTCCTCTTTTCTGGCTGGAGGTGGGCTTTGTCACCAAAGGAACCTCAGGTTAGAGCTGCAGGTGGGCACGCATCTGTCTCACTGGGTCATCACATCACTTGCTCTGCTTCAGCTGCAGTTCTGGAGGCGTTAGAGTGTTGGGTTTAGGCATGGTGCCCGAACGTTGCAGTTCTCCCTTCTCTTACAGGATTCTTGTTAACCCTGAGATTCATAAGACAAAAACAAAACAAAACAAAACAAGACAAAACAAAACACCAGTTTCACAATTTTGAGTCAAATTTGAAGCAAGCTTTAATGAAATGGTGACTAGGAGAGGTTTTGGACAGGATCACTCTCTGGAATTCCAAGCTGAGTGGCAACAAGACTCGTGTTGTAGGGGCTCTTTAAGGACAGACACATACAGCCACTGTATTTTTACCAGCCTCCCAGAAAGTTACCTGGTCCTTGGGCAGGTGGGGCTTACCAGTTAACTTTTGGGTCTTACACTCCCACAGCCCGATAGCTCTCTGGAAACTACCTGCAGTTCCCCAACATGTCAAATCAGTCCTAAGTTCTCTCTCCTCTTTCTTTCCTCCTTCTGCTGGGAACTCTAGTTCCCTCAGAGCCCAGAGGGAGCATCACCTACCCTGAGGGCTCCTCCCTGTTGCTCACGCTACCCTTCCTTCTCGGCATTTCCCTTGCAGCTGTAGAGCATAACTGTCACCATCCTGTGGTCACACGTCTCTTTCCCGTTAGACTTCAGTCTCCTTAAGAGTTTTAGGGTAACTGTCCACTCAGCCCTGCTCTGGGGAGTGTGGCTTTTGCCTGGTAGCCTGGTGTTCTCAATAGTGCTTCTTTTCTCTGTCAAAGGTGTCCCGCTTTGGGCAATAAGTTGTGTGCTCATCCCACTTGTTTGCGATTATGTCAGTGTCTGTGGGAAACAAGTATTTAAAAAGTGTCGTCAAATAAAGGCATGAGTAACCGGTCCTTACCTAGATCTTTTTCTAATCCACTAAACAAATATAGGTCCCAACACTCCTCGTTTGAAAATTTTGAACACAAAATGTTTCAGAATCCAAAAGTGGGCATCACAATGGAAGCCACAAACAGAAACTCTCATACCTGAGTTCATATACAGGGCGCAGAGGAGATGCGAGCACACAGAAGCTGTCCTGTCAGGATGTGTGAATGAGACATGTGTATACAGAGGCTGATGCTGCTTGGACTGCCTCAGATTTTTTGTGACTTAATTCACTGAAATGGATGAGCTCCTGAATGTAACAGTTCAAAGTGACTTGTCTATTTCTGTGAAGTTTGCCATGCTCATTCACTTCCTAAAAATACCTTTAGTAAGTCTGAAGAGATTGCTCAGTGGTTAGAGCACAGGCTGCTCTTGCAGAGGACCTGGGTTTGGTTCCTACCACCAACATGGCAGCTCACAACCATCTGTAACTCCAGTTCCTGGGGACACAATGCCCTCCTCTGGTCTTTGGTGACACAGAATTCATGTAATGCTTATCTAGATAAGCAAGCTAAGATATACACATAAATAAAAAATCAGACTTTAGCCAGGTGTAGCAGCAGTGCACACATTTGATCTCAGTACTTAGGATGCAGACACAGATGGACCTCTATGAGTTCGAGGCTAGCCTTAACTACATACTGAGTTTCAGGACAGCCAGAACTACACAGTGAGACCCTGACTCAAAAAAAAAAAAATCTTTTTTAAGAAAAATATGTAAATGAAACACACACATTAGTTTCATGTTTACACTTGGTTCCCATTACAAGATATCTTAAGTGTGCTGTGTAGTTTTATATCAACTTGATACAAGCTAGAGTCATCAGAGAGGAGGGAAGCCTCAACTGAGAAAATGCTTCCATAAGAAGGGGCCGTAGGCAAGCCTGTAGAGTATTAACTAGTGATTGATGGGGGAAGGTTCAGCCCATTGTAGGTGGTGTTATCTCTGGGCTGATGGTCCTGGGTTCTATGACAAAGCAGGCTGAGCAAGCCATGGGGAGCAAGCCAGTAAGCAGCAGTCCTCCATGGCCTCTGCATCAGCTCCTGCCTCCAGGTTCCTTCCCTGCTTGAATTGCTGTCCTGGCTTCCTTCAAATAATGGGCTACAATGTGGAAGTGTAAACCAAACAATCCCTCTCCTCCCCCAACTTGCTTCTGATCATGGTGTTACATCATAGCAAAGGTAGCCTACATTAGACATTAAGCATTAAAAATATTTCAAAATCTGAAAAAAATTGTGATATCTGAATCACCTGTACTCCTAAACAATCTAAATAGATACTCAACATGTAGTTTATTAGACAATTTAAGGTATACTTAACACAATTAAAAAATGTCAATAATCCGAAAGTCTAAGATCAGTAACAACATGAATTGTTACCTCTTAAAAGGCCTCTCTAAACATGTTGATGTGAGTGGCCTGTGAAGTCGTGCGACCACATTGATGGCCAAGGTCTGTGTTGCTGACAAAGGCAACGTCTGGGTTTTTGGTTCTATTGTAGCCAGGACTGTGTTGATATCTGTGGCCCATGTTACCGCCATGCAGATGTCGGTGGTCTGTGCTGTTGCCAGAAACCATGTGTAAGTCCATCCTGAGTTACAAAGCAGATTCAAGGCCATCTTGGGCTACATGAAACCCTGTCTTAAAACAACAAATACATACATACACACATACGCACATACATCCTCTCAGAGGAGGCAGAGGCAGGTGGATCCCTGAGTTCGAGGCCAGCCTGGTCTACAGAGTTCCACAACAGCCAGGGTATGTAGAGAAACCTTGTCTCAAAAACAAACAAAAAAAAAACATGAAGAAGGAAGAGGAGGAGGAAGAGGAGGAGAAGGAAAAAGAAAGAGAAAAAAGAAAAAAAGAAAGAAAGAGAGAAAGAAAGAAAGAAATGAAAATTGAGCTGGGGCAATGGTGGTATGTGTGCCTTTAATCCCAGAACTCTGGAGGCAGAAACAAACAGATCTCTGACTTTGAGTCCAGCCTGGTCAACAGAGTGAGTTCCAGGACAGCCAGGGCTATACAGAGAAACCCTGCTTTTAAATAAAATAAAATAAAATAAAATAAAATAAAATAAAATAAAATAAAAATCTAATCTGGCAAGATGACTCACCAAGTAAAGAGCAGTTACTGGCAAGCCTGACAACCTGAGTCTGCTCCCTGGTGGAGGGAGAAAATCGACCCCTGAAACCTGCCCTCTGTCGCCCTATGTCACCTATACACATATGTGCACACACATTCGCACATACACACAAATAAAATGTTATAAACACATTTATTTTCCAAAATGAAAAAAATTAAGAAGCGTATCATTGTGTGTGCTATATTTTTTCCAAATCTCCTTCACTATAGCCAAACAGAGAACATCCAGATTGCTGTCTGTCTCTACAGTCAGTCTGTCACAATACCCTGTCATGGTCTCTCTGCAAGTTCCACTGTGCGTTCATACGAGGCCATGTAAACAGTGGAAATAACCTGTTACCGTTACAGAAATAGTTTCGGTCTTGTGACCCAGCTCACACTTTAAGAACCAATGTCCTCAAGAAGCCAAGAGCCTGTATAAGATGTCCCTTGTAGAGCCATTTGCCATAAGAAAGTGGAGCCAACATACCTGTCCCTCAACAAGGACTTTCAGCCTCCTGGGAGCCACACAAAAGTGACATTTCTGTCACTTAGCATAGGTTAGCACATGATGCTTGTGGTTTTTGTGGGAGGGGGAAGAAAGATAATAAATAAGGGACAACTTGAAACTTGCCATTTTAATTTAACTCTCATCTTTCCACCAAACAGGAGGAGAACAACACAGGCCTGCGTATCTAGAGAGCTGGGCTTCGTACATGCGTGTGTGGTCACCTATGCATGTTCATGTGGAGGCCAATGTCAGGTGCCTTCTTCTGTCATAGTCCACTTTACTTTTGGGGGCATGGTCTTTCACTGGCCTGGGACTTGGTGACTTGGCTAGGCTGGCCCTGAGCTCTGGGATCAACTGTATCTGCCCTTCAGTTAGGGCCACAGATATTTGAATGGGTTTTGAGGATACAAACTCAATTCCTTCTTTTTACACTTAACCTGCTAAACCATCAACTTAGCTCCTGCACATACACACACACCTCTCTTGGAGACAGATGCTTGCTAGGTAATTCAGGCCAACATCAAACTCACTCTGTAGCCCCAAGCTACTCTCAAACTTTTAATTTTCCTGCCTCAGTCTTCCAAGTATTTGAATTATGTGTGTAAGTCACCCCACCTGTCTGGGGATTTATTTATTTATTTATTTATTTATTTATTTATTTATTTATTTCAAAATGAAGGTTTATTTCCGATGTCTTGACCTGAAGCTGTGGTTTTAAACCACCGGTTGCAAACACTGCCACCTATAGGTGAGTTAAGATCTCAACACCCTGTGGACATAGGGACCCTTCCCGTTTAAAAAAAAATTATACAATGAGAATCTGTCTCAAAGCAAACAAACAGAAATCTTTTGTAGAAACATATGTAAATGAAACATAAATTAATTTCATGTTTAGACTTGGTACCCACTACAAGATATACCATTCAGTGTGCTGGCTAGCATCCTTTCAACTTGATACAAGCTAGAGTCATCAGAGAGAAGAGAGCCTCGGTTGAGATCCATGGTCAAGCTGACTCCCACAGTCGCCTCTGCCTTGCATGGCACATGTTCCAAGCTTCAAGAATCCCTTTCCTCATACAATCCGGAGTATTGTATGACGACAAACTGGAGTATGAGCTCACCAAAGGTCACCTTGGGGAACCAACACGTTTGTTTTAGATTTATTTATTTTATGTTTATGAATGTTTGCCAGCAAGCATTTATGTACACTATGCCTATGTCTTGTGCCCAAAGATGTCAGAAGAGGATACTGGATTCCCTGGAACTGTAGTTACAGATGGTTGCAAGTTACCCGCATCGGTGCTAAGAATCAAACCTGGTCCTCTGTGGGAGCAGCAAGAGCTTTAACCTGCTGGGCTGTCTCTCCAGCCCCTGGAAAGAATGAGTTGATTGAGCTTGCTTACAGGCTGTGAGTGAGTGGCAGCGGCACTGGGAAATCCTCACCCAGCATGGATGACTGCTTCTACGCGCACACGCACACGCACACGCACACGCACACGCACACAAATGAAGCTCCTCTTCATTTAACTTCCCTCCACCCACAGCCTATAGACTCCACCCGAGATGCCGAGGCCAAGAGCGATCATGGCAGAACTGTATAGACTCGGCTAGGAGCAGCAGGACTCTCAGGTGGGACCACAGGGGCTCTGTCCATCCCCTCCTTCAAGGGAGGCTTGTCAACAGTCAACAAGCCCAGATCCTCAAAGTCTCTTGCAAACTGGCACAGTTGATCTAAGAAACATGGCGGCCATTTTGCACACAGAACAGCTCTCTCCAACGCACCCCTCCAACACACACTCAGAGACACACATATGACACGCGCGCACGCGCGCACACACACACACACACATACACACATGAGGCATGCATTCATACACACTATACACACAGACACACAGAGACAGACACCTATGCACACACTCATGCACACACACTACACACACACACAATGTCATAGAGAATAATATTTCAAATCTAATTGTGAGAATTAAAACACAAATAGCAGATGTACCTGCTGCCTTGAAACAAAACCTAACAGTTTGTGCAGTGGAAGCTGCGGGGAGGACCAAAGCCAATGGGATCTGCGTGCTGGTATTTGTGAGGGGAAAGACTTAGAGTCGAGCACCTTACATTTTACACATATCACATGGAACTCCGACGATGGTCCTATGAAATATATACCAATAATACTAACAACTACCAGAATTCTTTACATCCGGATGTCACCGTCCTGTGTCTGAGGTGAGGAACTGTCAACTGTTCTCACCTTAAAGAAGAACAATTAGACTCGAAGAGATGGGGCTGGAGATATGGCTCGGTGGTTAAGAGCACTGATTGCTCTTTCAGAGGTCCTGAGTTCAATTCCCAGCACCCACAAGGTGGCTCACAACCATCTGTAATGGAATCCGATGCCCTCTTCGGGTGTGTCTGAAGACAGCTACAGTGTACTCACATACATGAAATAAATAAATCTTTTTAAAAAAGACTTGAAGAGGTAAAATCAGTTTTTCAAAGATGCACAGCCCCTAAATGGTGGGGCAAGGGCACGGGCTTTCTTAGTGCATGATTTGTGGCCTTTTAATTTTTCACACTTATTTACTTATTTGGTGGGGGTGTGCTAGTGTGCAGAGGAAGTCAGAGGACAACTTGAAGGAGCTGGGAACAGGTTCTCTCTACCATGCAGGTTCTGGGAATCAGACTAAGGTCATTAGCCTTGTCAGCAAGCAGCTTTACCTACTGAGCCACTGTCACACACGTGTGCACGTGCACGCACGCACGCACACACTCACAACTTGTACTTTTAAACATTACGCTCTCCTTGTTTGTTTCTGTATCATAAGTCTTCGGCAGGACAAGACCAACAGAAGGTAATAAAAAGGAAGGAAAAACACAGGAAAAAGATAGAAGAAAAACATGAAATTCCTTGTGGCATGGACTGTCTACTCTGAACCCTACAGGCCTGGGCAGGGCCCTGGGCAGGGCCGGGACTCCTGGAGGACTCAAGCTCTCGACAGTGTGCAGGTCTTTGAGGCCAGAACCGATGGAAAGTTTCTCTCCCAGAAAATTCTTACTACCTACACATCTTACAGATGATAATTACCTAGAATGAAAAAAAAAACTCACAAAACTAAATAATAAATCAAAAAAACCTCAGTCAGTAAATGGGCTGATGAAACGAACAACAGTTCTCCACAGATGAAGAACAAATGACCAACAAACATGGACACAGTTCAACCTCGCTGGACATCGGAGACACGCAAGTCTAAACTACACTGAGACTCCATCTCAGCCCAGTGGAAATGACAGTCACTAAGAAAACAACAAGCTCCATCCACTGTTTGGCTGTGGGTGTCTGCATCTGTTTGAGTTAGCTGCTGGCTGGGAGGAAGGATTTTTGGGCCCTGAAGGAAGTAGGAACTCCACAAGAAGATCAACAGAGTCAACTAACCTGGACCCCTGCGGCTCTCAGAGACTGAACCACCAACCAAAGAGCATCATACACAGGCTGGACCTAGGCCTCCCTGCATATATGTAGCAGATGTGCGGGTTGGCCTCCATGTGGGTCCTGAACAACTACAGTGGGGGCTATCCCAAAAGCTGTTGCCTGTACATGGGATGTGTTCTAGCTAGGCTGCCTTGTCTGGGCTCAGTGGGAGGGGATGCACCTATCCCGGCAGAGACTTGTTGTGCCAGGATAGGGGGATACACAGAGGGCACCCCACCCACCCAGAGGAGAAGGGGAGGAAAAGTGGTGGTAAGGACTGTGGGAGGGTGTGGTAGGGGGTAGTGAGCAGGATGTAAGGTTAATTAATAAAAAAATAAAAATTACACTATAAAAGTAATCAGAAAAAATATAGTTATATAATGAATTTTAAGTTTTATAGTGTTTTAATGATTTATATAAATATATCAGGAAATGTATTATAGATTGTGAAGCTCTGTGTTTGTGACCTTGACAGGACCTTAGTCACCCGGAGGTAACCCTTCTGGATCACCTGTGAGGGATTATTTAAACTACACTGGTTTGGGGACATGCCTGTAAGGGATTATCTTGATTAAGTTATTGAAGTGGGAAGCTCACCCTAAAAGACGGTAGCCCTGGTCTTGGTTCTCAGACTACATGAGACAGAAAAAGCTAGCTAAACAGCATGTACTGATTCCTTCTTCCTGCCTGAGGATGAAATATGACCAGTGGCTTCAAGCTCTTGCTGTCTTGACCTGACGGGTCAGGTCAGCGGGCTGAACCTTCAGACTGTACCAAAATAAATCCTTTTTTCTTTTTATTTTTATTTCAGAAGGAAGGAAGGAGGAAAGGAGGAAAGAAAAGCAGAGAGACAGAGAAAACAACAGCAGGCCTGGAGCGATGACCCAGCAATTAAGAGCACTTGCTGCTCTTCCAGAGGACTCAGGCTCTTTTCCCAGTGTGCACATCAAGAGTAAGGGGACACGACTGGTCTTTGTGGGCCCTGCACTCAGGGACACACAATCACATACACATACACATCTGCAAAGATGAACAGAAAATAACAGATGCAGACAAGGGTGCTGAGACAAAGGAACCTTACACACTACTGGTCCATCCCCTGAAGACAGTATGAACCCTCTGCGGAACACTGAAAATGGATGTACCACAGGCCCAGCTACAGCACTCCTGGGTACTTACCCAAAGCACTCTTAAGCTAACATATTACAGAGACACTCACAGTCACGCCCATGTCTGTTGCACACAATTGACAAAAGCTTAGTTATGAAATCAACTTAGGTGACTCTGAACAGAGGAACGGATAGGAAAGTGGGATAGTGCCAGTGTTGTGTGTATACATTTAATCAGTCTCAGAAAGACAAACAGCACATATTTTTATGAATCCTGGATTTCATATAGATATTATATGACATGAAAGTTGGAGGATAACGATATAAAGAACAGATGGGTCTAATGAGAAGCAAGAAAAGTGAAGAGTTATGGGGAGAGAATGCTCAGAACTCACTACATATTTGTACAATGACCTGAACGTACAAAGAACAAACAGTGATTCTTTTAAAGGGGGAGGGTGATTTCCTCGAGGCGCTATCGCTGCGCTGGAAGATGTTTCTGTGGACGCTAGAGGGCAGCCTCCACCCATCCAGCTCTCCGTAGCGGCGCGCACAGAACCCAGCCTGCACTACGCAGAACACTTCAGCTTGTGGGAGGCAGCAGGCCATCAGGGTAGGGTTAGAGAACCACCACCCTCGACTTGGAGAGCGCCCTAAAAGTGGAAGCTAACAGGGTATTGGGATCTGAGGTTGGGCACTTCAAAGTGATGAGCAATGTCAGTAGAGCTGGAAGCTGGGGAAGCCTGAAAGTGACAGTGGTGCATTCACAGACATAGGGGCCCTAGGCCCGACTTCCTCCGAATGCAAGAAGAAGGACCTGACTTGGTATCCTTAGATCAAGAGGTCAGAGGTCATGGAGACGGAGAGTAGAGGTGCGAGGTGCACGGGGATGGGCTCACTGCACACTACCCAGGTCCTTCATCCTGCTGCTTGCCTTTCCGTGTCTGTTAGTTTTGTTGGTGTTGAACACCGCATCTCATCTGGATCCAAGGTCAACCAAGGGGCATATGTTAACTCGACTCTATCATGTACTTGTGCACCACAATCTGCTCTATTTTGGTCCATGAATGGCTGAGGCCTGCTGAGACAAGCGTAAACCACACAGATGAGCTATAGGACTGTTTCAGAGGTAAACTAGAGCCAACTTTCTGCCTTGCCAGAGCCAATTTTGCACAATGCTTCCGACCTGCGTTGAAATTAGCTGTGGTGGGGAATGATGGTGAGCCATCTCCCCAGCCTATTAGTCCTGGCTGTTTGATTTTAATTATCACCTCTGGCTAATATTTCAACTGTCTACCACTCTGTTTTTGCAAGTGTTTTAGTGACTCTAGGTCTCAGGCATGTCTCTAATACTCTAAATCAAGAAACTTTGGCGGGGCTGGAGAGATTGCTCTGCAGTTAAGAGAACTGGCTGCTCTTTCAAAGATCTGGGGTTCAGGGTTCAGCACCTACATGGTGGCTTACAACTCCAGTTCCAAGAGATCTGATGCCCTCTTCTGGCCTCCACAGGTACTTCATGTACATACATATATACACATGATCTTGGGCATTGCATGGATACACACACACACAAGCACCACATGTACACACACACAAGCACCACAGGTACACACACAAGCACCACATGTACACACACACGCACAAGCACCACATGTACACACACACGCACCACACACACACACAAGTTCAAAAGACAGCACGTTGTTATGAAAGAGAAAGAATCTGAAGCAGCAACGCAGACGCAGGGCAGAGAGAATACTGATGCAAAGCCACGCCCTAAGAGCGAGGCACGATGGTGCACTTGGGGAAAGGTGAGCCAAGGTGGAAATGAAAGCAGTATGAAGTCATGCTGAGAGCCTAAGGAAATACAACGCAGCCTAGAAAAACACACAACAGAGAGGCGTATTGAGACATCTGCAAAGGCATACTTTATTTGCTTAAAATATTAGGGAAGGGAGAAGACAGGTGTTAACATACCTTCGAAGATTCTGCAGAATTTCTCTGGGTAGTTAATGGCTTCAGACTGAGAGGCCTTTATTTCTTGAGAGTGGGTCTGAAATTAACTCATGACTTGTCTTTGGCAGGATTCTCCTTGCATAGAATTATGACTGCTAGCCACAGCTATAGTGGGACGTTTGACACCAGGGTGAGTTGAAGGGGAAGGAGAGCAAATGAGGAAAACTGAGAAATCTCCCTGAGACAACCAAGTGACAGGAAGAGGGATCAACAAACGAGGACAGAGGATAGGAGGATACACATATGGCAAACATAAGATGAAGACTATTTTGTCAACCAGAATTCCTCTCAGGCAACACACAGAGATTCCTGTGGGAATATGAGGCCTTCATTCTCTTCCAAGCATGTCAGGCACATCAAAAACCTGTCACTAATGTCCAAGTGAACGAATTGAGTAGAGGGCCTTTTCTTTTGCTAAATAGTGGTGGTTTAAGGAAATCAAGTTGAGAACAGTGTCCAGTTGGTGCTTGCCTATCATGCCCAAAGCCCTGAGTCGGATCTCCAGTGCACATGAACTGGGTATGGTGGTTCGAGACTATAATCCCAACACTCTGGAGGCAGGAGGTTCAGATGTTCAAGGTCATCCTCAGCTACAAATGGAGTTCATGGTCAGTCTGGGTTATTTGAGACATGTCTTAAAAAGAAAAAAGAAAGAAAGAAAGGAAAAAAGAAAGTAACTGCTGAACTGGGGTGGAAGGATTTGGTGGTCTGGGAAAACCAAAAGCCAAAACAATAACAGCCTAAACTGATGGCGCCCGAAAGGGGCTGGTGTGGTGGTCCAGGTCTTCAATCCTTCCATGGGGAGGCAGAGGCAAGTGAATCTCCAATTTCAAGATCAGCTTGGTCTACACAGCAAATTTCAGGCCAGCCAGGGCTACACGGAGAGACCATCTCAAACAGAACAAAACAAAGCCTACACCATCGGTTTCTATGTGGAGGGCCTTCTGAGGATACCGTCTAACAGGAGAGACAGTGCAAACCTTCACCTCCCTGGTATGCTCACCTGCAGTAAAGTCCTTACTGCTCTCGGGTGTTTTGTGCAAGCTTCCTTTGGGAAGTCTGAGGAGTGCTGATGTCTTTTTCAGACAGGGTTGGTTTTTTAACTTTTATTGTAATTATTCCATCACATTATAAATGTGGTTTATAAGGTGCTGGTTCTATATGAGGACGGGAAGGAATGAATTTAGAAGTAAAATATGGCGACACAGAAACCAGAAGTTAAAGTGGTGGGTGATGCCCTGGTCATGTGAGAAAGATGACGTGAGCACAGCTCACTCTGAGCCTGAGCAAAACATTAGTAAAGAGTAAGGCCACACTCCAGGACAGCCAGAGAGCCTCCCCTGCCAGACACTGAGCCAGCGAGCTACCTGCAGAGCTGGGAAATGGAGTGATTTCTCAAGGCAGGTGTATCAACCTGAGAACTGCTTTCAGGGCACAGAACAAGCTGCTCTGCAGGGCTGGGCTGTGATGAGTTACATTTGCAAAGATATGGTTTAAATTCTTTCTATTCAAATCTAGGTGGTGACTGGTAAGGAAAAGGGGGTTTAAAAGTAATCAGCCTGTACACAGTACAGTGACTAGCAGTACAGTGGCCAATAGTCTGAGCTCTAGACTTAGAACGACCATGGGTAAATCACCTAACATTCCCTGCCCTGCCAAACTCATTCATCTTTAATGGCTCCAGAACACTTCATTGAAGAAACTTTCAAAACTCTGTAATTTACTAAAAGTCACCCAAGTGAACACTTAACACCATGAACCCTATGATATGTAAGTTGAAATAAATAAAGGTGTGCCCACACCATAGTCATGAAGAATAAATGTAAACTAACGGCACACTGCCTGGCACATAGTTAATAATAAATACTGATAACAGAAGCCTGGTGAGCAGACAAGTGTTAGTAATCCCAACTACTTAGGGAGCTGAGGCAGGAGGATCACAAATCTGAGATCTGTCTGGGCTACACAGTGAGTAAAAGATCAGCCTGGCAACTCACCAAGATTCTTGGTCTCTGAAGAGGGCAGAGGAGTAGGGTTATGGCTGTACTTTAGTGATAGAGTGCTTACCTGGCCCAAAGACTTGTTCAACACAAATGCTGAAAAGAATAGTGATTAGTCTATTTTTTTAGAGGCTGGTTGAGACCTCGCTCTGCAGATGAGAGAAGCAGACAGCAGGGACTGAAGTGCCTTCCTGAAGGGCCTTCTCAGACGAGAGCCCAGGCTCCTGGGTTTTCTTTAGTGCCACTGCTGTTCCCATTACCAACCCCAACCATGAAAACATAAGAAATGGAAGACACAGAAGACATGTAGCAATGTTGAAAAAAGAATTCTATGACCATCTGACAAGCCAAAAAGGCTGTCACAGCTCATCTATTACCCAGAGCCCCCAGCTGGGTGGTCATGAGAGCTCAAATGTTGGAAGGGCTGGGCCTGGTTAGCCAGGTTATCCAGCTAACCACCGTGGCCAGCAGTCTGGCAGAGAAAGGCCACAGGATCCTGCCTACTACTTCCTGACAGGATGGCTGCAACAGCAGGAGCTGGGACCAAGGGCATGCGGCAGGTGCCTGGGCAGTCTGCACATTGTGCTGAAGCAAGGACAGCGGCTAACAAGCCTCTTCTGCTCACACTCAGTAGCCTGCCTTCCACTGTTTCTCCATCCTCCTCAGGGTTTTCAGGCATTTGGTTCCTGCCCTACAAACTGTTTCCCTTTCATAGAAACCTCTTCAGATAAGTAAGGAACCTATCAGGAGGTGTGAAAAGATGCAAGCTTTCTCATTATGTTCATTATGGCTGGAAGATTTTGAAGCTTAAAAAAAGAAACGGAGGGAAAGGTTAACTAAAGTATTCCAAAGCAGTGGACAGGATAGGTTATAACTTTCTAACGTTTCAGGAGACATTGAGTCAACTCTCTGGTTCTTAGGAATGGTGAATGCTGTCCCCACTTTTCATAAAGAACAACAACGATTTAGGCTAGACACGTGTACAGACCCCTGTGGAGACAGAAAGGAGGAAGGAAAGGCCAAAGGAGGATTAAGACTGGAAACAACTTTTGTGATTTAATTTAGTACACTAAAGTTTCTCAATAAATAGTTCATAAAACTGCCTCATCACTTTCAGCCGACGACTGACACACACTCAGCGGATGGGCAGAGGAGGCCCTGTCCCTTCATCTGATCTTAGGCTGGGTACAGAGCAGCGGAGAGAGAAGGCTGCCTCCAGCCTCCACACACCACCTTCCTGGTTTGCAGATCACTCGCTACAGTGAACGCTCTGGTGCCGGAGGAGGTGGGAGCTCCGACTAAAGGTCTTCTGGCACTCTTGGCACTCGTATGGCTTCTCCCCTGTGTGAATCCTCTGGTGGATGGTGAGCTGGGAGTGCTGGCTGAATGTCTTCTCACATTCGTCACACTCATAAGGTTTCTCTCCAATGTGAATCTTCTGGTGAAGCAGCAGCTCAGAATTATCCCAGAAGGTTCTTGCACACTCATTACACTGATGGGGTTTCTCTCCAGTGTGTATTCTCTGGTGGACGATCAGATGAGAGGTCCGCCTGAACGCCTTCCCACACTCAAAGCATTCATACGGTTTCTCCCCAGTGTGAATCCTCTCGTGTCTCAGGAGCTCCGAGTTACCCCTGAAGGCCTTCCCACATTCTTTGCACACATAGGGCTTCTCCCCAGTATGAATTCTGATATGTCTAATAATCTCTGAGTTCTGGCCAAAAGTTTTCCCACATTCACTGCATTCATAGGGCTTGTCCCCTGTGTGGATTCTTTGATGGCGGATAAGCTCCGAACTCTGACCAAAGCCTTTCCCACATTCATTACACAGATAGGGCTTTTCTCCTGTGTGGATTTTCTGATGTCTGATAAGGCCAGAGCTGTGCTTGAAGGCTTTGCCACACTCACTGCACTCGTGGTATCTTTCTTCTGTGTGAATTCTCTGATGCTGGATGAGCTGTGAGCTAACCCGAAAGGTCTTTCCACACTCATTACACTCATACGGTTTCTCTCCAGTGTGGATTCTCTGGTGCAGAATAAGGGCCGAGTTCTGACTGAAGGCTTTACCACATTCTTCACATTTATAAGGCCTTTCTCCAGTATGGATTCTGTGGTGGTGGATCAGATGTGAGCTCTGAATGAAGGCCTTGCCACACTCCGTACAAGCAAAGGGTTTCTCTCCGGCGTGAATTCTCTGGTGCCTTCGAAGGCTGGAGTTGGTCCCGAAGGTCTTTCCACACTCTTTGCATTCGAAGGGTTTTTCTCCACTATGGACTCTCATATGCTGGATGAGATGTGAGTTCTGATTAAAAGCTTTCCCACATTCTTTACATGTGTGAGGCTTTTCTCCCACAGGAGTCCCCTGTGCTTTAGTAAGCTCTATACTCTCCATGGAGCTCTGGCCAGAGGCAGCACATGCGCTGCCCCTCTCGGCTGTAGCACCTCCATGACACATCAGTACACTCGGGTGAGGACTGAAGCCTCTTGGACTCTCACTGGTTTTCTGGTCTTTCTCACCTAAGGACGACTTCTTGAAGATAATTAATCCCGATGCAAAGTCTCTCTCCTGAGGATACATCTGTTCTATAATCTCTTTTGAGGACTCTCTCAAATGTCCCTCTAATATGTCTTCCTCACTTGCTGCTCCAAATTCATGGCCTCGGTAAACCTCCTGTGCAAGTTTTTCTAATGTTGGCCCATGTGGCTCAGAGTCTTCAGAAATTTCTTCCTTGGGAAGCACCTCCTTTTTCTCAGTCCCCATATCCCAACCTGAAACGAGAGAGGGTGCTGATGTGAGGTTGCTCTGTGTCCTATCTAAATGACATTGCAGGTGGACACAGAGCCTAGACATGGCACTGGTAAGACTTTCGACAACCCCACCAATGAGGCAATGACAAACTGCTGCTGTCGGCATGGTGGATACTGACTTAAAGGAGTGAGAAAAAAACCATCAGAGGCAGAACATCTGACAGCAACAGGAAGGGTGTGGTGCAGAGATACTGGCAAGAGTTGTGTGGCACTGACAGAGTTACAGGAGAACTCAAAGTGATAAAGAAAGCACTGCGGGGAATTAATGGCCATATAAATCAAAGAGTATATGAAAAGGATTAGGAAAAACCAACGTGATAAGTTAATAGAGATAATGTTTGAGCTTAAGATGAAAGAGCCACACAGTGTTTGGCAAGAGGATGTATTCTTATTTGTATTACCCAATAGCCCCATAGAGCAGTGCACAGCGTAGGGGTTAACTACTCAAAGGGTTGATAAGGCAGCCTGTAATCAGCACGAGAGTAACTTCTGGTGAAGTGAGGGTAAGTTTGCTGGACTGCACTAGCGTTCTGACTACCCAAAGAGCCATTTCAGGATTAGCTCTACACTGTTTGCCAGCTGAGCAAAGGCCAGGCTCACTTTCTCGTCATTTGGAATTCACTTCTGTGGCAGGGATAGTAATATTCCCTAGGCCTGGCTTCATATAATAATGTATGTATACTTAAAAAAAAAAAAAAACCAGAGTCTCACTATGTCCAATCAAGCCTCAAACTCAGGATTTTCCTTAGGATTATAGACACTATGCCTGAATATAACTTATTTTTTGAAACAGGGTCTCTTTGTAGTCCTAGCTGTCCTGGAACTCACTATGTAGACCAGGCTAGTTTTGAACTCAGAGCCCCTGCCTCCTGAGTAATGAGATTAGAGGCATGTACCAACATACCTGGCAATAAGATTTTTTAGGCACCATGCCTTAGCCAAGGCATTAACTTATTTCTGTATTGGATAAAAGAAGTCCAGAGGCAGGCATTCTTGGTTGGTTTTCCCAGTCTTAAGAGCATGCTGGCACATTCTTAATCAAAGGTGAAGCCCAAGTATGACATCATGCCCCATGAACAGACATGCAACAGTATCATGTGCTTCCCTTTGCCCATCACTATCTCATCCGCCAGAGTCTGGTCAAATGACTAAATGTGTAAAGGAAGGTAAGGCGCGCGAACACACACACACACACACACACACACACACACACACACGCACACACACGCACGCACACAATCACTAAATAAATCCAAAGGTGACCCTCATGAGGAATGAGCAGGGCAAAGAACTTCATCCTTAAGAACAGCAGATTTGGCTGAGTGGCAGTGCACGTCAGCATGTGGGAGGCAGGGTCAGGGGGCTCTCTGTGAGTTCAAGGCCAACCTGATCTGCAGAGTGAGTTCCAGGACAGCAAGGGCAACACAGAGAAACCCTGTCTGTAACTGCCCCAACCCCACCCAGTAAAAATCTTTATTAAAAAAAAAAAGTAGACTTGTGGAATGATTTGAGGCTGAGGAGTAGCCTCTGTTCAGATCAGAATATCAGGTAGATGCATACAAGTGGCCGTTTAGTAGATGAACTAGAATCAGTAGACATGATGGTTACGGGGCTAGTGTAGTCATCCAGGCTAAAAGAAATGAGGTGGAGGCCAGCAGTGGCAGTGGAAATGGAGAGGAGATAGACAGGAGGAATATTTAAAACATCAAATGCCATAGTCCACTTAGTGTGTGATAGCAAAGTATAAAGAAGAGCTGGGCTGGAGAGACGGCTCAGTGCTTAAGCACATGGCTGTCCTTGCAACTGGCCCAGAGTCAGTCCCCAGCACCACAGGGCGGTTCACAACTATCTTTAACTCCAGTTCTGAGGCATCTGATGCCCTCTTCTGGTTGCCTTGGGCACTGTCATGTGCATGATACACATAAACACATGCAGGCAGCCACTTATAGTTGTAAAACATTTTTTAAATAAAAAAAAAAAAAAA
>JANHMN010000002.1:49354554-49372459 GCA_030674055.1 Rhabdomys pumilio
AAAAAAAAAAAAAAAAAGAAAGAAAGAAAGAAAAAAAGAAAAAAAAATCCAAGAGGGTAGGAATCAAAGAATGTGTCAGATTACATTTAATTTGAGGGGTGGTAATGGGATGGATAATGATGCCCTAAGATCTGGAATACTGAAAGGAGAGCTAGCTTAGTTTAAGCAGGAAGGTGGTGAATGAACTCTGTTTTGGATAAGATGAGTTTTGAGATATCTATATAGAATCCATTTTCAGACTGATCTAAAAGCTTAAAATAGTCAATACTTGACACGCGTGTAACATGAGAACCATCAGACATGGAGCCAGAACTCTGGATCTAAGTGTAATGGTGAGAACGCTGCCCTACCAACTCCTCCTCCCTTACCCCCAACACCCTTCTACCTCTCTTCCCACCTGCCTTTTGGCTAAGAACATTAGCTTGTACAGCACATAACAGGTTAACAGGTCCTCTGGCTTCCAGATGAGTCCAAACAGAAGACCAGAGAGAGGTGGTCGGAGGTGCTCCTGATTCCTTCCTGTGACACTGCCATGGGCTGTTGTTGTCCCTCAATTAAAAGCCCTCTCAGAGTCTATTCTACCTAACTCTTCAATGTTTTGCTCAGTCTTATCACATACAATTAACCTCTTGGCAACTAAAATTAACCTAAATTGAGTAGATTATATGTTTCTTATTCATCGTCTGTGAATAAAGAGGTAGGTAGAGAAATCTGCCACTAAGAGAAAAAATGGTTAGTGAAGAGTCACAATAGTGTCACAAAAGTCACCAAGGTCGTGAAAGGGAACTGTAAAACATCTCATGTTACCAGGTATGGTGGGATATGCCAGGAATCCCAGTTACTCTGAAAGCTGTGGAGGACTGTGAATTGGGGGCCAGCCTGGACAACTTAACAAGACCCATGCCCCCCTCATTTAAAAACAAACAAACAACAACAACAAAACCCTGGGAATGCAGCCCAGTGATATAACATTTACCACAGCATGAAAGGTCCCAGAATGAGTTCAGTAATTTATAAACGAGAAGCTGTCTACTGGGACGATAAAGGAGCCACAGATGAAACAGAAGTATAGTGTGTAAAATATATTTTTTTATTCTCCTGATGCAACTGTCATCTTGGAGGCTTCCTGCCTCAGTCTCCTACCTTAGACCTAGTCCTGTTAGTTTCTAGCCTCCATATAATCTTATCTAGGCCTAGAATGTTTTCAGTTTCTGAGGCTTACTGCTGAACGAGCTCACCCATTCTAGTGCTGAGTTCTGGCTGGTGGTTGAACTCAGCTGTTCCGACTCAAACTCCCCTCCAAGCTGACTGATTCGTCTGATTTCTCTCTTGGCCTCCGACTGATTTGCTCTATTTAGCCTCCTACTAACTTTGGCAATGTGTTCTAATCTTCTGGCTCCTTCTCATTCTCTGGCTTGTTCTGTCTTCTCTGTCTGTCTAACTTGTTCTCTCTCTGCAACCAGTATCTCTATAACTGTCTGAGTAAAGCTGCCTTCTTTTTATCTGCACTGCCCCTCAAGTAGCTTTCCTTTCCTCTCTCTTCTTGTGAGAGTTGGGCATATCCTATTCTGTCAAATCTTTCTCTGATTAATCACTTTGTCACTCAATCAGACATCACTTCAAAGATGGATGCTTCCTTCTACAAACTAACTTTATCTTCATTGTTTGGGATTAAAGGTGTATTCTAAGGGTGTGTCTGTATTCCTGCCAGAGGGATTAAAGGTGGGTGCTAAGGGCTGAGCACCCACTAGAAAGTTTTTTTTTTTTTCAGTAAATAACAGAACCTTGGGGTTCACAGTGTCATCAAATATCCTGCAACACTAGTGACGGTGACTGAGAAGTCAATTTGCTGCAATATGACGGGGTTATAAGGTCATGGATTTTCTCTGGTTTAAATATGTTCACATTAGACTTAAATGTTCATTCATATTAGAGGGGGTGGTATGGGTAGAAAGACATGGCTTAAAGAGTAAGAAAACACAGGAACAGTAAAGAACTAAGAGCCCAAGAGACAGGAGAGACTGGAAGATGATCCATATGCTGAGAGAAGAAAGTAATTTTGCAGGTGACCTTTGCTCTGACCTTTTCCCTGTCTATCTTCCTAATTAGTCACAAGAGGTTGGTGACCACCACCGCCCTACCTGGGGCAATGCCTACCACAAGAACGTGATCTCTACTGGAACTGTGAAGCCTAGGAAGCTCTTTGCTATCTCCCTCTAAGTGACCTAGAGGCCCCCAGCATCTTCTCATATTTTCCCACGGAGCAAGGAAAGACCCCAAATCTAGATTTCTCCCCCCCCACCCCCCGCTTTTTTTTTTTTTTAGGTCAAAATCTGTGTAAGGATATATCATGAACTTGTGACTATCTTTTTCTGGAAGTATGTACGTCTGGCTGGCCTAAAACTCACAAGATAGCTTCAAATTTACAGAGATCTGCCTGTCTGCCTCCCGGGCACTGGGGTTGAAGGCACCAGGCTGAGTTGTTGCTATCTTCTCTGTCCATGGCACCACTTCATTTGGGAAGAACTGTCTCGCATAAATTCCCTTCCAGTGTCTTTAATCACCTAAGAGGATGAGGCAGAAGGATCACGAACTGAAGCCAGTCTGGATTACTTACGGGATGCTGTGTAAAATAAAAGTAGAGAAGAATTATTTATTTCCACAAGTGAATGTCAAATACTCAGCCAAGAACAGTTTTCAGGAGCAGGGATTTCAGTATCTATGTACTTACCACCTCCCTCTGACCTTCCTTTTCAAATCTTCATGTCTTCTACAGTTGCTTATCTCATAGTTTTGGTCTTCATGAATTTTTTTCCCCCTCAGAGTTTTTTTTTTTTTTTTGAGTCAGGGTCTCAGTATATAGTCCCAACTGGCCTAGAACTCTGTATGTAGACCAGGCTAGCCTGGAACTCATAAAGATCTACCTGCCTCTGCCTCCCAAGTATTGGTATTAAATGCATGTGTCATCACACACTCTTTATTTCTTATTCTATTTGAGACAGGCTCCCACTAAGTTTCCAAAGCTGGCCTCCAACTCTCAGTGCTGCTGCTTCAGCCCCCAGCGTACCTGGGATTGCAATCAGTGTCACGCCTGGATCACCACCTTCTAGGGTTTGTTTTGTTTTAAAGGAAGTCAGCATTTGGAAAATCTACACCTGTACAACCAGATATGGAAAAATCACTTGATCAGAGTGAAACAAGACAGAATAAAAGTTAGATATAGGAGCAGGGTGTGGTACCCCATATCGGTAATCCTAGAACCCAGGAAGCTAAGGCAGGAAGATCGAAAGTTTGAGGCTAGCCTGGGCTACAATGAGCCCCTATCACAAACAAACAAAACTCACATTATTACATTTACTTTGAATTCTGCCAGTGACACAATAAGAGCGTTAATTCTAGGTGCTCTCTCACAAAGAAATCAGAATCACTCTCCATTTAGTTTTCTCAGAAACAAAGACACACGTGAACCCTCACTCTCTAGGGAAAAGCCCCCAGAGCCCAGATGCACATTCCCAAGCATTTCCTTTGTCTCCTGTCTCTTAATCTATAATCTATAAGGAGCTATATCCCTGAAGGTGGAGACTACCATCTGAAGAGAGAGGCTGAACACAGTCGGTTTTCATGCTGAGGGATGACAGACAGACCTCCACCAGGTCTCTACGGCTGAACACAGTTGGTTTTCATGTTGAGGATGACAGACAGACGTCCACCAGATGACAGACAGACCTCCACCAGATCTCTACGGCTTAGAACAGGGTCCTCAACTCTGCAAACCTGACTTGTCTTTGCAATGCACTGTAGGAGAAAAGTCTCAGAAACCTCATTCAGAAACTTCTGACCTGCACACCTATTAACAAACAGCCATTAATGAAAAGTGCATATTTTTGAGCCAGGGTGAGCCGAATTCCATTACTCATCTGGCCTGAGGCCCACCTCCTCCGGAAGTCCTCACTAACTTCTGCAGGAAGGAGCCCTTGGTCCTGTGAATCTGGTTTTCCCCCAACCCCTTTCTCACCTTTCCTTAACTATTTCTGTTACTTCCTGTTTGTTACTCTCTCAGAGGCCTCCAGAATGAGTACTTCCTATGGCTCACAATGCTTTCCTAATCAAGCCTGTTTCCTTTCCCCACATCCTACCTCACATTCTCCAACAACAACTGGCAGCTGCAGGTGTGCCAGTGTCCTGAAGGCCAAACACTGTCCATTCTTCAGTTTCTCTGCCTTTGGAAACAAATCGTTCTCACTTCCAGGAATACTGGTGCTCACCTGTGCACTTAGCAAACATCTTCGCGATGCAGCTGATACGGACAGCTCCCCTCCATCTTCTGATCTGCAAGCCCCAACAAGCGTTGCTTCTTCATACAGATATTATACCACTGTGTTATGCATTTACTTTTCTCTAGAGCAGTGGTTCTCAACCTTCCTAATGTCGATTTGACCCTGTAATACACATGTGGTGACCCCCAACCATAAAATTATTTTCATTGCTACTTCAGACCTATAATTTTGCCGTTATGAATGGGAATGTATATATCTGTGTTTTCCAAAGGTCTCAGGTAACCCTGCAAAGGGCACATTCAACTCTCAGAGGGGTTGTACCCCACAGGCTGAGAACCACTGCTCCAGACTATGACCAAGAATGATGTTCCACTTATCTTGTTAATCTCAGTGCTTAGCACATTTCTGAAACCTGGTAAATGTTAAGTGGAGTTTGTGTGATACCTGAGTGACAAATCTTCCGTTGTTTTGAAGGTTAACTAGAGATTCCATTCATCATTGTCCCCCAAAGAGACCAGAGAAGTGTCTGACATATAACTGGTATCAATTTTTTATAAAAATAAGTTATTAGCCAAACATAGTGACACGTGGGAGACAGAGCAGATGGATCTCTGAAAGTCTGAGGTCAACCTGAACTACATAAAGACTAGCCAGAGATATGTAGTGAGACCCGATCTCAAAAAAATCAAACTAAAACAACAACAAAAAAAGTTCTTTCTCCCAAGACACTATTACCTTCCTCCACTGGTACCCAGGATCAAGGGAACTCTGTCAATTCTGTGCTCAATTCAGTATCCTTTATGATTATTATTATTATTACTCTTAATTTATGTGTAGATGTGTGTTGCTACTTGAGTTATAGACGTATGTGCACATGAGTTACAGATAATATGAGGCGCCTGACTGAGTTCTGGGACCCAAACCAGGGTCGTCTGGAAGTGCAGCAAGTACTGCTAAGCCTTCTCTTTAGTCCCAATTCTATCGTCTTTCTTTAACCTTAATAAGCCAATGTCTTGCCCGCCAGCATAGGTCACAACATGCCACGGGGCCCTCAATTTTTGCCTGCTATTCGTTCTAACAGTATACTTAGGGAATGGAATACCAAAGAAAGAAAAAAAGAGAAAAGAAAAATAGGCATAGGTCCTAGACATGCCCATGTCGGAGCCTGCTTCTCCAGTTTCCCTGGCTGACAAGGCCTGGAAGCAGAATTAGGCTCCGTCCCTGACAGTGCCCAGGCTCCACCCTCTCCGAGTGCAAATGAGTAGGAGCCCCGGGGTCCAAGGTCACACAGCAAACCCGAGTCAGGGGCGGGCCTACAGTCAGGACTCCGGCTCTAGGCCGGGAGCCCCACGCCCTCCTCCCCCGGGCATGACGGAACCAGAGAGGCCTCACCGCTGGCGGATGCCGCCCACGCTCACTCCGCTGGGCCCGGGGCGCTGCACCGCGGCGCGCACAGAACCGCAGCTGTTGTCTGGTGTCACGGGCGACCCACACCGGCCACTTCCGGTGCCGGGCGGCACTGCGGCCAATCCGCGCGAGCCGCACTCGCGGGAGGAACAGGTGGCCAGCAGGCCCACGCCCCCATGCCCGTCCCAGCTTTCCCTTCTGCTGCTCTCGCCCTAATTCACCCCATCTTCGCCGGGCAAGAGCCGGTCGGCTTGCTGGAATGTCCCAGTGCACCTCGCGAAACCCACTGTGTCCCGGACCACTGACGCTCAGGGTCCTCCCCGTTTCCTAGAACGGCTCTGGGGCTGCACTTCCGCCCCGCAGCAGCCGCTCTGCGCGCCGCTGGCGTTTCCGTGGGCTGGAAAACTTGAAGCTCCGCAAGTCTCCGCAGGGACATGTTGAGCAGCTGCGTTTGTGCCTCACCTTCCGCTTTCCAGAGTCTGTCAACCCATGCTCCTAGATTTAGGGGACGCTAAGAGCGATGGGGAGACCTGCTTTGAGGTCAGGAAGGCTTCAGGGAGTCATGCTTTGACAAAAATCTCAAAGTTGAGTGTGATTTCCGTAGCCTGTTCAGGCAATAGGAACTGCATTATTTTCTGGCTTTCCTCTCTTGAATAAATTTGGTCTTCTCTTAGCACAGCACGCATGTGACTATGAATGTGGCGATCCTGAAATGAGCGGCCATGCCCAGTGAAATAGACCTCTATGCGTGGGGAGGGATAGGTTGAGGCAGCACCCTATTCTGCAGCTAGAACTGATCTTGAATTAATTATGTATTAATAGTTCAGGCTAGCCTTGAATTTAAGTCAATAACAAACTCTGATCTCTAAACCAACAACATTGATATCACTTGGGAATTGGCTAGAAATGCAAATTCTCAGGCCCCACCTCCACATCTCCTGAATCAAAGACTTCTGGGATCAAAACACAGCAATCTGTGTGCTGAGGCCCTTCAGTGTTCTCCCTTTGCACGCTAAAGCTTCATTTGTGCAGCCCTACTATGTGACTTAGGAAAAAATGAATGCATTATCTCGTTCTGGCTATTTCCCTGCCCACCATCTGTTATATTCTACTAATTAAGGTTGGAGCAACAGGGCTCTTGTGGGGGAAGGTGACCAGGACATATGATTCAGATGCAATTCCTGACTCCATTATGTATGATGAGGACGTGTTTAGGGGAGCAGAGGCTAGTGTTTCACAGTCTCCCCATGAGACAGTATAGAAATAACAGCAGAATAACATGGGAATGGAAAGAAGTCGCTTATCCTGGCATCTAGTTGGACTTCCCTGCTGACCCAGAAAGTTGTCTACAAAGAGTGTGTGTTTCCTAAAGACTTTCAAACAAGTATATTAAAAGCAGCAAAAGAGGCAGATAGAGAGATGGCTCAACTGTTAAGAGCACTGACTGCTTGTCCAGAGGTCCTGAGTTAAATTCCCAGCAGCCACATAGTGGCTCACAACCATCTATAAAGGAGTCTGATACTTTGTCTGTCAGGAAAGTATACATGCAAACAGAGCACTCATATACATAAATAAATCCTTTTAAAAACCAACAACAACAACAGAGTAGGAGAGATGGCTCCATGCTTAAGAGTGTACACTGCTTTTGCAGAGGACCCAAGTTTGGTTCCTAGCACCCACATCGGGTGACTCAGCACCTGTAACTCCAGCTCCAGGGGCACTGAAACCCTCTTCTGGCCTCCACGGTTACTACCCTCCTGTGCACAAACACATTTAGATGTGCACCTACAAAGATAAAATCTTAGTGGATTGGAGAGATGGCTCAACAGTTAAAGAACTTGCTACTCTTACAGAGGACCTGATTTGGTTCACCAGTTGTGGACTGGTGGTCCACAACTGCCCCTAACTCCAGTTCCAGAGGCTCCAGCAACCTCTCTGACCTCTCTAGGCATTGCATGTACACTGTGCTCTTAACAAATATTCAGACAAAACACAAATACACATTTAAAAAATAGGGGCCAGAGAGATGACTCAGCAGTCAAAACACTGGCTGCTCCTCCAAAGGACCAGAGTTCAATTCCTAACAACCACATGACTGCTCATAACCATCTGTCACTCCAGTTCCAGGGGATCCAATACACTCTTCTGGCCTCTTCAGGCACCAGGCACACATGTGTTACCCAGACATACATTTAGGCAAAACACCCATACACGCAAAATAAAATAATGTAAAAATAATAAATAACAAAAACTTCTTATTTGGGGCCAGAATGTTTGATATTTTGAGTTTACTGAATGCTCTTTTCCCATTCCTAAATCTAAATCTATACCTCATAAAACCACCGTCACTTACAAAAGGAAATTCTTTAAAAAAAAAAAGAAAAACAGGGCTGGAGAGATGGCTCAATGGTTAAGAGCACTAGCTGCTCTTCCAGAGGTCCTGAGTTCAATTCCCACCAACCACATGGTAGCTCACAACCATGTGTAATGGGATCTGATGCCCTCTTCTGGTTTGTGTTTGAAAACAGCAACAGTGTACCATATACATAAAATAAATAAATAAATCTTAAAAAAAAAAAAAGTATGTGCATCATCTTTACCTGGCTAAAAAAAAAAAAAAAGAAAAAAGAAAAAAGAAAAACAAATGAATGAGAGCATAGACTTTATTTAATATTTAAAATATATTGGGCTGGAGAGATGGCTCAGCAGTTAAGAGCACTGACTGCTCTTCCAGAGGTCCTGAGTTCAATTCCCACCAACCACATGGAAGCTCACAACCATGTGTAATGGGATCTGATGCCCTCTTCTGGTTTGTGTTTGAAAACAGCGACAGTGTACTCACATACATGAAATAAATAAAAAAATCTTAAAAAAAAAAAAAAAGTATGTGCACCATCATTACCTGGCTAAAAAAAGAAAAGAAAAACAAATGAACGAGAGCATAGACTTTATTTAATATTTAAAATATATTGGGCTGGAGAGATGGCTCAGCAGTTAAGAGCACTGACTGCTCTTCCAGAAGTCCTGAGTTCAATTCCCAGCAACCACATACATGGTAGCTCACAGCCATCTGTAATGGGATCCAGTGCCCTCTTCTGGTGTGTCTGAAGACAGCAACAGTGTACTCATATACATAAAATAAATAAGTCTTTAAAAAATATACTTATTGTTATTATTGTTAAATTTTGTGTATGTGTGATTGGGTCTGTGCATGCATCTACACACAAGGCAGGCACCAGAACAGGCCAGACCCACTGGATCCTCCTGAAGCTAGAGGTACATTACAGCATTTAGTTTTTCAACTTTACTTGCATCTTAAGCTTTTCTGAATCTTTAAACCTTATTTGCCAGAAGTGGTAATACATTCATTTAATCCCAAACCTCAGGAGATAGAGGAAAAAGGGTGTCTTGAGTTTGAGACTAGCCTGATCTACATAGGGAGTTCCAGGAGAGGGCTACACAGTGAGACTCTATCTCAAAAAGAAAAAAAAAATCCACCTTATTGCAAGTTACATCCTTTGAAGATTGTAACTTAGGACCATAAATGTACCTCCAATGACACCTAAGTGTAGCTCTCCCTCGAGAAGCCCTGGGGTTGCACACTGTCCTCTCTCCTGGTAACTATTTCTGTATTAGTTTGCTTTCTGTTGCTGCTATAAAACAGCATGACCAAAAGCGATATGGTGAGGATAGGGTTTATTTGGCTTATTCATCCCAATCAGAGGCCACAGTGAAAGACACCAGGTCAGGAGCTCAAGAAGAACCCAGAGGCAGGTACTGCAGCAGAGGCCATGGAGGAGCGCTGCTCACTGCCTTTTGAGACTCCTATTCAGCTAAGTCACTGCCAGCCTGGGGTGGCACCACCCATAGTGACCTGGGTCCCCTCACATCAATCATCAATCAGGAAAATGTCCCACAGACTTGTGTACAGGACAATCCAATGGAAGCATTCTCTTGATTGAAGTCTCCTCTTCTCAGCTGACCCTGGCTTGTGCCAAGCTGACATAAAAACTAACCAGGACAGTGTCTGAACAATGAAGCTACTTCCTTTGTTTAACACTGGATCATTCTGAAATTTTTTCTCTGTGCTGAAGTCATGGTTCTGGCTTCACCTGAGTAGGGGTCCCTAAGGAAGAAAGGGACAGTGTGGGCTGCTCTGGCTGTACCGGGCTGTGTCTCCTTGTAGCCATTGACACTAGCAGACTCAGGATCCCAACAGAATCAAGTTTATAGGTAAGGTTGAACAGATTTATTCTTGAAAAAAAAATAAAATTGTAGGACTCAAACCTTGAGCATACTCCTAGATTCTCAGAGTGACAGGTACAAAATAAAATAATAAAATAAAATATCAACTGCTTTGCTCCCTGTTTCCCTTCTTACTTACTGGGACAGAGAGCTTCAAGCCCAGGCTGCCTATCTTGGGTTTTGAGATTATATCTATGCAGCCTAGGTTGGCTTAGAGCTCCTGGTCCTCCTGCAGCAGCTGGCAGTGCAGGAATTACAGCTGTGGGCCACCACACCTGGCTCCTCAGGTTTTAAAATCACATTTCTCAAATTAGTTTACAACTGTTTCAAATTTAGTGCTGTTGTAGTTTCAGTCACCTGTGGGCCACATCCCTCGTCTTATTTCGAGGCATCTCAAGCTTAAATGGCTTTATGTTGGGATGCTAGAAGAAATGATCTTAAGGTTTGAATGGCCTCTGGTTGTTTGCCACTTCTCTCACAGGCACATAGCCAAGGATAGGGGTGCTCTATCTAACAGAAGGAGCTGGCTCAGACAGCTCTCTCTTCCTGTTAGCCACTCTCTTGATCCCACCACCTGTACACACTTCTTGTCCTTGTCCATCCAATGTCTCCATATTCTGCGTTTCTCCTATCAGCTAGGCTGACCTCAGAATAGCCTCTACTCCCAACGTTACATGATGCAACACAAAATGCGCCTTGCTTTAAGTGATGTGACTATCTCCTAAGGACAGATAGCACCAAGAGAACAGGCGGTTTTCCTTGAGCACCTCTCTCTGTATAACTTGTCACCCATCCCTCCAGGGCCATTGGCAGGGTTGGGTCCTAATGTGTTGAATGTAACATTCCTATCTCATTCTTGCACACTAAGGCAACTGCAGGTGCTGCTGACTCAGGCTTAACTGAGCTGTTGGTACCCAACCCCACCTCCAGCTGTGAAGATGTAAAGAATGCACCCAAAGGGCAATTCCTTCTCCAGACTTAACTGTCAAACCAGGGAGACCAGAGGGACTAGTTCTGAGCCTCACCCAAAAAACTCATGTCTTTTCCATGGTTAGATAACCAGGTCCTCTGACTTGAGAGGTAGTTTGAAGGAATGTTCCTTGTCATCCAGGTACACTGTGCCTGTGGTTTACAGGTAGGACCAGGGCCACTCCAGCTGCGGGGAGTTGGAACCACCTAGGAACAGCAGTTTCTTCTTCTCTTCTTTATTCCAAACACAGTCATATTGGGAATTAGGCCTTCATTATACAGACCCGACAGAAGATGACCAGTTGAGTTCACAACACCATGCCTCATCTAGCTCAATTAAATTCAAAATTAATTTAGTTGAGACAGGATCAGGCAGTGGTCCTTTTTTTCACTAGTCCTTTAAAAAAATTTTTATTTATTTTTATTTTGTATGTATGAATGTTTTGCCTGCATGTATGTTTGTATGTGCATCCCGTGTATCCAGGAGCAGGCATCGGACCCCCTTGAGCTGGAGTTACAGTTTTGAGCTACTTTGTGGGTTCGGAAAAATGACCTTGTCTTGGAAAGAGGTAGGGGTATCTAGGAGAGGAGGAAGGAGGAAGAGGAGAGTTATGGTTTCTTCTGAGAGGTAATAAGGATGAGAGAGAAGAAGTAGGATGCTCCATGACACTCGGCACCTGCCAAGCTAGGCTGTGTATACTGGCAGGTACCACTGAAGTTTGCCACCCCAGAAGGAGACAGATTTCCTGGAGGTAGAAGGTAAGGGTTTGAAGAACTGTGTGTGTGTGGGGGGGGGTGGCGAATAAGATTATCTGGTATGGAATTCAGAAAACATGCTTCAAAGAGGAAGAGACTGTTAGTTACGCTCTGAGGTGTTTTCTCTTTGTGCCTCAACAATGAGACAGTTCCCTGGTTGGGCGCCAGGGGGCAGCAGGAGACTGTGAACGGGATGCATCCCGACCCATGTGGCTGGAGAAGTGGGTTAAACAGGAACAAACTGCGTCTTAGGGCATTTGTCAATCTGATGCAGCTGCTGTTTTGTACAGGTGAAATGTTTTCAGGCAAGGGTTTAGCATATCAATGAATGTATAAAATCCAGGGGGTAAGTCAAGTACAGTGGTACCCCTTCTTCCTGTTCCTCGGGAGGCTAGCTGGAGTCCAGGAGTTCACGAACAGTCTTAGCAGCACCTCAGCTATAACAATGGTAAGTTGAATACCACACCTCTATGAGACTGTTTTTTAAGCAGTGTTGAGGCATAAACCCGGGTCCCTGCACTTGCTAGGCAAGCAGGCTACCACTACAACCTCCACCCTCTAAAGTGTTTCTTTGTGTCCACTGACATGTTAAAGCTAAGGTATTCATGCACTGTTATAACAGTGTGTATGTGCATTGCCCATAATAATCACAATCATAACTGACATCCAGGCCATGACAGACCATTCTGCCAGCAGACAGCAGTAGAGTTTGGCTTCCGTGGACAGCAGGGGTAGGATCTGGTAATTGCCCACCCCTCCCTGACATCCACGGCCATAAAGAGGCTGGAGAGGTGACTCAGGAGGTTAGAGTGCTTGCTGCTCTGGCAGAGGCCGGTGTTCAGTTTCCAGCACACACATCGATGACTCACAACGGCCGGGAACTCCAGCTTTAGGAGATCCAATGCCCTTTTCTGGCATTCCCAAGCACTGCATGCACATGGTGGGCGTATGTCCAGGTACAAAAATTAACACGTTAAATGCATAGATATGTTTGAAAGAGTATGGTTCCCATAGTATCCACAATGAGACAGTGGTACTGGACTTCAAGAGGTGGTGGCACATGCAGCTTCCAACAATCATGACCTAGACCGAAAGGGACAGACCTTGAGAACCCAGATGTGAGGCCTTGCTGGTCCCAAGTCTGTTGGAACTCACCCCCACTCCCAACCTGGCCAGGGGGAGGCAGTGAGGACACACAGCTGCTCCCTGAATAGGAATTAGAACTGAACAACAAAGTTGAACCCCTCCTCCATTAACTGGAAAAATAGTAACAATTTTCAAGCCCACAAATTGTCTTAGCCGAGCAGTGGTGGCCCACGCCTTTAGTCCCAGCACTTGGGAGGCAGAGACGGGTGGATTTCTGAGTTCCAGGACAGTCTGGTCTACAGAGTGAGTTCCAGGACAGCCAGGACTACACGGAGAAACCTTGTCTCAAAAAGAAGAAGAAGATGAAGAAGAAGAAGGAAGAAGGAGGAGGAGGAGGAGGAGGAGGAGGAGGAGGAGGAGGAGGAGGAGGAGGAAGACTCTCCCTGTGGATGTATGATAGCTTCGTCATGGGTGCTGCCCATTGTTAGATCTCAGGGTGTGGCCAGTATTTGTCAATTAAAATAACACAATGGAGGAGAAGATGACTTATCACAGGTTCTGCCGCCTGCTGGGCTTGCACTGGAGATGGAGCAGAGGACACGAACTGAACCACATGATAGAGCTTGTGGCCTTCATGGAATTTCTACAAAAGTCACCAATTTCCCCAACAGACTGGTATTTGCTCTGTGTATAGACATGCCTCCGATGGCACCTGCCTCAGTGCTCCTGGTGGGGACATAATGTTGATTCTACAGAATCATGTGATGAGTTTTGGACTGTTCTTCTGGTTTTGTTTTAAATAACCAAATGTTCTGTGGGCGTGTTTGCCATACTTTGCAAGTTTTTCATACAGATGTTTAATTCTTTTTTTTTTTGGGGGGGGGAAAGTTGGTGTTTTCGAGACAGGGTTTCTCTGTGTAGTCCTGGCTATCCTGGAACTCACTCTGTAGACCAGGCTGGCCTCGAACTCAGAAATCCACCTGCCTCTGCCTCCCAAGTGCTGGGATTAAAGGCGTGCGCCACCACCGCCTGGCCAGATGTTTAATTCTTAAGTCGCTGTGTTCTCTCCTGTTACTTATTTGGATTTTCAAGGATTGCTTTCTGTATTCTCAAAAGAGGGGGGAAAATGCATTTGAACTTAGCACAATTCCCAGGCTTCTGTGGGCTGAAGGTGGCCATGTGACTTTTGAAACCTGAATGAGACAACCCCTTCAGGGGATTTCCTGGAGCGCCAAGGGACTAAGACCTTCCTTTACTTCCTGCCAGAAGGCGGCTGTGAAACAGATGCTCCACACTGGATCCAAAGACAGTCCTAGAACTCTAAGGGTGTCTGGTGGCAAGCTAGCAGCACGTGTGGGCTACCTAGGCACCCAAACTCTCTACTGCAACTTCTGAGATGAGAGAAGCATAAACCTTACAATTGTCATTTCCTGTTTCTTCTACTTGTTGCTAAACACAATCAAATGGCTGCAGTGTACTAAAAATGCCCATTTAGCTTTTTAAAAATACTTTGTAGGGCCAGACATAGAGGCACACACCCGTAACACCAGCACCTAGGAGGCGGAGCAGGAAGATTAGGTTTTCGAGACCATCCTCATCTATATTCCCCGGATTTGAGAGCAGCCTGCGGTTCATGAGATTTTGTCTCTAGAAACAGGCTAAAAAAAATTTTTTTTTGTAGAAAATATATAGGTGAAAAGAACTGGAGATTAAATAGGGAAGAGACCACTAAGTATAAAAACCACTTACAATTTTTTTTTAATTTAGTATTATTTTATTTTTTGAGACCATGTAGCCTTGGCTGGTCTGGAACTTAGAGCAGGCTAGCCTCAAACTTAGAGATATGCCTTCCTCTGCCTCCTGGATGCTGGGATTAAAGGTATGAGCCACAAGCTTTCAACTTAAAATACAGGTTAAATCTCAAATAACAGGAGAAGAAGGGTAAGGCCAGCAAGATGGCGCTGTAGGTTAGACCACTTGCCAGGCAAGCTCAGTGACCTAAATTCAACCTCCAGAACCCACAGTGGCTTCCGAAAGTTGTCCTCTGGCCTCTATGCACAGACTTCTGTAGCACGCGTGTGCCTGCACACACATATCATACACTCAGTAAAAAAGGAAAGAAAGAAACACTATAGCGTAAAGACAGAAAGACAATAGCGTAAAAAGGTATAAATTTTGTTTTTTTGTAATGAGGTCTCATCATATAGCCCAGGCTGGCCCTCCTGAGTGCTGAAATTCCAGGATTGTGCCACCACACTCATCTGCCTAAGGTTCTTATCCTCGACACCCTTGGAACTATGGTGGATCCAGAGTCTGTCTGTTCAGCTCGGTATGATTACATACACTGAGATCTCCAAGACCAATCCTCAATTCTTGGGGTTCCTGGAGCTTGTGATTACATTACATCACCCCTGAATCATCTGAGGCCTTGTCTGCACAGCACAAAGTCCAGGTACCAGCTTCTGGTTGTCTTTTCCCAGGATAATCAATCACACGAACATCACTTTTTCTCCCAGTAGCAGCGTGTGACAGTGCAGACGAAATACTACCAGCCGAGAAAACTCGCTCAAGCCTTGGCACTCAGTCTTTTTCTGTTTTGTGTTTTTAGAGGACGGGTCACGGTTTACTACATAAGCATAGAAAGTTCAAGAAACAAACCTTTGGCTCCTCAGTCTCTAGACTTGTCAAAAAATCAACTAGTACAGCCTGGCCCCCATCCCTGGTCATATTCAAACAACCGTTTATGAAATAGCATACTGTTTTCATAAAAGTCTTTATCAAGCATACAAAGTCCCTCTTATCAGGCAGAATATTGCAAGGCCTTAGGAGTTATCTCCCAGGAACCAACCAGGGGCTACTTCTGAAGACCTTTGGACTAGGTGGCGTAGACCTGCTGGGGTAGCCCTCTACTGTAAACCCCATAAACTGAGACACTTCCAAAGGCCTCCACTCCCCATATAGAGTTCAACCAAAATGTGTTCCTAACACCTAGTGTTTGTCTAGCATCATGGGTATTTGGTCTACGAACAAATGCATGGAGACCTGAAGACAGAGCTGTGTGGTGTGTTAGAGATGCCCAGCTTCCCTCTCTGTGGACTGTGACTAAGGCAGTCCCTGCAGCTCTCTCTCCCTGGGCTAGCCTCCTCCCAAGTATTTTGCCTCCTAACCTCCTTCCAGCCATTTCTGTCTGATCCAACTTTTCCAAAATTCCTAAGCACCAGAGGCCATTTCTAAAAAGTCCCTTCCAAGCAGGTGGTCAAGATGACAGCGCTTCTGTCCTTGCAGAAGGTGAGGCACAGCTGAGATACAGAAATACAACCCTGAGATGGTGTTCCCTCTCAGAGTCACCTCTGAAAAGCTGAACTTGTGACACTGCCTTCCCTCACTCCAGTGCCACTCATGCCCTGTCTTGAATCAGTGTGTCTGTGTGGGAACTCACCCTCATTTATGTGCATGTTAAGAGGGAATGGGAAGGTATGAGAAGCTCACAGAGGACTTGCTTTAGAATGGAGCTGAGTATTCACTCAGGCAGCAATGGTGTGTCTGTACAAACCCATCTAACATGTTTTATCCTAAATGGTAGGTGGCTCAATCCCCTTCTAACTACCAGGATATGATGGAAGTGGGCCCCAAGAGTCAGCATTCATTCCTCAGATTTGATCCAATACCCGTTTACCTTTCAGAGAGTTGAGGACTCTTTTGCACAGCGTCTTAGACTCCATCTTTCTGCTTACAAGCCATGCCTTAGTTGTAACAAATTTACCAGTGTACTTCCTTTATAGAGACCAAAAAGTGGCTTTAAGAGATCCAAGGATCTCAGAGTCTCACAGAACAGGTATTTAAACTGTTTACAGTCTATGCAAGTGCTTTGTATTCAGCTTGGCACGACTGCTGCCATTTTGAGTTATAACCACCATGATTGCCCCAAACTAACCCCACTCAGTTTTTCCTGCACTTTCTCAGCAAAGAACAATGATGAAAGCAATGAGCATGGCAAACAGAGACAACTTACAACAAGATCCCGACACTGGAGGCATCTAACGTTTTGACAGCATTCTAGATATACCAGGTATATTGTGACTATGATGAAGTCATTCTCTTTTTGTTTATTTTATGTGAATAAGTGTATATTGTCTTTCTGTTTGTCTGTGTACCACACACTTGCCTGGTGCCCTGAAGAACCCAGAAGAGGGCATTAGATCCTCTGGAACTGGAGGTATAGATGGTTGTGAGTTGCCATGTAGGGAATCGAACACCTGGGTTCCCTGGAAGAGCAGCCACTGCTCTTAACTGCTGAGCCATCTCTCCAGCCCTGAAGTCATGTTTGATCTGACCAATAAATACCCTTTGTTTTTACCCAAATTGTGGGGATCCAAGTAATTTTGCTGCCACCCAGAGCCATGCATCATGGTCAGTATGTCCCCTAATACAGAGACTGCTGTGTTGTCCTGGATCTGTCTGCCTCTTGCTTTAGTTTTGCTGTGAGGTTGCCAGTCCTCATACCAGGGTTGAATTGTTTCAGAACAGAGATACAAGAAGCCTTTGCCATCTCCTTCTAAGAATTTCACTCATTGCTTTTCTATTTAGAATGAGATGTGTATGTGTTTGTGTGTGTTTGTATATGAGTGTAGGTATATGTTTGTGTTTATGTTCCTGCGTATGTATGTGTATATGTGTGTTTGTGTGTGGTGTGTGTATGTATGTGTATGAGTATATATGTGTATATGAGTGTGTGTGTATGGAAGTGTCTGTGTGTATGTGTGTGTGGATGTATATGTATGAGTGTATGATGTGTATGTATGTGTGTGTATAAGGTGTGTATGTGTGGTATATGTGTGTGAGTGTGTGGTGTGTATGTGAGTGTGTATAAATGTATGTGGAGGGTGAGTATATGTGTGTATGCTGGGCGGTGGTGGCGCACTTGGGAGGCAGAGGCAGGCAGATTTCTGAGTTCGAGGCCAGCCTGGTCTACAGAGTGAGTTCCAGGACAGCCAGGGCTACACAGAGAAACCTTGTCTCGAAAAAACAAAACAAAACAAAACAAAACAAAAAAGAGTATATGTTATATGAGTGGATGTGATGTATATGTGTGTGCGTGTATGTATGGTATCTGTGTTAGTGTGTGTGTGTGTGTGTGTGTGTGTGTGTGTGTGTGTGTGTGTGTG
>JANHMN010000002.1:49372469-49441683 GCA_030674055.1 Rhabdomys pumilio
TGTGTGTGTGTGTGTGTGTGTGTGTGTGTGTGTGTGTGTGTGTGTGTATGATGTGTGAAGGTGTCTACAGAGTGTCAGAGTCCCTGGAGCTGAAATCACAGTTGAATGTAAACCACCTGACTTGGGTGTTGGGATCCAAATTCTGGTCCTCTGGAAAAACAGCAAGTTTTCTTAACCCCTTGAGTCTTCTCTCTAGCCCGTCACATCAATAATCTATATATACATTGGAGTCTTGAATTGATATCATTCATATATATTTCCTACACACACATATACTTACTTACACACACACATACACACACACACACACACACACACACACACACACACGCACGCACACACACACTCAATGTATATTCTCAAAAGGAGTTTGGCTAAAGCAACCTCACTTTCATTACAGTTCCAATACTTTCCTGGAATTACTTCTTCAGTGTTATCATACAGCTTGACCTAGGCCAGCCAGCATTTCCATTCATTACATGTAAAGAATTTCTTAACAATACAGAGTCTCTGGGGTGGAAACAGAGTGTGAAGCTGACAGATTTCCAACATTTACGACACTCGGTGTTTAACCCCCACAGTTATTCCCTGCTGTGTAGCGAGAGCCATGTTCTGCTGGAAAGCTTGCCATAGTCAGTAGGTGATGAGGTTTGTCTCCGAAGGATGCAGTGATGTGGAATAAGGCAGGAGCGATGAGGACGTCTTTCTTGTGGTTGTTAAAGTCAGAGTTCTTCTAACATGAGGTCCCAACAAGACTAGCAAGGCTGAATTCTGTCTTACATTCACAGAGAGTTCCCCAGGTGTGTTTGCTGACACTGAAGAAGATCAAATCTGTAGCTAAAGACTCCTCCACACTCAGTGTGCTCCCACGGTTTCTCCCTAATGAACCCTCTGCGGTTGAACATGTATAAGCCTCCCCCAGAAAGTTTTCCACACTCGTTCCTCCTCAGCACCGTGATTCTCTGACGTCGTCTGAAACTGATACCACTGTGTTCCACTTTCTTCATAGTCACAGTAAGTTTAACAATATCTAATGAGCTCTGAATTCCCATTATAAACCGTTCTCTTTTTGTCTTCCTGAGGCAGAGTCTCACTGCATAACTCAAGCAGCCTAAGAACTTAGTATATAGACCAGACTGGCCTTGACCTCACAGAGATCTGCCTGGCCCTGCCTCTGAGTGCTGGATTCAAAGATGTGTGCCGTCATAAGTGGCCCTACATTTTCTTTTCTTTTTCCTCTCTCTCTCTCTCTCTCTCTCTCTCTCTCTCCCCCCCCTCTCTCTCTCTTGCTCTTTTTTTGAGAGAAGAAAGGTTTATTTTGATTCACGTTTTGAGACATTCCACATGGTTGGGAAGACATGACAGCAGAAGTGCCCTCAGCAGTGGTGGTAGGACACATGAACCCATCAGCTCACAGTTCCAACACACAGTGGCACAGACATTCCAAAAGGGAAGAATGAAGGCATAGCAGTGGAAGTTACGGTCAAACCAAGTTGAAACCTAGGGGACACAACGGGAACCCTTTGGCTCCTTGTCTGGCACAGCCATGTACCTCCTGATCAACCGTTGTCTGTTTTTTTTCTACCTCTCTGCCCCTAGACACTAGAACAGTATTGCATTAGCTGCTTGCTGTAACAAAACACCATGACCAAGAGAACTTACAAAGAGAAGGGCTTTTTTGGTTTATGGTCCCAGAGGGTTGGAATACCTGATGGAGGAGCAGAGGCACGGGAGCAGGAACATGAATCACAGAGCTCCCATCTTTTGTTTTGTTTTGTTTTGTTTTGTTTTGTTTTGTTTTGTTTTGTTTTTCGAGACAGAGTTTCTCTGTGTATTCCTGGCTGTCCTGGAACTCACTCTGTAGACCAGGCTGGCCTACGAACTCAGAAATCCGCCTGCCTCTGCCTCCCAAGTGCTGGAATTAAAGGCGTGCACCACCACCGCCCGGCGCTCACATCTTGAACTGCAGGAATGAAGACAGACATCGAACTCAAAATTACATGTGGCTTTTGGAACCTCAAAGTTTCACCCCCATCCCCCCCACCCCCGCCATGACATAATTCCTCCGGCAAGACCACACCTCCAACTGAAGGCCAAGTGTTCGAACAGTTGGGCCTGTTTCTCAGTCAAAGCACCACAAGTATCATCTAGATACATTTAACTACAGAGACTCAGGGCATCTGGTGAGCCATGGGGCTGTGAGGAGGAAGGTACTTGGGAAGACACAGCCAGGTAGGAGGTGGTATCTTTGCTTAGAGAAACCACTCACTAGTTACGTCAAGATAGGTGCACCCATGTTGAATGGGCAGTGCAGTCTATAGACACAGGGCTTTTCCACCCAGCCTCTTTGTTCCCTGAAATAATGACTCTGAGCCTTAATATTTCATGAATAAATGCCCAGGCCAAAAGCTTTGGCTTGTTGCCTGACTAGCTCATAACTTAATTACTGGTTTATTCTTTTCTAAGTCCCACCACATGATTGGTTACCTCTCCTCAGTTTCATGTGACTGTCTCCTTCAGCATTTGGGGTGAATCTCCCCAGCCTGACTATTTCTCAGAATCCTCTCCCTCTCCCTCTCCCTCTCCCTCTCCCTCTCCCTCTCCCTCTCCCTCTCCCTCTCCCTCTCCCTCTCCCTCTCCCTCTCTCCCCCCCTCTCCCTCCCCCTCCCTCTGCTGGATGTCACACCTTCTAATCCTGACTCAGCTCATTGGCCATAGGGCTTTTATTGGCAGGTGATGCTTCCACACAGTACATAAAGATCTTTTCTACAGAAACTAATGCTAAGTTGGTTCTACTGATGGTTTAGCAGGAACGGACACCAGGGAACATCTATCAAGTTCTTACTCGGCAGGCTGTTAGGGGTTGCTTGGGCTGCTATAGCCAGGTAGAAAAGGCAAGAAGTCAAAATGACACTAAAGCTGAGGCCAGGGTGAGTGGTACAATTGACAGGTGAAAAAAGGTGGGCCGGGTGAGATTTTAACTGGGTATATTGACATAACCTGTGTTTTCCTGACTCCTGACCCACAAGCTAATGGCTCAGCCCTGACTGGCAAAAATCCAATGTAGGTCAAAGATCTACAGATCCAGACAAGGCCGTCCCCAAGTGTTTGTGTGAGTCACCAAAGGATATTGCACACCATTACTGAACAACTCTGGCTGGTTGTGGGCTCACTCACACTAGTTGTTTTCTGCACTGTTCTCCCTCCTCCAATCTCCTGTCTTAGGATTCTAACTTGTCCTGGTCCCTGGTAACAGATGACTGCCAACTATTATTCTTACAATAAATGCCCCCAAACCTTTTAAAACGATAGAGAAGCTCTCATTGTATAAAATACTAATGCTGCTGTTAAAGTTACCCCAGGAGTGAAGCCTTGGGGTCGAGCCCCAGCACTCACACACACATGCAGTAAATGTCATCTGTTAAAATTAGGTGAATCTGAGCCAGAGGGTGGCTCAGGCAATAAAGGTGCTAGTGGTATAAACCTGATGACCTGAGTTCGGATCCCTTGGCCTCAGTAAGAAGCTGGCTGTGGTGGCATGCATCTGTAATCCCTTACTCAGATGTAATCCAGTACAAGAGGAGAGGCAGAGTCCTGAGACTGACCCAGGAGCTCATAGGTTGACTGTGACCCGCGCAATCGTCTCGCCGGCAAGAACGCACACGGGCACCAGGATCCTTCTGCAGCAACTGTTTATTACCATGTGTGGAGGAAGAGAGAGAGACCTAAGATGGCGCTGCTTTATATACACCCTAGGGTGGGGTAGACATATCTGATTGGCTGCTTGCTCAAAACCCCCGTATGATATCCCGGGTTGGGCGGTGATTTGGCGGGCCTTTGCCACTGCACATGCGCAATTTTACTTGTTTACCCACGAGTGTCAGGTGTGAGCGCCATGTTCCAATGGCGGATGTTGTCACCGGTCATCGCGGCTCTCCACAGTTGGCTAGCCTGCTTTAAACAGTACAGCAGTAGAGAGAACAAGAGAGAGCCTGGGTTGGTGGCACACTCCTTCAATGCCAGCACTCAGAAACCCTGTCTCAAAAAACAAGAAAAAGAGGAAGAAAGAGAGAGAGAGAGAGAGAGAGAGAGAGAGAGATACTGCCTCATCAAGTGGAAGGAGAGAACCAACTCCTGAAACTTGTTCTCTGGCTACATGTGTGTTGTAGCCTGAACGAACATTTATACACAATATATATTTAATTGTTTATTTTATGGTTCTGAGTATCTTGTCTGCATGTGGGTCTGTGTGCCCATGGAGGCCAGAAGATTGAATCTCCTGAACTGTAGTTAAAGATGGTTGTGAGCCACCATGTGGGTCACAGGAATCAAACTCAGATTCTCTACAAGAGCAACCTGTGCTCTCAACTGCTGAGCCCCCTCTCCAACCTACTAAAAATAAAAATGTGTGAAAGAAAGAGAGAGAGGCTAGAGCGATAGCTCAGTAGTTCAGAGCACTGGCTGTTCCTGCAGAGGAACTGAGCTCCTATTTACCCAAGGAAGAAAAGCAGAATCAGAACAGCTTTGTCTCAGGACGTTGTTGCTGCCTCACTTCCTCTTCCTGTAGCTTAGCCGTCCGTCTGTCATTCACCACATGGATGAGCAGAATGAGAGAGTCACTGAGCCAACTAAAATATTTGTCAGATACTTTTTCCTTCATTGCAGTGGATACATGATATCACATCAGTGTTTTGATTTCTTTTTTAAATTTGTGTGTGTGTGTGTGTGTGTGTGTGTGTGTGTGTGTGTGTGTGTGTTCATGGTGCCCATGTAGAGGTCAGAGGGCAACTTGAAAAAGCTCATTTGCTTTTTCTACCATGTGGGTCCTGGAGACAGAACTCAGTTCCTAAGTGCCTTTACTGGCAGAGGCCTCTTGGTGGCCCTGATTTGCCTGATTCGTCACATGTCAGGGAGAGCACTTCTCCAAGTGGTTATCAGGCACATGTATTCCCGTGACCTCTTATGTATTAAACAAGCCTTCCCTAGGCACACACACAGCCTCAGTGTGCTGTATGGTGACCTTTGCCACCTCCACACTTCTATGTCCCTGGGCTCTATCTTTCCCCATCTTATCTGTTCTTACTGGAAAGGCCTATGAGATGAGCCCAGACAGATGAGCCGGGACAGGCCAGCTTGTCATCATAGGAGCAGGGCGTGGAGGTGAGGGCAATCCACCCCTTGAACGGAAACTGCAGTCCAGGATTTGATGCTTTAGTTTTCCTAATCCAAACAGTTGTTGTTTTTTACTTATTTCAACACAAACATTTAGGTAGAGAAAGTTGTGGGATGGAAGAGAGATGGAGAAGGAAGGAAAAGGGAAGGAGAGGACGGAGAAAGGACATTTTTGGGTCTTCATGTGAGCCCGGTACCCTTGTGAACCTAAACCAGAACCAGAATTGAACGTGGAACTCCAGAGTGAGCCTGGACATTGATCTGAGTCTTGGCCTTGAGCCAGCAGCACATCCTGAGACCCTGCCCCCCATGGTGAGCCTATGAGGATCCCTCCCGAGCTCTGGATAAGTGATACAGTCCAGTTGATGGAGCTGGGCTAGTGTTCCTTGGGATCTTGGGTTTAAACTCCTGGGCTTCATGAGGGAGAGCTTCATTAGCCTTAGCCCAAGTGTCTTGACCCTGGTGTTCTTGGCCTGTATCTTCTGGAGGGCTAGCCCAAGCCTCATGGCCCTGGTGGTGTTCTTGGCCTGTATCTTCTGGAGGGCTAGCCCAAGCTTCATGGCCCTGGTGCTCTTGGCCTGTATCTTCTGAAGGGTACCTGGCTTTGTTCCTTCTTTCTTTTTCTTTTACTCATTTATTTGTTTATTTTGAGGCACAAGGACGGAACCTAGGATTCCATACACACACACACACACACACACACACACACACACACACTAGGCAAATGTTCTATCGCTGAGCTACAGTTCCTGCCCTCTTTTTACTTAAAAAAAAAAAAAAAGCTTATTTTTTAATTATAGAGGGAATTAATGGATGCCAGAGACACCAGGCTCCCCCTGGAACAGAAGGTACAGGCAGTTGTGAGGCGCCAGAAGGGGTGCTGGGAACAGAACTTGGAGACTCTCCAACAGCAGTACAGCAGTACTTGCTTTTACAACTTGTACCAGAAGACTTAGAGACTCACTGAGTTCTGACTGAAGTATTTGTCAAGTACTTTACTTCCTTATTGTAGATGATAAATAGCATCGTGGTGCTTTGATTTGCTTTTCTTATTTCTATTTTATTAGTGTGTGTGTGTGTGCACGTGCATTTGCATATGTGTGTGCCTGTGTGAGCGTGTTTGTGTATGGGAGGTGTAAGCATGCCATGTAGAGCATGAGGTCAGAGGAAATCCTCTTGTGTCCAGGGACTTTCTAGCTGTTTGCCACTGCACAGTGTATCCCTGGACAGCTGGCCAGCAGGCTTCTAGGAAGTTCTCTCGTATCTGCCATCCTGCCTGCCATAGACACTCAGCATCACATCTGGCTTTTATTCCAGAGGAGCTGGGGATATGAGCTCAGGCCTTCAAGCTCACACAGCATGGGTTTCACCTGCCAAGCTGTCTCCCTGACCTTAGGAAAGCAAAGCATCACCGAGGCCATGAAAGATCAGCTGTGAATGTTCTAGATTCCTCTGTATTGTTGGTCCAGTTCTAAACGCCCTAAACCAGACCGGCTCTTTGCATGTGCTCCTGAAACAGGGCTCCACTCTCTGCTGGAATGGCTGAATTTGCTTCAGCTTTTGCCATCATCTATTTTCTGGTCTTTCATTTCTCACGTGTGTTTTCAGGTTGATTTTATTTGTTTGTTTTGTTTTTAAAATCTACTTAATTTGTTATTATGGGAAATTTTGAAGGTATTTTCAGAAATAGGGAAGAATTTGGCCATGCCCATGTCTATCACCTACATTTTTTATGAGTCAAACCCTCCCAGTCTTTTCTCCACCCAGCCTCTGATGGAGAATTTTCCTCCTTGATTACACTTTGTGTTCCACTTCAGAAGGGAGCTTTTCTGTTTAAAACAATTCCCACTCCTTGAGAGTTGTGCGATCAGTACTATAATTCCAGAGCATTCTTGTCATTGCCTGGAGAGACTGAACCCAGCTTCAGTCACTGTCCACTCCTGACCCCGCTCTACCTTCAGACTGAAAACTGAAAAATCTCTATATTTCTCCTAAAAAAAAAAAAAAGGGATACACAATATATTGGAATTGTTTCTTTCTTTATTACTAGACTTATTAATTTGACTTTATGTGTGAGTGTTTTGCTTGCATGTATGTGTTTGCATGCTATGTGCATGCTTGGTGCCCACTGAAGTCAGAAGGGGATATCAGATCACTCTGGAACATGAATTACAGATGTTTGTGAACCACCATGTTAGTGCTGGGAACCCACCCAGGTCCTCAGCAAGAGCAACAAGTGCTCTGAACCACTGAGTCATGTCTCTAGCTTCCCCTTTCTTGGTTTGAGGCTGGGTCTTGCTTGCCTATACTGACATCAAATTCACTAAGTGTTCTAGGATGGCTTTGAATTTGCCATAGTTCTCCTACCTTGGTCTCTTAAACGCTAGGACTAAGCAAGTGTCACCATGCCTTGGTCAGAAAAGCTCCTTTGGTGTCTTTTCAATGATGTAGTTCAGTGCTCCGAAGTGAAAGCTCTGAATCCCAGTCTATCTGACTGTCTTCTTCCCAACTCCCCACGTGGCTCAGCATTGCCACTGGTGAGTGCTGCTTTTAGGGGTGAGACACCATCCACATGCAGTCTCCGTGGTTACCGTTTGGAACTGATGTTCATCTGCAGAGAATGCTGCATGTGCCAAGGACGTAGTGCAACATGACAACAGCTCATGGATATCCCGGGAAATTTTCCAAACCTCTCTTTTCCCTGATCCTTCCACTTGCGAGACACCTGCAGTGTCTCAGTGCTGTACAGTTTAGTACAGAGACTGGGAATATGCCCCCCTGCTTAAAGCCGCCTAATTATCCAGTCACTACCAGGAAATCATACTATTTGTTTGTCAGAACAGAAACAACAAAAATGCCCTTAAATGGTGACCATCGACAGCCTAAGAATGCACTACTTGCTCTGGTCGCCGCCTCCCCATCCTGTCCTGGCCCACACAGAAGGGAGGCCAACCTCAGCAGCCTGTGCCTGAGAAAACACCCAAGATGGATGCCTGTAGGTCTTCTGTGAAAGAAAGCACTGAGGAAAGCCCAGTGTCCGTCCCTGCAGGCCTGCATAAGCACCAGGAAGAGATGCAGTTGTAGTCGGCAACCTTAAAACAGGAAAAACCGAAAGAGAAATTTCACAGCATTGAGCTTCAGATCTCAAGTGTGGGTGACAGCCTCAGAGTAAGGTGTTTCTCTCCCCAGCACTGCCTGTGGCCCCGTGTCTGTTTATTTTACCTTCCCCTTTCCTCTCATCAGCCCCTCAAGTCCTTTCATATGAAGTTAATTCACCTCAACCTGTGGAATTTGAAAATGTATGACCCTCATGGGCTTGATGGAATAACACCAGTAACCCTAGCACTTTGGAAAATCACAAATTGGAGGCTAGCCTGGGCTACATAACATGACCCTGTCATAAAAACAAACTAGCAAAGCTGGTTTGGTGGTTAAAAGTACTGGCTGCTCTTCCCGACAACCCGGATTCAATTCCCAGCAACCACGTGGTGTGGCTTACAACCATCTGTTACTCTAGCTCCAGGGAAGCCAACGGCACACGCTTCCGGCCTCTGTGGACACTAGGACATACCTGCATGCAGGCATTCACACATACACAAAAAATACTTGGGATAATAAAGCTCTCTGGAAGGATTTCAGCAGTCCTGGCTCGATCAGGGAAGACTCAGAAGAGGACGATGAAATCTAATTCAGAGAGGAAAAGGATCTCAGGACCTGTGGTGTCTCAGTGCTGATGACAGCAATTGCTGCTCAAACACATTCTGTCCAGGGAGCAGATGCAATGCTTAAGTGCTAAGCTCAGGACTAAGTGACCACTACTACCTTGAGGCAGGTCCCCACATCTCCATTTACCAATGTGGAAACTTTGTCTCAGAAAATTCAAGTAATTTGTCCATAGTCCCAGGCCCAGAGTCCATGCCCTTGGCCACTGTACTTTACTGATACAAAGGGAGTCGTTCTCTCAGCCAACAGACAGCTGAGCATCTGCCATAAGTTAGGTAATAAGGACACTACACAAATAAATATGGTCTGTGCTCTCAGAGGACAGCCTATAGCACGATAAGCTCATATGTAAACAGTAAAGCTGAACAATATGGCTTCCTACGAGAGGCGTATGGAGTCTTTCTATGGGAGTTCAGAGGAGGAAAGAGGACTCTCACCCACATCTGCTAATGATGATGAAGAAGGCTTTACTTAGAAACTGGGATATGAGGAAGACTTCCAAAGAAGGGCTCTGTCAGAGAACAAATGCAAGTCATTCTAGGATCAGGGGAAGACTGGCAAAGGGTCATTTGTCCAATGAGGTTTTATTATGGGATGAAGAAGATAATAAGACAAAAATGCAGGTGAGAGAGGCATATATTGTGCCACACCTATATTCCAGCATTTATTTGTGAAGCTGAGGCAGGAGGATTGCCACAAGTTTTAGAGTAGCCCAAGCCACAGGAAGATTCTGTCTCAAAAGAAAACAACAACAACAAAAACAGATAAAAATTTAGCACCCACCTCAATCCCTCCAACAACTCAGGGTATTGTCATTTCTCCACCATAACTAAATAGTACCGAATTGCTGAAGACACCATACATTTTGTTTTCAGGACAAAGAAAAACCAATCTGAAACTGACCTGGATACTTCCTCCCTCCACTCCCAGGCTAGCTTCCATACTGTCAGAAGCTATTGTGCAGGCTTCAGGTGGATATAAGATAACTATGGTTTTACCTGGCACTGGTCCCACAGGTGCAATAATGGCTTGACAGTCATGGGGGTCACCAGCTGCTTTCAGACTGGAGATGGAAGCAGTTTAGGGCCTGCTTCACAGGAGGGAATTCATGCCTAACACTATAAACGTGGTCAAGAGCCCATAGGTAGGAAATCATACATCCTAGCAGGGAGACCACTATTATGTTGCTAAATGTTTATGATGTCAAACAGCCTTCAAAATATTTGTGTTTATATGCATAGATTTGTGCTGCTCTCTACCTTGGTCAGAAAGGCTTCCTTGTGACAGTGGTTAATGCAGAGACAGACCCATAACTGCTCCACAAGTTTGTGGAGAAGTGTCTGTGAGTGCTCAGCCCTAAATGAGACATCTGTAGTGTCCCCAACCAAGGCTCAGGGAATATTGGAGTAGAGGAACGGAAAATGTGTAAGAGCTGGAAGACAGGGAGGAGAGCTGTGACGTGCTGTGCTCTGGGAGAATCATCTATTTCTCTTTGGGGATATCGCTGCTCTCATAGATAGCTCTACACCCATTCATATACAGGCAGAACTAACTGGATTCTGTGAGGAAGAAGAAAAAGGAGGAAGATGAGGAAGAGAAGAAGAGGAGGATTTGGGGATGCATCTGGGGAGAGCTGGAAGCAGGGATGGGTGTGAGTGTGAAAAATTGCATTGTGTAGATGTATGAAATTGTCAACAAATAGATAATTAAATATAATTAAACAAACAGAAACCAACTCAGATAGAATAAAGTGATACCGCAGTCTTTCAGTACAAAGTCCCTGGTTCCATTCACTATGGGACAACTATCCTTCCTGTCAGCAAGAACATCTGCCTGGCTGTGGATGCATGGCTCCTCTAAGCATCCCCTAAGGCTCTTGATCCCAGAGCCCCTGGGCTGGCTTGATCTTAGACTCCTTCTCAAGATACTTCCTTCAGCTGGAGGTAGTCAGGAATCCCATCTCTAGCCAGCTGCCAGGAAGCCAAGAGTGACTTCTGGTAAATCAGAGACTGTGGTGTCCTTTAACCTGCCCTTCTGGCACTTAGCACACCCACCTTAATAGATGGCTTCATAGCCTCAAGATGGCTTCTCTCCTGATAGACTGATGGTTCCGAGTTAAAAGGTGAATATGGCTCATTCTGAAACCCCAACAAGCACAGTGTCAAGGAGCTCGCAAGCACAAAATGTATCTCTATGATCATATGATGAGCTCAGTAATACACATGAGCCCAGGGTAAGCGTGAAAAAAAGTGTATTTAATCACACTGAGGGGTCACAGTTTCCTGTGACAAAGGCAGCTAAGCTGAAACTTGCAGGTGAAGAGGAACAACCCAGCCAAGGAGGCTGTGAAGTATCAAGAACTTCCAGGAAACAGAAAACCATGGGGCTGGAGAGACGGCTCCGTGGTTAAGAGCACTGGCTGTTCTTCCAGAGGACCTGAGTTCAATTCCCAGCACCGACATGATCACTCACGATGGTTGGTAACTCCAATTCCCGAGGTCTGACTCCTTCCTTCTTCTGATGCCTCCACAGGCAACACACACACACACACACAGAGAGAGAGAGAGAGAGAGAGAGAGAGAGAGAGAGAGAGAGAGAGAGAGAGAGAGAAAGGGGGATATTGGTTCAAGTTACAAAGTCAGTAATGGGCAAGAGTACATTTCATGTATGGGTTTATTGTCTAGAAGGCTTGTCCCTTAAAGGTATGTCTTTAATGGGGTGGGAGGCTGAGATGGAAGATGTGAGTTTACACTCTCCTCCAGGATTGCAGATAACAGACCCGGAAGCAGAAGAGTTAAGAACTGAGTCCCTTTCCAGCCACCCTCAGAGAGAGAGAGAGATCAGAGCCAGGAGGAACCAGGTGGAAGCAGGAAAACAAAGATAAGGACTCAGGCTTCCGGCTTGCAGCCTCTTGCACCAGGTGTTCCGAGAGAAGGGCGGATGGAGGCCAGCTGCCAGAGTAAGGGCAAAGGCTGAGGCTGCAAAATCCATCCGGGTTGACATCACAGGCCTGGGACTGATGAGTTCCTGAAGCCAGGGAAAAGAATCCATCACTCCCAGTGGTTCATTATCAAAGGACGTCACCGACTCGACCCTCTCTACCCATCCTCAGCACCGCAGTGTTCAAGGCTTCTGAAAACTCAGAACCTTCCAGGATAGCCAGGACTACACAGAGAAACCCTGTCTCGAAAAACAAAAACAAAAACAAAAACAAAAACAAAAACAAAAACAAAACAAAAAACAAAAAAACAAACAAACAAAAACCTCAGAACCCCCCTGACTGTCTAGACCAGCAGTTCTCAAACCTTGCTAACACTACAACCCTTCAGTACAGTTCCTAATGTTGTGGTGATTTCCAACTATGAAATTATTTCCTTGTGGACCAGGTGGTGGTGGTGGTTCATGCCTTTAATTGCAGCCTTTAATCATTCCTTTAATCTCTGAGTTCCAGGCCAGCCTGGCCTACAGAATGAATTCTAGGACAGCCAGGAACACACAGAGAAACCCTGTCTCAGAAAAACCCAACCCGCCCCACCCAATTGTTGCTACTTTGTGACTTTGCTTCATAACCTCATAGTTTTGCTACTGTTTGAATCGTAAAGTAAATATGATATGCAGGCTTTCTGATATGTCACCCTTGTGGGTTCCAACCCACAGGTTGAGGAAAACTGGTCTAGGCTAAGAGGTGAGCAAGTGGAAAAGGCAAGTGATCAGGAATGGGAAACTTGGGAAAAAAAATCCTTCCCATTGCCACACTACCCACTCACCCAACAGGAGGGAACGAATGAGCGGCTGCTTTCTTGGAAGCTAAATGAGGATACTCTTGGGACCCTAAACCCTCCGACACCTTCTCTAGAGAGTGCTATGCTCTCAGGGACAAATGATCCTATGGAAATAGGGCGGGCTCAGTTGCAAGCAATAACTTGAGGTCTATTTAGCTCTGTGGAGGAGCCCAGGGGCCTGTCCACCCAGAAGCACAAGGTTCCTCTAGGTAAGAAGGGTTCTGTCCCTCTGCAAGTCAGATCCTTGCTTACGTTCCATGCCTGCCTCTCCCACCCCATCCCTAGCCTCTGTTCTGGGAAAAGTCAAGGCTTCAGGTGTTTGCCACTGAGAGCTCCTGTGAACTGGCTTCTCCTTTTCAGCCTTTAGCTCTCATACCTCTGAGCCACATGGCAGGCCCCAGGGATGTCTTCATGAAGGTTCTTCCTCCAAGTATCCGCCCTTCAGTAGCCCCCACATACAACGAGCTCTTAGAGTTTAACAAATCGCAGCCACCCCAGACACTCTTGTAACAATGAGCCTTCACAGCCTGCTCATCAATCTTCCCTTGTGGGGCTGGCCTCTCTTGCTGCAAATGCAGTTGTCCTAGGACTCTGCCTCTCTCCTGCCACACAGCTCATCTCCAACAACACAGGGGTGTCTTGTCTCACGGCCTCTCAAGAGGAGCACCTGGACTTTATCATTTTTCTCTCCCTCCTCTGCAAAGCTCAATTGCAGAGACACAACTGGGTCTCTAACGTGCCTCTAACGTGCTGGTAACTAACGGGTCTCACATAGGCAGGGAGGCAGTTTCTGGCCAAAGGGAAGGCACATCTTCAGGGTGAAGACAAAGACTCTGGCGTTAGGCCATTGCCAAAACTCAAACTCAGGCTCCACTCACTTCCGGTGCACTTAGGCAAGAAACTTAATCATTATATATATGAATAAAGCAACTAACAGTAGCCCACTCATTAGACTGCTAGAATTAAGTTTGTACATAGTTTTGAAATATGTAGAACAATAAAAAATCTGTCAGAGAAATAATATTTTAAAATTCTAGTCCTCTCAGAGTACTAGAAACACAAACACTACAAGGTGACGTTTCTGTGGGAGCCTAAATGTGACCATGTTTGAGTGTGGTTTGGCTTTTCCCTTTAGCACTAAGACCGAAGCTACTGCACACCAGAACCACCTAGGAAGTTTATGGCTTTAAAATAAAAGAAAACCAGGGGCTGGAGAGATGACTCAGAGGTTAAAAGCACCAGCTGAGGACCCGGATTTAATTCCCAGCACCCATATGGGGCACACAATGATATATAACTCCAGTTCCAGGGGGTCTGATGCCCTCTTCTGATCTCTGTGGTATCAGGCATTCGCATCGTGCACAGACATGTGTGCACGCACAACATTAATACACATAAAACAAACACAATAGACAACACACCTTTAAAGCCTGGTGTGGCTGCATACCTACAATACCAGCACTAGAACGCAGAGGCAAGAGGATCACAGGCCATTTTTAGATATATAGTGAGTTCAACATGAACCCTGAGTACATGAGACCCTGTCTCAAAAGAATGAAAGCACACTTTGTAGCTGGGCTTTGCTACTTCCTGGGTTCTTCCTTCCCATCCTTAACCACCACCACCCCAGTTTCACTAGATAGGAGAAAAAGATAAAGGGAGAGAGAGAGAGAGAGAGAGAGAGAGAGAGAGAGAGACTCCCTGAATCTAATTTCTTTCCTTTTGTTTCTTCTTTGAGCATGACTACTAACAAACCACAACCAACCCCACCAAATAATCAACAACCTCCACCCTGCCTCTCGGGACCCTCTGAAAAGTTCCCCAAATTCCAAACATTGCACCATCACAGAAACTCTGCAGCTGACAAAACCATGGCTCTGCTAGAGCACGAGGCAAATCATAGCTGCTGCAGACAGTCGGAAGGAGCCCCATATCCCACACCTGGGATTAAAGATGAAACCATGTTCTCATAATATTTCTATAGTTTTTTAGTTCCAAAATTGTCACTCTGTGTAGCCCTGGCTGTAGCACATTTTTTGTAATAGGTTTTATTGTTGGTGGGTTTTTTTTTCAGTTTGTTTTGTTTTGTTGGGTTTTGTTTGTTTGTTTGTTTGTTTTGAGACAAGGTCTCACTGTACAGCACTGGCTAACCTATAACTCACTATGTAGACCAGGCTAGTCTAGAACTCACAGAGATCCACCTGTCTCCACCTCCTGAGTACTGGGATTAAAAAGATGTGCAGCCATATCTGGTCAAAAGTACTCTTTCTTTTCTTCCATCCTTCCTTCCTTCCTTCCTTCCTTCCTTCATTTATTTATTTATTTATTTATTTATTTATTTATGGACAGAGTCTCTCTATTATGTGGCCCTGGCTGTCCTGGAACTTGTTATGTTGTCCAGGCTAGCCTTGATCTCACAGAAATCCACTTACCTCTGCCTCTCCAGTGTTGGGATTAAAGGCATGCAAACGTACATATTTTTTAAAAGATGTATTTACTTGTTATTATGTGCATGAGTGTGTGCTTGCATGTTTGAATGCACACCATGTGTATGCCTGGCACTCTTGGGGGTCAGAAGAGGACATGGGGTCTCCTGAACTGCAGTGACAGGTGGTTGTTGGTGCCATGTGAGTGCTAGGAACCGAGCCTGAGTTCTCCTGTAAGAACAGCGAATGTTGCTAACCACGGAGACCGCTCTCTAGTCCCCATGACAACAGAGCTAACGACTCACCGATGTGTACTGAACAAGGTATCTTTGTAAAGAAGCACACAGAAAAATGAGGTTCTACATTTTAAAAATATAGGCCAGATACAAGTAAAGGTTTTTTGCTTTTCCAGACAGATAGCCCTTGGAACTATCCTAGAACTCACTCTGTAGACCAGGCTAGCCTCAAACTCACAGATATTCACCTGCTTCTGCCTCTCGAGTGCTGTGATTAAAGGCATGTGCCACCATGCACAGCTTATTGTTCTTTTTAAATTTTATTTATTTATTTATTTATTTATTTATTTATTTTGGTTTTTCGAGACAGGGTTTCTCTGTGTAGCCCTGGCTGTCCTGGAACTCACTCTGTAGACCAGGCTGGCCTCGAACTCAGAAATCAGCCTGCCTCTGCCTCCCAAGGGCTGGGATTAAAGGCGTGCGCCACCACTGCTCGGCTCAAAGTGTTTTTTTGTTTTTTAAATAGTCCTGGGAATTAAACCAAGAATCCTAGGCATACTAGGCAAGTTTTCTTTCACTAAACTATACTTTCAGCCCCAATTTTCACATGTGTATATATAGATATAGATACATAATTATTCATTTATTTATTGTGGGGTTTGTTTTTTTTTTTTTGAGACAAAAATCTCATTATGTAGCCCCGGCTGGCATCAAACTCATTCTTCTCCTGCTCCAACCTTCCAAGTGCTGAGATTATAAGCATAACCTACCATGCCAGACTTACAAAGTGCTTAGAATCAAACCCAGCGTTTTGCTCACACTAGGCCAGCTACATCCTCAGCCGGGGATTGCTCTTTACAGATACTCGAAGAACACAGAGCTAGAGAGATAGCTCAGCATTTAAGAGCACTAGCTGTTGTTCTTCTACAGGACCCTGGTTCAATTCCCAGTACCCACATGGAGGTTCACAGCTGACTGTAACAGGGACTCTGACCACCTTGCATGGCCTCCTTAGGCATGCACACATGTGGTACACAGATATACAGACAGACAAAACACCCATACACATAAAATAAGTAATTTAAAAGATACCATAACTCGCATTCATTTGCACAGGTTCTAAATTCCCTGATTCTTCCTCTTCATTCATTCCCCTGCAGCCCCCTGACAACTTCACAGTGCTGGGATAAAGTGGAGGCCACTAAGTGCTTGCTGACAGGCATGGTGGTGCAGGCTCATAATTCCAACCCTTGGGAGATGAGGGTGGAAGAATCAGTTCAAGGCCAACCTCAAACACACTGTGAGTTCAAGGTGTGTCAAAAATAAAGAAAACAAATTGTTAAAGGAACATTTTAAGATTCATTTTCAGAAAAGTACAATACCTACTGGGTGAGGGGGGGAATTACTTCAGTTTTCCCTACATTTATTTCATTAAGTATTTTTAGGTATGTATGTATGTATGTATGTATGTATGTATGTATTGTATATGAGTACACCATTGCTTTCTTCAGACACACCAGAAGAGGGCATCGGATCCCATTACAGACGGTTGTGAACCACCATGTGGGTGCTAGGAATTGAACTCAGAACCTCTGGAAGAGCAGAGGTTGGTGCTCTTAACTGCTGAGCCATCTCTCTCCAGCCCCTCTCCTACATTTCTTATTTAAAAAACAAAATGTAGTGTGTGTGTGTGTGTGTGTGTGTGTGTGTGTGTGTGTGTGTGTGTGTTTGTGTGTGTTCACAGATGCCAGTGGAAGCCAGAAGAGGGCACCAGATCCCCTGGAACTGCAGTTGGAGGTAGTTTTTAGTTTTCCGGTGTAGAGTTGAAAACTGAATTCTGGTTCTTTTGAAGTGCTCTTAAACCACTCTGGGCCATCTCTCCAGTAGCTTCTACTTTGTTTGTTAGATTTCAAACAAAACAAAACTCAGTCCAAACTTTTTCTAGTAGAGAGGCACCATTTTCCGGAAGTTGGCTGATCCTGGAAACTTCACATAGCAGGAGATGTTCCTTCTCCTCCTCTTCAAGAGCATCCATTAAGGAACTGGAATTATAACTCCAAAGAAAATCAGGTTTTCTCTTCCGGAATAACAAAGATGACGGCTAGTCTAAGAGAAAGAACTTCCACAAGTTCCTTTTCCCCTTGTCTGGTCTTCCAGTTTCATCCTTGGTCCCAGGTACAGAGCAGCAAGAAGCAGAAATACCAACCCGCATCTCTGCACGTGCACTTTCCGTCCTCTAGGAGAAGAGGCGGTGGCGCTGTGATCACAGGGACAGGAACAGCCATGCTCTCTCAAAGCACAGACACCATTCCAAGAAACAAGTGACTTTTCTCCCCCTAGTGGACAACCACAACCATGGGACAAGCGGGCTTGGGGGAGGGGTAATGGGAGGGATGCCTGCTGAGTGTTGAGCTGGAGGGAGGCTTTGGCACCCTTTAAGAGTCACCTTGTTTTTGCAACACCTTCCTCCCTTCCCCAGGCTTTTCCCCATGGCTCCACTGAGTTACTAGAGCTTTTGGACTGAGGAGAAAATTGAGGTCCAGAGCACACAGGTAATTAGGGAAGCTGGAGCCCAGGCCTGTGAGCTCTGAAGTTCCTTACTGTATGCAAGTTTCTCATCTATAGGGATGGGGCCTAAACTCCACAGGAGACCCCTTTCTCTCCAGCTTTGCAAGAACATTTCTCATGGTCACTTACAAAGAAGGAAAAATTTAAAAGCAAAGTATCAGTGGGGTTTTAGCAGAGGCTCATCATAGTGGCCAGCAGGGTCACTTCCTAATACAGCCTGTGGCTGTATTTCTCAGTCCAGGCACCGCAGCTACCAGTTCTCACGGCAAGACTTGCCCCATGCCTGAAAACATTCCTTTTCCAGGAGGAAGAGGAGGACAGAAGTGGCAGTCCTAAGGAGGCTATCATGGATACTGCAGCTCCCACATGTGTGGAATTGCTTAGGGATGAGAGAAGCAGCTTCTGAAACTCACATCTGGTGACTAGACACTTCACAAGACACTCCACCAGATGGATGATACCACAGCCTCCTCTTGCCCTTCAAGAACCACAGGAGTGGGTCATGAGTTGGTAGGCAGCTGTTTGTGAGTTTAAGGCACAGCTGGTCAACATCGCAAGATCCAGGCCAGGCAGAGCTACATGGTGGAACCCTGTCCCAATAACAAACAAAAGAATGGTGACAGAAGTGACAAAGAGTGAAAATCACTCTTGGAGTGTCAGAGACTGCTCCCTTTTGACATGAAGAGGCAAGCACCAAGCCATCTTTAACCAAGTAACCAAAGATGTCTTCTTTGTTTATGTTGTGGTAGCGGTGGTGGTGGTGGTGATGGTGGTAATGGTGGTGGTTTTGAGGCAGTTTCTTTGTGTAGACCTGACTGTCTGGAAATTCATCCTGTAGACCAGGCTAACCTCAAACTCAGAGATCTATCTGCTTCTGCTTCCTGAATGTGCTGGGATTAAAGCCATGCATAACCACCATTGCTCAGCTATTTTTATTACAGTAAAATTTTATTTTGAGCCAGGCAGTGGTGGTGCACACCTTTAATCCTACTTGGGCTTAAAGCACTAGGGAAACAGAAGCAGACAGATCTCTGTGAGTTTAAGGTCAGCCTGGTCTTCAAAGCTAGTTCGAGGACAGCCAAGGCTACACAAAGAATCCCTATCTTGAAAAACAAAACAAGCAAAAAAATTAAATAATTTTATTTTGTGTGCATGAGGGTCCTAGAATGAAATTCAAGCCATTAGACTTGAGAGGGAAGGTTTTTATTACCTGCTAAGCATTTCATTGGCCCCTGCCTTGCCCTTAAAAGAGTTAATGTCACCAGTTACCCAATACTGTTTTGCTTCAGAACCATGGGTATGTTCTCACCATCCTGAGTCCCACCCTCTCTGACCAATCACATCAGCATTATTACCTTATTCCTTCACACAGAATCTCTGGAAACAGAAGTCTGTGCGTCTTCTTCATACGCCCATAAAACTATAGGGAACCCAACCAAAGGCAGGCTGGTTTTAAGTTTCCTAGTTAAACTAGCATGACTCACTAGCACGAAGTTGGTATCCTAGACATTCTGCTGCCTCATTAATACCTCTGGCTTTAGGCAGCGGCTGCACAACTGTACAAGCTCAAGAGGCTGAGCCAGGACAACTGCTGAAAACTGAGGCCATGCTGGGTCAGCCTGGGCTGCACAGTGAGAGTGTTTCAAAACAAACCAAAGATCCAGGGAGTGGTTGCTCATGCCCTTAATCCCAGCACTCAAGATGCAGAGGTAGTCGGATCTCTAATTTCAAGGTGAGTTCCAGGACAGCCAAGGGCACACAGAGAAATCCTGTGTCAAAAAACCAGGATAGACAGACAGACAGACAGACAGATAAAATAAAATTGGTCTGAGCATGGTGTTCATACCCCAGAACTTGAGAGGAAGATACATGTGGACTTGTACGAGTTCAAGGCCATCCGGCATACAGAAAGAGTTCTAGGCCAGTACCAGGGATTCATAATGAGACCCTGTCCCATTAAAAAACCAAAAACAATAAAGGTCAAAGCATCCAGGAATAATGACACATGCCTATAATCTCAGCTTCTTTCAGAAGACAGGAAAATTGGGGACTAGCTTGGTCTACATAGCAGATTCCAGGTCAGCTAGGGTTATACAAAGAGAGAGGCTCTGTCTTAAAAAACAACGAAAAAAAATGTTAGACGTGCTAGTGAACCTCTGTAATCCCTGAATTTTTGAGGCTGGGGTAGGAAGGCCACAAGTTTGAAGCCAATCTGGACTATACAAATGTCTCCTGCCTAAAACAAAACAACCCCCCCCCCCCCCCCCCCCTTTTTTTTTTTTTTTTTTTAAGGAAATTTCAAACCAAACCTAGAAGTTACCAGTGTATAAAGGAATGGAGAATATGAGAGGCAAAAAAGAAGCTCTCTAACTTCTTCAAGCTACAAAAAGCTCAGGTGACACCTGGAGTCTGTACAACTAACGGAAAGAAATCTCTGAAGAGAGAAAGGAGGAGAAGCAAACTGAATTGCCAGGGAAACCAAGGGAGACATTGTAGCAGTGCCAAAATTGAGAGAGACAAAAAGCCAGAGGACCCGGCAGGCAACATCCCATGATTTTAGAGCAGGCTCCTGAAATAACGGCTCTCACTTGCTCATAGCACAAAGCTGGAGAGAACAGAGGCTAGAGGCAGGCTTAGGATACACTTGGAAGGATACAGTGTGGACCCTGGAGGGAACAATATCCATGTCCTAGAGAGCTGGATGAAGTCCAGGTTAGCCTGGGTTAGAACCCTAACTTCACCACTGAAGACTACACACTTAGGCGACACGTTCCAATCCAACCCGTCTCCCCATCTGAAATGGGAACAGGTTTAAGGCTGAAATTCAATGCGCAGCACAGGTTGGCATATGCACATGAGACTCAAGGGCGCTTCTCTGAATAAAATCCTGTCTATTCACATTGTTAAAGACAGATGTGGAAGACTGAATTCAGTTTTTTAAAGGTAATACCTATTTATATAATGTGGTCCTTAGAGAAGACATCCAGTTGTAGCTGAGACTGGCATTCCCCTCCCCACCCCCCATCTGGACTCCTGCGTTGCACCACACAGCTCACCCTGACTGCAGAGACCTTTGGACTCTATCATTTTCCTGCTTACACTTGCTCTCCCCAACCGCATCATAAACCCGCTCAAGTAAACACTACCACCAAACTATCTATTACACTCCAGGTCCTAAATCACAGCCAACAGGTTTTTGGAAACCTAGCAATCAAAAGTGTCAAAATCAAGGTAGCCAGCAGCAGGGGGAAGAAGAAATTGACTGCAAACCACATGCTATCGCTGCTCAGAGCCCTGGGTCAGTTAGAAGGATCTACAATCTGACTGCTTGCACAAGTCTAACTTCAGGAAGCTGCAATACAGCAGCTCAAATTTAAGTAACAAGATAAAAACCCAGTGACTTAGGGACTCAGCAAGCTCAGGGCTATGCTTGACACAATTGAACCTGCAAACATCACGTGGCATCGATATGCTTGCTACTCAAACCAAAGTTAAAAACAAACACAGCGTATTTTCTGAATTTTTATTAAACTCTAGGGTGGGCTGATAGCTCAGTGGTTAAGGGTATATACTATCCTTGAAGAGAACTGGAGTTCAATTAGCAAGGCATCACGTAGATGCCCCATAAGATTCCATGGATCTGATGATACTGTCCTGTCCTCCACAGGCATGGCACTCACACAAACAAACCCACACTCACATTCATAATCTAAAATATTTTTAAAAGTTTTAACCAGTTTGGGTTGTTGGGGTTGATAGCGTGTGATCATTGATAACAGGGTCTTGTGTAGTTTAGGCTGGCTTTGAACCTGTGTCAATTTTTCTTTTCTTTTTTTGGTTTTTCGAGACAGGGTTTCTCTGTGTAGCCCTGGCTGTCCTGGAACTCACTCTGTAGACCAGGCTGGCCTCGAACTCAGAGATCTGTCTATTTCTGTGGGGATTCAAAGTGTGTACCACAATGCCTGGCTTGGAAAGCAAGTCTTAAGACGCTGCTCAGGAGGCTGCATGTGGCCTGGGGAAGGGTGAGTAACATGTGAAATGAAAATACACAAGAGGTGCAGGAAGCCTGATCCACACTCGCCACCCAGACACCTTTCAAACAAGTGAGGTGAGTCAATGAGGTAGAACCCCAAATCCTCCACCTAGGCACTGACAGGCTGAAAGATCCCATTGCCTCTCACAGCCCTATCTCCTTTATCAAGGACACTGAGGGTACAGAACCTGGGCAGAGACCCAGAGCAAACAGAAATGAAAGATCAGGCTATGTACCCAGAAGAGAGGGACAGGTTTTCAATTCAAGAAAATAGGATGGCAGCATTTGCCTGCTCAGAGTGCCGATTAGGTGGACACACGCACGTGCAGAAATGACGTGAGATGACACACTTAGTAAAACGATATGCTTTACTCACACAACCTGAACCTCTACTAAAACCCAACCAACCACAAGCTGTTTGCTATCCTTTATTAAAAGGTCCCACATTCCTGTGGGACTCCAGCCAAACCAGACAGGTCCCCTAAATATAGCAGGAGGCCTGGAAGGGGAAGGGAATGACTTAGGATCCCACCAAATCCACCACAGACAGACGGACAGACGGACGGACAAGAGCCGGGGAGGAGAACCCACCTCACTCTTGGTTCTCTCCCCGTTGCACCCACTCAAAAAGAAAGTCAAACACTGGCTATGCAGACCCCAGCCCACCCACCCACCCATAGCAGCGTTTGTGGGACTCCCCCCTGCAACGGGTAGCCCCAAGACAACTTCCTACGCTTCCTCTTTGACTTTGGTTTGCTCTTGGCAACTCCGCGCCCTCTTCTTCCCTCAGCCTCCAGCTCACTCTCAGCATCTTCTACCACCTACTCGGACCTTCCCTCTCTCTTGCTCTCTGCTTTCTGGCCTCCCTGGCCCAGGGCTTCTTGGGGAAGCAGCGGGCACCTTCCTCCTAGCAAGGACCCTCACTAGGCCCTGTCTGCCCAGCATGTGGGACTCACACAGCTGCCCCACTCTCTTTGAGGTCAGGGGCTGAGCGCTGCCGTCGCATTCGCGGAGGGGTAGTGTATGGTGGGTAGCGGGGCCCTGGCCGCTGGGGTGGGTAAGGTTGGGGTTGTTGGGGATAAGAGTTGTGCTTCTGGGGCCGTAAGTGCTGGGGTTCTGGCTGTGCAGAACCCCCTCCCCGAGACCGGCTCCCCCCATCCAGGGAATTCCTGCGAGGACGGTGGGGCCTTCGGGGACTTGGAGGCCTGCGGTTAGGGGGAGGTGGGGGGGCAGTGACCTCTTCAGGGGGTTGGGGAGTTGGGGCCTCTCCACTCCCCATTCCTGGCCAGGACTCCCTGTGCTGAGGGTTGCTCTTGAAGGGGAAGCGCAGCTTGCAATCATGCGGGGGCACAAAGCGGGCTGGAGGCCTGCGCAGTCCCCCACCCCGGCCCCCAGAGCCCTGCAGTCCCTGCAGCCGCAGCTGCTCCTGCTTGAGCCAGCGAAGGCGGCCGCGCCGGAAGGCAGGGTCCTCTTCCATCAGTCTTGACACCCGCTCCCAGCTGGACAGGGGTGGTGAGGTGGGCCGGAGAGCTGGTGAGTGGTCATTGGGCACTGCCTCCTCTACTGCCTCTGACCCTTCGGGTGGGGTCCAGGTGACCAAACCAGATTCTTCATTATCATCCTCAAGATCCTAGGAGAGAGAATAGGAGAAAAGAGATGTCGGGAGAGCACAGTACTTACTGGGTACGAGATTCAAGGCGTACATTATACGAGCCCAGAGGGACAGATGGGGTGTAGAGTATGTTTTGGAGATAATGACGCTAGGAGCATGGGGCCACCCACTAAACGGTATGAGCTCAATCCTGTCTGCCACCTCTTATCTGTGTAATGATGTCAGTAATAACACCATTTGCCACCAAGTGCTGTAAGAACTAAGTGCACTCCATTTCAGGCAGAGAACAGAGTAAGGAAGGACAGGAAGCCAGTTAAGGGCGGCCAACATGAATTCACTGTGAAGTCAGTACTTCAGTCAAGGCCTGGAGGAAGTGAGAAGCCAGCAGTATGACTGCAGGGGGGGAAACCAGGAGGGACAGACCAACAGGTCCCAAGGTCTTGAGATATGAGCATGCCCAGCAAGCTGGAGCAGCTGGAGTGGGGTCGGTGAGGGGACAGGACTGGAAGCCACTCCGGAGAGGAAGCTTTTGGTAACCTCAAGTCATGACTATAACCATCTGTGCTGTCCTTAGAGGGTGTCTGGAAGAGGGCAAAGATGCTTGTAACATAACCTCATAATGTATATTTGAGTGAATACACGCAAAGGGGGAGAAAGGGGAGTATCCCCATTCAATCTCCCAGAGTGATCAGAGGGGAGGCCAGTTATGTGGACACATAGGAACAGGCTTCAAGTAGCCACCAAGCGCTGTTCTCTATTAGTGGATCTCAGACTCTACTTCAGAAACACCTCGGGGGTCTATTAGACACAGACCACCAGAGAAACATTTGGTATGCTAGGGTTGGTGGATATCAGAATCTATACGTTTCTTTTTTGAGATGTACCTCAGGCTGGTCTTGAACTACCAATCTTCCTGTCTGCCTCTTAAGTGCTGGGATTATAGCCATGCGCTAAGCATAGCTAGTCCAGAATCTGCACTGTGTCTTTGTGAAGATATTTTTATGCGTATGTGTGCATGGACATGGGCCCAAGGGTGTGTGTGTGTGTAGGGCAGAAGACAACCTTCAGCGTCCTCAAGTGTGTCGACCTTGTTTTTTGACACAGGGTCCCTTACTGCCCTAGAACTCACGGAGTAGACTAGGCAAACAGCCAACAAGCCTTAGGGACCTGCCTGTTTCCATTCCCTCTTGCCTACAGTACTAAGATTATAAGTGTGCACCACTGTACCCAACAAGGGTTCTGGGAATCAAACTCAGATCCTCATGTTTTGGTGGCAAGCATTTACCACCTGAAGCCTGTAGAATCTATTTATGTTTCATTTGCCTGCATGTATGTTTATACACCACATGTGTGCAGTGCCTGCAGACCAGCTGGAAACTGAATTAGGGTCCTGAGTCATCTCTCCAGCCCATATACAGTCTGTTTTTAGTATCAATCTGGAGATTGTGAAGCATGTGATTCATAAACTCAAAAAACAAACAGAGCCCGTTGAACTTCAATAAGCCTTTTCAAAAGACAGGGAAGAAAGTCGGTATGTGACAGGACGCTGCAGGATCCTAACAGGTAGGTGAGAGCTGAAGGAGGGGAGGGAAGAAGTGGCCAGCAGGCTTCCTACCTGGGTCAACGGGATGACTCTCTCCATGCGGAGCATCCGGTCCCGCAGGGCCTGCAGCTCGCGGTCCTTACTGCTGTTCTGCAGCTTTACTTCCTGCAGAATCCCTGTCAGCTTGTCGATGTGAGCCCGGAGGTCCTCCACCTCTGCCCCACGGGCTCCTTCCTCACCGCCACCTCCACCACCTCCACATCCTTCCTCTTCACCCACAGTATCCCAGACATCCCTGGCCACCGCTCTCCAGGCATCTCCAGGACCCTCCGGCTTGCCGTAGGTACGGCACAGCTCCCTCATCTTGAGAGCAGCCAGGGCTTCGATCTCTGCTCGTCCGTGACGGAAGTCGGCCAGGGCCACCTCATAGCATATCTCCTTAACTGCTTGCATCTTCAGGTCAGCCATGGTGGCCCATCGGGGGTCTTTGCCCTGGAGCCGCCGTCGCTGAGGGATCTGATAAACTCTTCGAGGGGCCCTGCGCTTGCCGCTGCTGGGCAGGCCACAGCGCTTGACAATGGTCTGGACTGTGGTAGGGGGCAGCTGCTCTCGCAAGGAGGAAATCAGCCGCCAGCTTTCTTCACAAGAGCGCTTGTCAGAGTCTTCCCCACTGTCAGAGTCTGCATACTAAGGCCAGAGAGAAGAGAACTAAGGCCACCTCAGAGACCACCCTTGTGTCAGTAGACACAGGGAACCACCCAATTAGTACACCTGGACCCAGGACCTCTGCCTCTCAGAGACTGGTCCGGACAGCAAAGTTGTCCAGATGATTAACTCTGATGATTAACTCTGATAATTAACCACTTACAACAGCAGCTGTCAAGTCTCATAGTAGCAGTTAATTGTGTCTGGGGTTTTGAGCATATATGTCATGTGTCACATAACTACAGAGATGTGTTCTGAGAAATGTGTCCTAAAATGATTTTATCATTGAGCATTACAGACTACATTGAAATAAGTCAAGGCAGCCACACATTATTAGCTGATACCATCTCATGGGACCACCCCTGTATACATGGTCTGTCATTGACAGTACTGTCATTATGCAACAAATGACTATGTATTACTCTTGGGATGAGGTTAAAGACTTACAAGTAAGTCCATTTAAGGAACAATCTTACATGAATGATGATACCTGGAAGTGATCTCAAGGGGCCAGGACCACTGCAGTGCAGGGAGCACCATTAACTGAGCAGAGTGCTAGTTCCCGTACATGGTAATGGTTCCTTCTACTTCACCTTTCTCTCCTAACTTTTCCTGCTAGATGTCACCCAGGAAACGAAGAGTAAAGCTAGGCTGAGATGATGCCAGATTCACCGTTAGTCTGTCCACTTGCCCATCTCCAGGCTCTGCTGGACCCCCACTTGTCCCTCACCAGCCGCTGCTGCTCCAGCAGAAGGTCAGCCTCTTCCTTTTCTTTCCGGTACTGATTCTCCAAGTCCTGCAGCCTGGGATCAGACAGAGCGGGGGAGAGAGAAGCTGTGAGGTCCCTGGAGCTACTGCAGCAGGCACCACTAACAGGAGAATGCTAGGCTCCCAGAGGTTAGTCGGAGGGACCCATGGGGGACGCCCTCGCACCTCTTCTCCATCTCTAGCTTGATGTCTATGCCCTGCTGCTCCAACAGCTCCTTCTGAGCAAAGTTCCAGTCCACAGGCTCCGAGGGAGGTCCTGGGGGTGGGGGGACCCCACGTTCTCGTTCCAGCCGTGCTTGCTCCGGGTGATTGAAGCGGAAAACATGGTTCTTGCCCATTACAATCCTGTTTCCTGGAAATGGGAAGAGCAGACTTCCTCACCCACAGCAGCAAAACCATGCCCAGGCTCAAGCACAGATCTTGCCCTTGGTTCCAGGGGACCTGCCCTACCACCCCAAAGCTGAAACAGTCAGTCAATGAGCCTCTCACTGACCCAGGAGCACCTACTTATTCAGGTGTGAACCCCAGGGAGCACCTGCTTATTCAGGTGAGCTGCGGGAAGAAAAGACATCCTCTTCCCATGTCCCCAGGGAAGCAAGAGAAGCCCAGATTTCACGCAGTAATCTCTTTTCCCAGCTCCTTCCTGTCCTCACTCTTTCTGATCTTTCTGATCTATCCCAAGGTCTCATCTAGAAGGTGGCCAGAAAGCCCTGCCCTAGCACTTCCTAGGAAGGCTATGTCCCAGGCCTACACTCTGTAATGCATCTTTTGTGTGTGTGTGTGTGTGTGTGTGTGTGTGTGGTACTGGGAATTGAACACAGGGCCTTGCGCATGCTAGCCAAGCGCTCTACCTCTGAGCTATGTCCCCAGCCTCTGCGACACATCTTCTACCTGACTTCAGCACCAGCGGCTCCGTCACAAGCTTCCCGTTGACATATGTCTCAGCTCCTTCACAAGGCTCCAGTGTGACCATCACTGAGTGGAGGGAAAAAGGAAGGACAGGGCAAGATTAGACTCTCAGACACTGTACTGCGGTTAGACTCCCACCTTGTCTCACCCCCAAAGCACACATGCACCACCAGGTCCACCCCAGTACCTGCAGGGGTGCCACAGCCCCTCTGGTGGCAGGCAGCACAGGAAAAGAAGAGCAGAAGGAGGGTTAGAGACCCTACTGTGACTCCCAGAATCCTCTGCAGTGGCTCCTACGGACCCACCACCACGCTTCCTAACCACAGCTTAGAAGTCATTCTCAGAGGTCCCAGCACTGCTGCCTTCCAGGCGTCCATTCCCACTTGTCTTGTTAACACTACCCCTATCCAGATCTAGATGCCTCTAGTGGGCACTCTGTCTACTGCATCTCGCAAATGGCTGCCATCCAGTTAATCTTCTCAAGTCACAACCAACATAGGATAAATAAAGTCAGCCCAAGCCTAGCTGGACATGGTGCCACATATCTGAACGCCCATTATTCAGGAGGCTGAGGCAGAAGGATTGCTGGAAATTTGAGGTTAGCTAGCCTGAACTAGCTAGTCTAGTTCAGTGACTTTGAGCTCAGCCTAAAGTACATGGTTAAGACCCTACCTCAGAAAACAAATAGAAAAAAAAACCCACTCAAACATTTGTCTACCTCTGAGGTTGTTGCTTGCAGGAGCACAAAGATACTCAAAGCAGCCCTCTTAAGAAGTGGTATCTTATTTTCACTGGAGGACCCTCAAGTTCCAAAGACCAGGATCTATGACTGCTGAGCCAGTGATACTTAACAAATTTTCTAGGTTTTGAAATTTTCTATAAATTGGAATAATGAAATCTTTATTCACAGAGTAGTTTAAAATATAATGTTAATATGCAAACACAACTTATTAATTATCTATTTCTCAACTTATTGAGTCAGGGTCTCATTGTGTAGTCCTAGAACTCTAGCCTCAAACTCACAGAGATCTGCCTGCCTCTGCCTTCCAAACGGTGTGATTAAAGCTGTGTGCTGCCATGTCTAGACTTTTCCTATTTATTTACTCGTTTACTCTGTGTGTGTGTGTGTGAGAGAGAGAGAGAGACAGACAGACAGACAGAGAGAGAGACAGAGACAGACAGACACACACACACACACACAGAGGCAGACAGGTAGACTATAAATTAAACTTAGGGCTCTACCACTAAGCTATATCCCCAGCCTAACTTACTTTTATTTTATTTAAGATTTATTTATTTACTTATTTATTTTTGAGTACACTGTTGCTGTCTTCAGACAAAGCAAAAGAGGGCGTCAGATCCCATCACAGATGGTTGTGAGCCACCATGTAGATGCTGGGAATTGAACTAAGGATCTTTGAAAGAGTAGACAGTGTTCCTGAGCCATTGCTGAGCCATCTCTCCAGCCCAACTTTTTTATTTCCTAAATAAGGTCTCACTATGTAGCTTTGGCGATTCTGGAGTTCAGTCTGTAGACCAGACTGGCTTCAAATTCTTAAGAGATCCACCTGCCTCTGTCTCCCAAGTGGGATTAAAGGCATGTGCACCAAGCCTGGCTCTCTGCCCCCATTTTTTAAAAATTGTTTATACTACAAGTAATAGAAAACCTTGGGAACTAGGATGGACTCCAGCATCAGACAGAAACAGGTACTGGGCCTACTGGTGGTGCAGAGGGAGGACCAAGGCAGCACAGATAACCCTAGGTTATGGACAGAGGACAGGCAAGGTTTCTGTGAGGGAGGAGATTCCAGCTGAAGTTGGTGACTTAGATATCAATGGGCAAAGGAAGGCTGGGAAGGGCACATCTAAGGGCAACACTCCATGACTGAACAGTGAGAGGAATGGCAGGGGTGGGCGCAGTCTATCTTACTCTCATTTACTTCCCACCATGCCCCAATACTCAGCCATATGCCAGGTAAAAACCACCAACCCCTGCTCTCCCAGACCTTAACCTAGCCACTCTGGTAGATGAAGATTAGGATAACTCAACGCCAGTGAAGATGACTTAGCAGGTAGAGGTATTGCCACCGTGTCTGATATGAGTTCAATCCTCCCAATTCATATGGCAAAAAGAGAGAACTGACCTGTGACACTTGTCCCGACTTCCACACGCATGCACAGACACTAAAGAACATATTTCAACAGGATGACTGTAACTTTTTTTTTTGTTTGTTTGTTTGGTTTTAAAGGCAGGGTTTCTCTGTGTAGCCCTGGCTGTCTTGGAACTCACTCTGCAGTCCAAGCTGGCCTTGAACTCACAGAGATCAGCCTGCCTCTGCCTCCTGGGACTAAAGGAGTATGCCATCATTGCCTGGGAATTCTAACAATTTTTAAAAGCAGATAATCTAAAGATTATCTAAAGGATGGAACAGGTGTGGTGTTACAGAAAGAAAATGGGACCAGGTAAGGTGACTGTTCCAGACCAGTCAGCAGACACTTTACTACCCTTCCGTGAGACAGGGAGGATGGCCTTGAATTCCTGGTTCTCGGCCACCCCACACACTCCCAACGCCCTGTCCTGGGGGTTGGGATCACAGATGCATGCCAGCACATTCAGCTGTGTGTAGTACTGGAGTGCAAATTCACAGCGTCACACAAGCTCCACGGACACTCTACCACAGCAGCCACATTCCCAGTCCTCATTTCCTGGTTCCTGAACCCTCAGGAATCCAGCTGCCAAGGGCACAGCCAAGGGCACAGCCAAGGGCACAGCCCCTGCAACTGTCAATCTGTGTTTCGATTCAGTTCTGTTGTTTTCTAGGGCAGATTATCTAACTTAGACACCTCAGTCCTGTCTCCTATGAGCTGAGACAACTCAGAGAAAACCAGACGGTCAGTCTACATAACTACTGCATGTCCCCAATGCCTACACCTTCTCTGCCCGTCTCTGGTAAATCTTAGTCTACTGTTAGAACAGCCTAGATGGACTACCCTTTGGAGCACTGACAGACTGTTTTTTTATTGTGACATATGTCATAGTCTTGCATACTAAACGTCTGTCACTTCCTCTGACACACTATGCACTCTGGAATATAGGCTTGCCCCACAGGTATCACAGCTATATGCTGTGAGTGTCAGCTCCTCTGACAGACACACTGTGGACTCCTGGAACATGGGCTTGCCCCACAGTTGTCACATGGCCACATGTTGTGTGTGTCACCTCCTCTGACACACTATGGACTCCTGGAACATGGGCTCACCCTACAAGACCTCACATACTTTAATATCTCCCTTCCTGAGCCTATGGCCTGAGGGTAACCACAGAACAGGAACTCAGCAATAGTTTGCTGTTCTGAACTGATTTAACAGCTTCCAGCCCCAAAAAGGGAAGCGCTTGTTCACCATGGGGACCCAAACCAGACCAGACTGACTGCACCAATCTACTGACCCTGAAACAAACTGAAACCGAATGTCTTAACCTGAGCTGTAAGCAACTTGATAGTTTTTTCTTCTTTTTCTTTCTTACTGGTCTCTACACAGCGCCTAGGCTGGCTCCCAACTCTTAGGCTCAAGTGAGCTCCTGCCTCTGCCTCCACATGTACATTCCTGGCGTAGTGACTATTCCACCAGCATGTAGACCTGAGTTTTGTATCCCCGGTAAGAGCTGCCTATGGTAATGCACAATGCCACCAGAGGGCTAGGGGAAGTGGAGAAGGTGGCTCTCTGAAGCTCCCTGGCCGCCCAGTCTTGCTTTATCATCGGGCTTTTAGGTTCACGGAAAGACTGTGTCTCTGAAAAAGAATCTGGGGAAACGATTACGGAGGACAACTGACGTCAATCTCTGGCCTCGATAGGAACACAACAAACACGTACCCACACAGACACATACACATATCACACACATAAAAAGTGCTGAAAGCCAGGTATGGAGCCTGCACTCCCAGTGTTTGAGAGGCTGAGACAGCAGGATTAAGAGTGTGAGGTCAGTCTAACCTACAGAGAGAATCCAAAGCAAACAGAAAATGTGTTGGGCGAAGGATTCCGTGGTAGCGCACAGGGCTCTGTTAGAGTTCTTGTCTAACAGGCACATGGCTGAAGCCCCAGGCTCAATCCCCAACAGCATAAAACAAACACTCTGTCTGAACTGTGCAATGTCTTGATATGTCAAACAAGCTGTCACCCTCGGAACCTGGGATTCTTTTTGTTTGGTTGGTTTTCCAAGACAGGGTTTTTCTGTGTAGCCCTGGCTGTCCTGGAACTTGTTGTGTAGACCAGGCTGGCCTCAAACTCACAGAGATTCTTCTGCCTCTGCTTCCCAAGTGCCAACACTCCTGGCTAGAACCTGAGATACTTAAAAGCTTTATAGTTATATTAAGAGCGAAAGGCCCCAAGAGCTTTGGAACCACAGGGACACCTAGGTCATTTAGCGTTCAGAAATCTTTGTCACCATAGCTGCATCGACCCAAGTTTCCCACAGAGACAAATTCAGATACCCTATCGAAACAAATACGGGTTTCAAACATAACAACCACAGAGCTAAGGGAAAAAAGAATGAAGGCAGGCAGTATTTCTATTTCCTCACCACCCAAGTCCCACTCTCCAAGGTAGAGCAACATGCTACTTGTGTCTCAAGACCCCAGTTGTCTGCAGCCACGCACAGAGCCCCATGCCCACACTGCTTCCCCATGAGCTCAGATCTACAGAGGGAGAGGCTGCACCCTCCTCTGCATGGCTCGTCCTCCATGTGGTATACAGGCCCCTTTCTACCTTAGCAATCCCACTCCCCCCTCCTGGTCATTACCTTCTCCATCAGGCTGAGGGAGGCTGCGGAAGAGACAGTGCTGCTCCCGGATGAACTGGCCAGTCAACTTGATGTCCACATCTACCTGGCCAACCCTGGGGGAGTAATGGCCAACATTTTCTAAGCATGTTCAATGTCTGCCAACTGCCTCCCGAGTACCAGGAGTAACCAGCTCATCCAGCTCAGTGAGTCAAATGTTAATCTCAGTTCACAAACAAAGACGCTGGGGTCCTGGGAGGGGAACGTGAGCAATACTGAAGCTGGGATTAGAGCCCAGGTATCCCTGATCCTTAATCATGCAGCAAAGGCAAAAGGGCAGCCTGGTGTGGATGGGTGGTCTGGTGAAGGTGGGCAGCCTTACACCTGTATCTACAGGTTTTCTTAGCAGCAGCTAGTCAAGCCACTTGGCTCAAGCCTGGAGCCTCGTGTAAACACTGGCTCTCACAGCACGGGGCCAGCCAAGGTTTCCATCTGTCTTCCCCTAGGGTCTCAGCTGCTAAGGAATCTTAGAGGCTAAGACAGCAGCAGCCTAGTTCCCACCAGTTCTTCTACCCCAGTAAGACCTCTTCCCTAGGAGCCACCCCATGGTGCCAAGGTGCCAAGAATTACAGACTGGTCACTGATATGGGGGCCTCAACAGTTTTCAAGACTGGAGAGGAGTTAGGGGTGTATAAAGACACACACACATAAAACATTATACACCTATAATCTCAATATCTGAGAGACTGAGACATGAAAATTTTGAATTTGACACTAGCTTGGGCTACAAGGTCTCAAAACGGGAGGTCATGGAGAGGAGGGTGCAGGGTTGGTTAAGAAAGAGCATAGAGCATGTACTTGTACTATCTCTTTTTGGATACAGGGTTTCTCTGTGTAGCCCTGGCCATTCTGGACTCACTCTGTAGATCCACCTCCTCTGCCTCCCAAATGCTGGAATTAAAGGTGTGCGCCACCATGCCCAGCCACATAGTCACATGTACTGCAATTAAGGAGGCCTAAGTTTGGTTCCCAGTACCCATGTCAGGTAGCTCACAACTGCCCATAACTCCAGCTCTGGGGATCTGGTGCCTCCTTCAGCCTCTGTGGGCCTGCGCACATGTGGCATTCCCTGACACAGACACATGCACATATATAAACATAAAATCTTTGAAAAGAAAAAATGCAGAAAGAGCACTCAGGGAGGCAGCTGTCCAGAGACCTGGAGAATCTGCAGTGGCCACCAAAGAGAGTCACAATGATCCACGTGTCAGTCACATACCACCCTGAAGGATACGAAAGTATTTACCTGGTGACGCCATCTTTGATGTGGTAGAGAAGACATTCAGACATCAAGGGGTCCTCATTCAGATTTACCAGGTGGGGAGTCTGTAGGTAGACAGGCAGAGGTGGTCAGGGCTAAAGGTTCATGATAATCAGAATGATCACAGAGAAAAAGAGAGCAGAGGGTTAGGAGTGGACGTCTCTGGTTTTGGTACTGTCCGCTGCTTGTTCTGCTCTTACTGGTGGGGAGCTTTCCATCCTCCATCCTTCCCCAAGCACCTCTGGTTCCCAAGTCTCACACAGCATCTTCACTCACAACTAGACCTAAAAAGCCATCTCCCTACCCCCACCCACACTCACACTCCTAGTAGCCTGTCCTAGAGCCTGTCTCAGCACTGCAAACTCCCTGGTTAGAAGCCTTGGATACCACCTGCACCAAAGTTGTTTTCTTTGTGTCCCTTCTCTCCCCCAGCCCCGTTGCTTCTTCCTACACATCTGCCTTGTAACTTCTGGGAAGGAAGAGAAGGACAGGGTCAGGAAATGGGTACACCCCGCCTTCCATTATACCTTGAATTTCTATGAGCATGGACTACTTTCAATAATTTAAAAAACAAGTATCACCCTCCATTTTAAAATCAAACAAAAGTTAAGCATGATATGTATGTCTATAATTCAGGCACAGAGGCAAAAAGGGTTACAAGTTCAAGGACAGCCTGGGATATGTAGCATGGCTCTGACTATCAACAAACAGAACAAAAAACTGTTTCTTGCAGTAGACTTCTTCCCTTCCCTGAGCCTCTTCACCTAAGGCCAGGGTCACTTACTCCAGCAGCCGTTCCTGCCCACGGCCTCACACACCTGGCTGATCATTAAGCTGCTTTGCAGTGAGCGTCTAACCCACTCTCTGCCTCCACAGCACACTGTCACCTGTCTTTCTTATGTCACCCCCACCCTCCTCAAGTATGTACCTCTGGGGAACACACTGAACTTGTTCCCTCCATACTCTTTAGGCCACACACTGTCACCCCTTTCCCTATGGTGGCTGCTTGGGCCCACATCCCCTGTCCCAACCCTCTTCAGACCTGCCTGAGTTTTGGGTTCCCAGTCTCCCGCCCACACCGCCTGATGGCCAGAGACCTCGATGGACACTCCCATCTGGCTAGACTCTGCTCCACATTCTGACTTCCCTGGGCCCCAGCCCACATGTCCAAGCCCTTTTGAGAGTCTCTTCCCCAACTCTGTGCTCTTGCTCAGTGTACTGCTCAGCACCCCCAGAAACAGGTCTTGGGGACCTCTGGCTGCTGAGGGAACTGCTAGCTCCACCATGTTCCCACGCCCAGCACAGCCTATTTACCGTCTCCACTCATACTGCCAAAACCATTCACTTCACATCCCTCTGGGTCCGTCTCAAGTGCCCCTTCCATGAAGCTTTCCTAAGCCCTCCAACCAATGAGGCCTCCATTCTATACAAGGATTTGCTTCAGCATTCTAACTCACCTCAGGGTGGTTCTGGGCGGGACAGGGCTGAGTCAGACAGAGTCATGGCTGGTTGGCTGGCCTATCGGGCCATCAGAGTCAACATGGGAAGGCAAGACTTTGTGTGGAAACACCACTCATTACAAATGGGGAAAATGACCTGGGCCTGGACATGCCTTTAATCTAAGCACTCAAGAGAAAGAGGCAGGTGGATTTCTGACCCGGATGCCAGCCTGGTTTATAGAGTGAGCTCCAAGCCATCTAAAGCTACATAGCGAGACCCTGTCTCAAAGAAAAGAAAAGAAAAGAAAAGAAAAGAAAAGAAAAGAAAAGAAAAGAAAAGAAGAGGAGAGGAGAGGAGAGAAGAGGAGAGGAGAGGAGAAGAGAGGAGAGGAAAGCCGGGTGGTGGCGGCGCATGCCTTTAATCCCAGCACTTGGGAGGCAGAGGCAGGCAGATTTCTGAGTTCGAGGCCAGCCTGGTCTACAGAGTGAGTTCCAGGACAGCCAGGGCTACACAGAGAAACCCTGTCTCGAAAAACAAAAACAAAAAAAAAGAAAGAAAGAAAGGAAAGAAAAAATGGAGGTTTGCGTGACCACAGAGACTGTTGACTTTCTCACGCCCTTGCTTGGATTATTTGTTCACTGATTTGCTCGGGGAGTTGAGAGGTCCGTTATTCTGCAGCAACTTATATGCAAAGAGAAACAAAGGGTAACCAGGGAGCTCGCACTGTGGAGGCCTTTGTGAGAAAAGCAGGATGGGATGCGTCTGGGGGGACAATGAAGGCATGACATGCAGAAGGAAGATGTTTCAGAGGGGGGAAGACTGGCAGAAGTGTGGAGGCCAAAAGGCACAGGGCATAGAGGCAAAACTGCTAGGCTGAGAGGCCCAAGATTTCTCTGGGATGCACTCTGCAGTGTGAGCCCAGGACTGTGCCCAGAGTATCTATCTGCTTCTCCCTGGGCATCTCATAGCGGCTCCTGCCAGAACTGCCTCGAGGGACACTCACATCTCCTTCCTACATTACGGTGTCAGACCTGTCCTGAGACTGGCAGACACTGATGGGCTCTGGAAGCAGAAACTGATCTATCCCTAGGGAGTGGGGACATGATTTGGGGCAGTGCTTTTCAATTTCTGCTCAGCCCAGGAACTCTTTGTTCAAATGAAACCTTATCTCAAAGTCTAGGATATCAAGCAGATAAGCAAGGAGCCAATCAGCCCAGGCTGAGGTAGGGAGGTCCTGCTCCCCACTCCGAACATCAGCCCCAGGGAAGGAAGCTCAGATTTGAAAAGCACTGATTTAGGAAGTCCTCGGGCTTGATAATTGGGGTTCTGGCAAGAAGAGTCTTCCCTTAGAGTCTTTACTCTTTCCAAGACAAACTATAGCTTTGCCCAACTTTGCATCCCACCATTCCTATGTTATGGCTAGCCCTACCAAACCCGTTTAGCCAGTAAGCCTAACAGCTCTCTTGTCTTTTAAAAACCCGGAGAAATGTTCATTCCTACCACCATAAGGAAGTACAAACTATCCCAAGACTCCTGTTCACCAATCACATTGATAAAGTCTGACCAACAAAGGGTTTTGAAAAAGATGAGGGAAGCCATGGATGATAGCAAGTGATAGCATACTGTCACACCTGGGAGATGCAAGCAAGAAGGATCAGAAATTGAAAACAAAATTAACTCCACAGTGAGTTAAAGATCAACCTGGGCTATAGCAAGTTCAAGGCCAGCCTGAGTTACATGAAACCATACCCCCCAAACAAACAAACAGAACAACAACAACAACAAAAAAAAAAAAAACCCGAAAGACAAAAACAAAACCACCAAAAACAAAACAATAAATAAACTTAAATCCATGAAAACAAAAGGCAGGGCTGGGGCACTGAGTGGGGAAGACAAACGGGTTCCTACAGGTCGCCCTTGGGAGTTAAATTGGCCTGAATACAATCGTCAGAGGGCACTTCAGCTTAGATCAAGACCTTGTTTTTACTTATTCATGTTTATTAATTAATTAGCCATGTGAGGGTTCGTTAGTGCCCAGTGTGCATGTGAAAGGCAGAGAGCAACTTTCAGGAGTCAGTCCTCTCCTTCTACCTCATGGGTCACAGGGACTGAGGTCAGAGCCTCAGGCTCGGTGGCAAGTGCCCTTACCTGCTGAGCCACACAGCCTGTCTCTAGATGAACTTTAGAACCACAGCTGGGTGTGGAAGTGAATGTCTGTAATCCCAGAGTCAGGGAGACCAAGTAGGAGGACTATCGTAAATTTGAGCTTGAGGCAGCCTGGACTACATAGAGATCTCTAGCCAAGCCTGAGCTCTTGTCTCAAAAATACCCAAAATAAACACATAAAGATACTAAAAAGAAAAAAATTTGGCCGGGCAGTGGTGGCGCATGCCTTTAATCCAAGCACTTGGGAGGCAGAGGCAGGCGATTTCTGAGTTCGAGGCCAGCCTGGTCTACAGAGTGAGTTCCAGGACAGCCAGGGCTACACAGAGAAACCCTGTCTCGAAAAACCAAAAAAAAAAAAAAAAAAAAAAAAAAAAAGGCTAACCTGAACTGCTTAGCAATTCTGAGATAGGGAATAAAATCAGAAGAGATAGAGAGGGAGGGTCATGGCTTAATCAGTAAACAGGCTTGCCATGCAGGAACAAGGATCTCCAACAACCACAGAAAACCAGGGCCAGCAGCAGCCTGTGCCCACAAGCCAGCACTGCTGAGGTAAAGACAGACAGATGGATACTTGGGATGCCTGGCCAGACAGCTAGTTAATCAGAGGGCTCCACATTTACCTGGCACTTCAAAACAAGAATAAACAAAAATAAAGAGCTAGGACAGTGGCACACACCCTTAATCCCAGTACCCAGGAGACAGAGGCAGGTGGATTTCTGTGAATTCAAAGCCAACCTGGTCTATATAAGAAGTTTCAAGCTAGCCAGGCAACACAGTGAGACCTTACCTTAAAAAGTAAAAATCAGGCTGGGCACTTAATTCCAAGCACTTGGAAGGCAGAGGAAGGGGGAATCTCTAAATTCAAGGCCAGCCTGGTCTACAGAGTGAGTTCTAAGACAGCTGGAGCTAGAAAAACTTTGCTTTGAAAAAAAAAATTAACTTAATAAAAATTAAAGGTTATTACTTTACTCTAAAGATCTACTTCTAAGAGTCTAGTCTTACAGATAACAGTCTTTTGTGAAACGAGGGGTGAGGGCTGTATAGCCCTAGCTGATCTCAAACTTCTGACAATTCTCCTGCCTTGGCCTTCTGATTGCTGAGATTATGGACATGTACCACCATGCCTGATTTTATAAATTTAGCATCTATAAAATTATACCACCATTTATAGTATCAAGAGAATGTGAAAAAAAAAAATGCCCACCAGTAGAAAGTTTACTAAATAAATGGCCCTCATCCAACAAAATATTCTGATGCCATGAAAAAAAGGCAAGATAACATTTAAATGGAAATGTATGCAAATACTATTGTTAAAAGATTGAAGCTAGGGCCAGCAAGATGGCTCAGTGGGTAAAGCTGCTTGTCACCCAAGTCTGGCAACTTGTGTCCCATGCCCTGTACCCAGGCGTACTGGTTACTTTTAACTATCAACTTGACACAACCTAGAATCCTATGAAGAGAATCTTAATGAGGATTATCCAGATCAGACTGGCCTGCGGACACGTCTGTGAGAGACAGTCTTGATTGTTAGCTGATTAGGGGGTTCTGGCTCACTGTGGCACCATTCTCTACAAGCAAGACAGAAGAAGGCTAGATGCAAGTCTAAACACAAGCGAGGCACTGCGGCCTCTCTGCTCCTCACTGCTGATGTGATATGCAGAACATGGGTTCCTGCTTGACTTACCGCAATGCTGGACTAGAACCTGGAAGTGTAGGCTGGATTAACCCTTCCCTTGCCTATGTGCCTTCTGGTCAGGGTGCCTTAGGACACCATCAGAAATGAGACAAGAATACCCCATAAAGCTAGGAAGAATGGACAAAAGACATGAGGCTGTCCCTGACCTGCACACAAGCACGGTGGCACGCATGCGCCGACACACAGTTTGTGCGCGCCCACACACAATAATAAAAAGTTTTTAATTTAAGGGGTAGCGTGGGAGCAACAAGATGGCTCAGCAAGTAAAGATGCTTGCTTGCCAAGCCTGACAATCTAAATTCAATTCCCAGAACCCACATGGTGGAAGGTGAGAATCAACTCCTGCAAGCTGTCCTCTAATCACCACACATGGGCCCATGCGTGTAAATGTGCACACACACAGACACACGAATAATGTAGTAAAAAAAAGAGTGAGGTGGGGGGTTCCACAATCTTAAGAGGAGAAGGGGAGGGAGGACAGAGAGGTGGGAACAGCAATCAGGATGCAAATTGAATTTTTTTTTCTTTTTCTTAAAAAAAAAAAGGACAAAGAAAAAAAAAGAATGAGGTAATGAGTTCAGGCTGGAGAGCCGGCTCAGCTGTTAAAAGCAATGACTGCTCTTCAGGGCTCCACTCCCAACATCTCGTGGCTTTTCACAACCTTCTGCAACCCTGTTCCACAAGGACCCAATGTCCTGTTGTAAACTCTTCAGGCACCAAATGCACATGGTGTACACATGGATATGCAGGTGAAACATTAGCAACACATAAAAATAAATAATAAATCTCAAAAACTAGAGAGTAATATTATGTATGCATACAAATCTGTAACTAAAGGCTCAGTGATTCCTGCTTGCTGAATTTTCTAGATAGTCTTGACATCACAAAATAAAGTAAGCCTCTCTCCCATGGCCTACCTAGAACCAGGTAGGTTCCTCTTTGTGAAATCTCTACTGACTGACTAGCCAGAGCAGTATGTCTGACTTAGGGCCTGATCCTAGCCTGTTCTGTACTATGTACCAGACAGGCCAGGCTGGTTTCCTGGTGGGACTGGAAGTTCCTGCTCTGCTCAGATTGGCTTCTGCATCATCCCTCCATCTGTGTACACCCCAGCTGTGCTGTCTTGTTTTTGGTTGTAAGTCTACCACCCCCAGCCTCTGAATCTCTACCTCTCCCTTCTTTCCCGCTGAGAATTTAACCCAGGGCCTTGAGAATGGGCAACACTCTACCACTGAACTAGAACTCCTTTTTTGAGACATGGTCTCACTATGTGGCTCTGAAATTCACTAGGTAGACCAGACTCTCTTTGAACTCAGAGTGCTAGGATTAAAGGCATGTAACACCACGCCCTGCCAACCTTTATTATTTTGAAACAGAATCTCACTATAAAGCTCACACTAATTTTAAACTTACCATGCAACCCAGGCTGCCCCTGACCCTTAGCTCCTCCTACGTCTGCCACCCAATTCTCAGATGCTGGGATTTTGGGCACGTGCCACCACATCTGGTAGCTATGCTGAAGTATTTTAAGTATTGTCCTAGCCCAATAGGGCCTGACCACACTGGCCTTGCTTCCTTCCTCCTCAGCAAAGCTCTATGGAGCACCTACTAGCTGTCTGGCAGCACGTGCCATGTTGCCTAACACACTTTACGTTTGTTTAGCCTCACGTTATCACGACCTCTCTCTACCAAGAAACTCTACCTTCCTAAGAAATTCAGCTGCTGCATCTCTAGGCCACATCAATGCTTCTGATGTAGACCAGTAACCACCGTAATCACTGTAATCACTGTCAGATTTAGTCCTCCATCTTTTTTCCAGTCATCTGCCCTAGTTAGCTTTACAAAAAAAAAAAATTATTTGTTTATTTTATGTCTATGAATACATTTGTTGCTGTCTTCAGACACACCAGAAGGGGGTATCAGATCCTATACAGATGCTTGTGAGCCACCATGTGGTTGCTGGGAACTGAACTCAGGACCTCTGGAAGAGCAGTCAATGCTCTTAACTGCTGAGTTATCTCTCCAGGCCCCTAGTTAGCTTTAAATTAACTTTTCAAGCAGACAGCTTATACACCAGTACTTCTCAGTTCCCCCAGTCTCCTGAAGAAGCCATTCTCCCAGTGAATCCTGAGACTAGGTCTGAGAGTACTCTTACACACATGTATGTAAAGAGCTAGGTTTGACAGAGCTTTGTGGTCACTAAAGGGTAGGGACTGTCATCTTCAGTGAACCCTATAGTGGTTGGCTACAAGCATTTAACAAGCACTGAACGCTCTAGCTGACTGCCTGAGATGGCCACAAAACACAGACAGGTGTGGGGAATGGAAAGGAGATGGCAAAGGGATAAAGCAGAGGCATTGAGTTCAAGAATTAGGTCAGAGCCCATCAGACCACATCCAACCCCTTCTTCAGGCATCCAGAGAGCTCTCTAGGCCACTCTGCCCAACCCCTCACACACCTTTTTTGGAGAGAAGACACCCACAGTACCGCCATCCTCCCGGACAGCCACGCCCATCTCAGCCAGTAATGCTTCTCTGTGAGCAAGGGAAAGGCAAATGTCAACCTTATCATTGCCACCCATGATCTTTTCCTGAAAAGGTGTCAGCTGTCCCTCTGCCCCTCATACCTCTCCATTCTCAGAGCTTCTGTCTTACGAAGCTTCTCCTCCCAAGTCTCATTCAGCTCAGCTATAATCTTCTCTGTTTCCTGAAGGCATTAGGATAGACAGAAAGCAAAGGTCAGGGCCAACACCTACCACAGAGACCACCATACGCTTGAGATGCCTTCCTCCACTTCAGCCTTGGTTTTGGAGAAAGAAAGTTGAAGCAGCGCCCAGACTGCCACCCTTGCCAGTTCTAGCTCCCCTCCCCACCTGCAGCCTCTCCATGGCCTCCTCAGGCCCAATCTGGGGCTCAGCACCGGGTGAGAATGAGGGCTCCAGCTCTCCATTATGTGGAGGAGGAGATGAGGGTGAAGCTGGGGCAGGGGGAGACGACGCAGCGGGCAGAACACCTCCAGGACTCCCCTCTTCCACCTTTAGACCTGGAAGGGAGAAAGGGAGAAGAGGCTAAGACAGAACTGATCAGGGACAAGACCAAGAGAGTCACAGAGAACTGCAGAGGACATCTGAGCAACTTGCCACCAGGGAGATGGCCCTCCTAAGCATTGATGACAGCAGCTGAGACCCCAGGGAAGGAGTCTCACTCTTGTCTGAGGTCAAGCTGCCGGTTGGTTCCACTACCAGGAAGTTCTTAGCTGGGTTGGGCTGAAGATGCCCTGCATCATGTGCCCCTAGGTTTTTTAGTTCTGCTCCTAGGATAAGATGCCATACACTTTTCCCTTTTTTTTTGGTAGTTTTTGCTTTGTTTTGTTTTTCTGTTAAAAATATAAAATGCTGCATGAATCTGAGTGTCATCCTTGAGCAGGGCCATGCTAATCTCTGCATCACTCCAATTTTGGTATTTGTGCTGCCCAAGTGAGCACATAGCATTAATTCTTACCAGTGAGGCTGGGCGCTACACTTAAAAGACCACCCTGTCGGTGACTATTAAGCTATAGTTAATTAAAATGCTATGTTTGCAGGCACAGGGACAAATGCCTATAATCCTAACACTTGGAGGTCTGAAGCAAGAAGATAGTGGGTGTGTGGTAACCTTGACTACATGAGACCTTGTCTCAAAACAGCCTATAATTCCAGCACTTCACAATCCATGACAGGAGGGACTATGGCAGCAGCGGTTCTCAACCTGTGGGCTGTGACCCCTTTGGAGGTGTGTATCAGATATCCTGTGTATCAGGTATTTACACTATGATTCATAACAGTAAAAAGTTACAGTTATCAAGTAGCAATGAAATAATTCCATGGCTGGGGATCACTACCACACAAGGAACTGGACTGAAGGGAGCAGCATCAGGAAGGTTGAGAAGGCTTCATCCAGTGAGACTCAAAACCAAAACAAAGAAAGAAAAGAAAAACTTGTCATTTTACGAGAATTTCTCTAAGACACATACCCTGCAGTGCCTTCTAAGCGAATCACACATCTGTGACTTGCTATATAGTCCTTGCGCCTGCCATTTTACTAGTTCCAAAAGCCTGTCTTAAGTCTCCCTGAGAAACTAAATCTGTTCCAGCTCCAGAATTTCAAAAGACATAAGTGCCTTCTCCAGATATGTGTCCATGTCACTGAACACACAAGGGGTTTAGTGGAGAATGGACCTTCACACACTCCAGGACTAGGCGAAGGGAAAGAGAGACAGGGTGAGCAAACTTCTCACAAGAAGCCTTCTTGACAAGAGGACAGTGAGTGTGTGTAGCCCTACCTCCCAGAGCAGAGGCCGAAAGTCCCTGAGCCATCAGCAGCTCCCGCAACCGGGCCACCTCCTCCTGCAGCTCCCGGATAAGCCGGGCATTGGGGTCCTCATTGATGACGGCATTGCATCGGATCTGCTTGGTGCGGTCTGCATACCTGGGCAAGGAAAGGTCAAAGCGATAAAGGCAGGCCCAGGGGAACATTGCCATCTACCTTTTCCCTCCCAGATCTCAAGACATTGTGACAGGGCTAGAGGCTCTCCCTCCCTCATGACTAACCAGCCTCAGAGCTCCTGACACCCTTGCTCTGCTACCAAAGCTGAAAACCCCACCTGAGAGTGCTGAGTGTCTCCTCATAATTGATGTCAGCAGGACTCAGGGCTGCAATCATTGCTGTGCGTGAGTTCCCACCTAGGGAGAGAAAAGATGGGAAAACTATAGGTGAGCTGGAACCTAAGAAAAGTCATACTGGATTGGGTGAGATACTGCAAGACTATAAATAACCCCAGGACTCGGGAGGTGGAAGCCGGAAGACAGAGGTCAGGGCCAGCCTGGGATACCTGTCTCAAATTAATTAACTATATTTAATAAGCAAGCAAATAAATAAAGTCAGATTATTAAACAAAGCAAGAGTGCCCCAGTACAAAGGTCTGAGAGGCCAATGTCTGAAGTAGGCTAAAGTTGAGAATTGTGGAGCCAATCATGAAATCCAGAAATGCAGGGAAAGGTGAGGTCAGGGAGCTGTCAGGGAGCTGTCAGGGAGCTGTGAGCACTCAGAGGCCTGGGGGAGGAAGATGAACTCAGCAGTATTTAGGGTCAGGGGTAAACAGGTCAGGGAGGCCTCTGGTTTAGCAGTGTGTAGTCATGACATCAGCATAGGTAACTTCCTTGTAGCATGGGGGAAGGAACAGTGGGACAACACTGACTACATTAGAGATTCTAAAGGTGGCAAAAGATTCTGTAAGATGGGATGATGGCAGGATTGGCAAAAAGTGGAAGGCACTCCTCACCCAAATTCTCCTTGAGCAGCCAGGTAAGCACAGAGTCTCTATAAGGGATGAAATCCGACTTCCGCTTCTTTGATTGCTGAGGGATAAAAGGGGACGGTAATCAGGGTGAGTCAGTCCAAGCCTTCTCTTCCTGAGACTTTTCTCTTCCCAACCCTCAGGGCTTACCAGATCTGCCAGGGCTGAGATCACCTTCCCAAGAGTAGTCAGGGACTTATTGATGTTGGCACCTTCCTGAGAAAGGACAGGAATGTGGAATTGAGACCTTCCCCTAACAATCAGATACACGTGCCCTCTGCTTGGCCAGCAACGGTCCTAGGGGACAATCAGCAACCTCCCTTCCTACACAGCCCCTAAGGCTTCCATCCTCACCTTTAGACGCATCCCCCGGGCCCCTGAGGAGTCAGCCCGCTCGCTCCCAGCAAGGTCCACCAAGCTGATCTTACTGACCTGGGGTTGGAGGAAAGAAGCTGTAGCTGGGGTGGCTAGGGGGTAGGAAGGCAAATTAGGGGAACAGCCAGCGGAAACCTGGGGATTTAGCACAAGCTAGAGAAACTCAGGGGAGACAAAGAATAACAGATGACATGAGATGAGGAGCTGGTCACTCGTCCACGTCTTCATTTATTCACTTACAAATATTTATGGGTTCACTATGTTCCACAACATGGGACACAGTGGGACTGGAGCCCTGCCCTGAGAACCTTTAAGGACAAGCAAGCGAACAGGTTATAACACACTATTTGGCAGGAGGGTATCGGGGACTGTGGAAGCTCTGAGGAGGCGCCACCTGAGGGGCAGGGAATACACAAGTCCTTTTCGTCAGCTTATAGTCCTCATTTACCTTTTCTGAATCCAGGCCAGTAAGCTGGTCATGGGAGCGCTGGGTAAAGACGATAGTAAAGACGGCATGGGAGCGGCTGCTGGTCTCATTCATGTTGGTGGCAGCCACAGTTCTGGAGTTGAAAGGAAAAGTCAGAGGCTTCCATACCCTACACCTCACAATTCTACCTCCCTTCCTTCCCATTCCCAGGTAAGCCCACCTCACCTTGCCTTATTTCCACAGTCCATGAGGTCAGCAATATCTGCATAGGAAGTCACAGCCAATTTAGACAGGTCTTGCACGTACGGGCCCAGGATGGGGTGCTCCCGGACCCGCAGAGAGCCCCGACTCTTGGGGTTCAAGAGGTCTCGTACTCGCTCGCAATAGATCTCCATATAGCTCACCTGAGCGGAGAAGCAGATAGGAAGTGAGGGAGCCATTAGTGACGCCACTGGAGAAACTAACCGTAAGCCCTACTGGACAAGACAAAGTTAACTGCAACCCAGATATACCAAGCATGATGCTAAAACTGAAAATGCTGGCCCAGTGATTTTCCCTCCAACCCGGGGAGGTAAGTCTAGTCATTAGCATCCCATACTCAGGAGCTATAGCTGAAATCACTGCCTAAAGTCATAAGTTAGTCACCAGCAGAACCAGAATGAGGTCCCAAGCTGACTCCAGAGACAGACCTCAGTCTTAATCACTATTTCCTTCATTTTTACCCAGGGGCACCAGGCTTCCTGTCTGCCTGCACCAAAACCGGGCTTACCTCCACAGAGTAGGAAAGCTGAGCACTCTGGTTCACATTAACTCGAGAGAAGAGGTCCTCACAGAGCTGGAAGGGGACACAGAAAAGCTCCTGGTCAGGGCATCCCTGCAGCTCCCAACCCTAGGCCAGACCTTGTCCCAAATGACACTTGCCACAGCCCCAAGGGAGTGGTCAGCTCCATGTCATAGATAGGAAAACAATCTCTCAAATTTCTCATATGCCTAGAGTCACAAGCTAGTATTCAATCACACTAGGATGCAAACCCATGTATCCTGTCCCATCATCTATGTGCAAGGCCACTACAGTTCATAGCCACAGAAAATTATGGACACCTCTCAGTTACTCACAACTACAGTTAACACCGTCTGCAATATGGAAGTCCATAGGGGGAATGCACCAAAAACACTATAAACCAAAACAGTAGCAAGCAATAAAGTCATGGCTCCTCTGATGTTAATGCCTTGGCTCTTCTCATGGAGCCTTGCTGTCCCGGTGGGTGCAAAGTCTCTCTCTCAAAAGGGCCCTGGGTATTAAGTTGCAGCCAAGCCTTGTATCCCACCACATTTCCAGTCACAAACAGCCCCAGATAGCTAGGTCGTGGCTTATAATCCTCCTTCCCTTGTGGCAATGGAAGATGTTTCTCCCCTGGCTGCCCAGTTAGGTCCCAGCATGTACCTGAGGCACAATGCCCTGCTGGCCCGGTTCCTGCCGCCCCATCATGGTGTAGGACTTCCCCGCCCCCGTCTGCCCATAGGCAAAGATGCACACGTTGTAGCCTTCAAAGGCGTGGAGCAGCATCTCCTCTCCGATGTCTCGATACACCTGCTGCTGAGATGCAAACTGTGGGTCCTCCACCTGGGTGAGATGAGGGCGGGTGGAGAGAGGCAGCAGGAGCCCTGGGTGAGTTTGTGTCTATGGCCGAAACATCCTGACTGCTCTGTTTGCCCAAAGGTCCTGTGTGCCCTCATCCTGACAACACCACTCTTATCATCCCCAAGGTTCTCATCCAGTCCAACGCTGCTCCCGATCACCTGGACAGACCCTATGTTTCCTTTCTAGGTCCTCAACACAACTCAGGAGCACTCACTCCACCCAGAGGTACTTCTCCCAATCCGTTCTCCTGGATATTTGTATTTCCCAGCAATACCCCCCACTTCTCAGGACCCCATTTCCTAAGGCTAAGCTCTTTCTCTAGCCCCAACCACCTCACCGAAGTATGTGACCAGTAAGAATAGTCGAAGGTGAAGCTTTTGGGGGCATCCTTGCTCTGCTTGGGATTAATGATAGCTGAGAAAACAAAGAAAGAAAAGCCAAAGTCAAACACTCTCAACTTCTGCCCACTTTCCCATAAGCCCCGAGGATACAGGATCCCACTCCCCACTCCTGTCCTAATTCATTTCTTCTCTTTAGTAATCCCCACCCCCTCCAGCCACCAAAGCTAATTTTGGCTTCACAGGACCCGCCCCCACTGAGCTACCTCCCTGGATTGGGCAATGGAGGGCTGCTGGCCAACATTCCCCCTCCCAGGGACAGGAACATGGAAAGGCCAGTCTGCCCCCCCCTTACAGCTAGCACATGCTCTATGCCCAGCATGGCCTTCCTCCCAGGACAGGCCAGCAGGCCTGGCCTCCCCTCTGATGCCCCAGCCAGGCCTCTGGATTCACTCACAGGTGGTGTTGCCCTGCATGCTGACCACACACTTGGCATCCTGGCTGGTCTCACGGGCATTAAAGGGCCGAACCCTCACTGCCACTTTCACAGAGGCACCAGCCATAGCTTCAGAATCTCCTGCCCTCCTCAGCTGGAGGACAGAAAAAAAGGGGTGGTCAAAGGCACTGGGAAAACTCCTCGACACTGCCTCCTGCTTCTGGAGTCCATGTCTCCACACTCCATCCCAGATAGATACCCATCCCCTCAGTTGCTGCTCTTCTGGCCTTCCTCCCAAATGCCTTTCCCAAAAATATTCCTGCCTCTCTTTCCCCAACCAGATCCCAGTTTGCAGGGACTTGGGCTATCACCCCAGAGTTACCTGGTGTCCTGGCCCCAGATCAGCGGGGCTGTATCAGTTCTGGCTGCCACCGGCCCTCGTATGGGAAGCCCCATCCTACACTTGGGGCCTGGCCACACCAGCAGGGCTGTAAGGGAAACCCTGATTGTGGGGGAAGAGTAGTCAGGAGGCACCTGTAGCTCCAAAGGTCTGTCTGGGGTTCTGTGTTTAGAGGGCAAGGGAGAGGGATGTGTTAAGAAAGTGAAGGATACACTGCCCCTCTGGAGTGGCTGAATGCAATGTGAATCCAAGGGCAGAGACAGTGATATTTTTATTCCTAGTCACTTGCAAGTGTACTGAGCTTTAGTTATAGGAGAGGGAGAGAGAGAAGGAAACACAGATTGGACAGAGGGTGATTCAGAGTGAAGAACACATGGGCAGAGATGCTGAGGGTGGCAGGAAGGGAAGAGGAGGGACAGAAAGTTACAGACACCAAGAAAATGAGAGGACTCAGACAAGAGACAAGATTGAGGTCAAGTTATAAAGAAAAGAATGACGGAAGAAAAGGAAGGAGAGACAGAGAGATATTGAAAAAATGGGGAGAGAGGGCTCTGGGGCCAAAGCACAAACTGGAAACTCAGAGGACAGGTAAGAGGAGACAAAACCCCCAACCATAAAACCCAAATCTGTAATTCTTCTCCAGAGTCCACAAGCGCTGACAACCCTCACATGAGGCAGGGACCACTACTGATAGGCAAAGTCCAAGGGCTGGAGGAACAGCCTGTAACAAGGATCCACAGGGCCTGCTTGTGATCCCCAAACCCCTTGCCCAGCCCCCAGTACTTCCTCCTCAGGATCCAGGACAATGGGCAGGGGAGGGTGGGGTCATCCTGTATGCATAATGTCAACCCCCCAGGACTCCATGCAGGGAGACCCAGAATACCTGTATCTTCAAGGGGGTGGGGAGGGACTGTGCACTAGGAGGGGGGCTTCCTGAAAGGAAAGCCAAGGGAAAAGGAAACAGGTGGTTCTAAACCCAACCTGGGGCTAATGCTATGGCGTCCACTAGCCTGGGGAAAACGCCAGGCTGCAGCCTAGGAATGTGGGTGATCCGGGTGCCCACACCCTGGGAGGAGAGTCTAAACAGCTCACGCCCATGGTGAAGACTTAAAAAAATGAGTTCAACGATGCTGCATTCCCACCTGTAGCCCCCAAAGACCACCAATTTCTGTTATGCTAGATTGGGCCTCACCTCGCCAGCGTTCCTAAGCAGAGCAAGGGAGGGGTGAAGGGGCTGGTTTATCCCACCACAGGAAGGGAGTAGCCGAAATCCCAGAGACTGGCTCAGGAAGAATAGCCCTGACCCCCAAATCCCTGACTAGGGGAGGGAAGGACACCAAGGTGGACAGGCAAATGTGGCTCGTAAGAAGCTAAGAAAACAAGGACTTGGGTGGCAAAGATAGGGTATAGCAGGGTAAAGAAACAGGGAGTAGGTGCAGAGTCTGCAGGTACTGCTTTAAGGGCGCACAGGGGAAGAGGCCGCGGCTAGGGTGGGGCCGACCGACCCCAAAGAGGGTCTCGGGTCACCTGCACCTTGCCCACTGGCAGGTCTCCAACAGGCTCCCGCCTGTCCTCTCTGGGCGGCCATGAGTTCCCGGTCCTCCAGTCCAGCCAACCGACGGCTGCCCGGGGCCTGGCACGTCTCTGCGCCTCCGCGGGATAAATAGCACATGATCCGAGCTCTCCCGCCTAGCCCGCCCGGTCGGGTCCTGCAATCGGGACCTCGGAACCCCGGCTCCCCGCCCCACAGCGCATTCCTCCGCGGGCGTCCCCTCCCTGCCCCCCACCGGCTCTCACCTCGTCGCGGCAGGACTCCCGGCGGAGAGCAAAGGGACAAACTTTCTGGGATCCCTAAAACCCGCGAGGGAGAGGCCGGGAGCCAGTTCGGGGCTGCCCCCGCCCCTCGCCGGGTCCCCGGGCGGCGGATCGCGCCCCGGGGGCGGCAGCAGAAGCGGCGCCAGCGGCCGGCGCCCGCCCGGGCAGCGCGAGCTGGGGCGGGAGCGAGGGGCGGGGGACGGACGGACGGGCGCGCGCGCGGACGGACAGGCGGGCACGCGCTGTCCCGGGAAGGAGCCACCCGGGCCACTCTAGTTAAAGGGGCAGTGCACTCTGACAGTAGGGCTCACCGGGCAGAGACAAGGAAACTGAGTTGAGGACACTCAGGGAAAGCAAATCACCAGAACGTGGGAAAACTAGCGCTCTTGAGGAGCCGGGAAAGGTGGGGGCGGACCCTGGAGGGGACTTAGGTCGGAGCCGCGCACGTCGTCGCCGTCAGAGGCGCGCCTAGAAGGCGGGGCTTGTTGGCAGACCACGCCCAGGGGCGGTCCACTCAGGCTCGGCCTTCAGGCGAGCCTGGCAAGTGGAGCGACCCGGGTCTCTACGGAGCTGCTCCTTCCTGCCCGACCTGAGGTTCCAGAACTCGCTTCGCAGTTGCCTCAGGTGATGGGGCCAAAAGCTGCAGAGACGTCGCCGACATAGCCGCTCGGACGCTCTCTTCTCAGATAGCCTTCTCGTTTGACTCCCGGACCGCCGCCTCAGCCTATTGGCCCCAGTCAGCCCCCTCAGGTTCAGGTGTCTCTTAGGCCGCATTTGCCTTCTCAGGACTGGGGAAGGAGACCCCTGCCCGCCAAGCCTGGTCTGCCCATGTCCCTAAGCATGGGTTACTACCTCACCATCTCAGTTTTGCCTTCCTACCTATTGCCAAAGATTTGGCCGTGGACCCCAGTCTTCCTGCCAGAGGTCGCCTTGGCCCCTTTAGGCCCAGTCCACACCCTCAGGCCTGGTCCTTCCCTCCTAGTAAAGTTACCCCAACACCAGGCTCCTCAGCCAGGGCGGCACCTTTCAGATGCCCATCCACCCTCTTAGCTGTGTCTTGCTGCCAAGGTCTTGACTATCTCTTGGTCAACTGTCGATTCTGTCTGGCCTGGCTGCCTTAAACCCGTCCAGCCCCTTAGATCTAAGTCACCCGCTCAGGCCCAGTCATCCAAAGACCTCTCAATTCCTAATTGCTCCCTTAGTTCTAGACCCCCTACTAATTCAGAATATCCATTTTAAATCACACACACACACACACACACACACACACACACACACACCCTTTCCGCCCAACTCTATCCCATCAAGATACTTCAAGATACTCCTTTTGCTTTTTAATCTTCCTCAACATTTCTCAGCTCAGTTTAGCTGCCCTTGGTTTTTTTTTGTGATGGATTGGGTCTCTCTTTGTAGCCCCTACCCCAGGCTGGCCATAAACTCTCAATCCTGTGTTAGCCTCCTGAATGCTGGGGTCACAGGATTGCAAAACTATGCCTAGCTCACTCTTTGGATAACCTTTACTTGAAACATTTTCTGATTGTTTTGTTTTGTCCTTTATGCCAGCCAACATGGCGCACCTAACTTACTCGGCATTGTTTAGGGTCCCAGAGCTTTGGGCATGCCAACAAGCTGCTCTACCACTAAACTACAGGGTTTTTTGTTGTTGTTTTGGGTTTTTTGTTTGTTTGTTTGTTTGTTTTTGCATCTCTAGCTTTTAAATTTGTTTTTTGGACAAAATCTTGCAGTTTTAAACCAGTCTGGACTCAAAACTCAAACATTAAACCTCCTGAGCCTTTGGGATTACAAGTCTGTACTTCTGTTTCTGGGCTTTTCTAGTATTCTTTTTTTTTTTTAAATTAAGTATTTTTGTGTTTCATATGTATGCATGTGCACATGTGCATATGTGTGGAGGTCAGATCCAGAGATTGAGTTGAGATCATGAGGCTGAGGCAACAAGCAATTTTAGCCATTGGTCCGTCTAGTATATATTCTTTTAAGATTTTATTTTTAAGCTGGGCAGTAGTGGCATATGCCTTTAATCCTAGCACTCTGGAGGCAGAGGCAGGTGAATCTCTGTGAGTTTGAGGCCAGCTTGGTCTACAGAAGCAGTTCCAGGGCAGACAGGGATACTCTAACCCTGTCTCGAAAAAGAAAAAAGTTGGTCTTAATTACGTATGTGGATGTGGGTATATGCAACTGTGGGTGCTTGTGGAGGTCAGAAGAGGCCATCAGATCCTCTAGAGGGGAGTTAGGAGTCACTCGTGTGAGCCATCTGACATGGAAGCTGGGAACATAACTCAGGTCTCTCAAAGAACAGCATAACCACTGTGCCATCTCTCCAGCTCTCATATCTAACATTTAAAATAATATAATTACACACCCCCACCTTTCTCCATATCTAGTATTCTTTTTTTTTAATTGGGTATTATATTTACATTTCAGATTTTATCCCGTTACCCCACTTCCCCCCACCACCCAGAAACCTCCTATCCCATCCCCCTTCCTCATGCTTCTATGAGGCTGTGCCCCCTACCTACCCCCCCCCATATCTAGTATTCTTAACCAGCTAGCTACCTACCCATATTGGCTAGCTGTGAAGTCATCTTTGTCCCTAATACTGGCTCTGTGCAACTGAGCTTTTATTTTGTTGTTTTGTTTGGATGAAGAAAGTTGAAATTTTATTTTAGATTAGATTGATTTATTTCATTTTTATGTGTGTTTTTCTCGTGTGTACATATGTGTACCATATGTGTTTCTGGTGCCCACAGAGGTCAGAAGAGTGAGTCAAATAAAGTTACAGATGATTGGGAATTATCTTGTGAGTGCTAAGAGCCAAACTCAGGTCCTCCACAAGACCAACAAGTTCTTTTAAAAGCTGAGCCATCTCTCCAATCCCACAGTTGGAGGCTATTAAGAAAATGTTTTAAGCCGGGCAGTGGTGGCACACGTCTTTAATCGCAGCACTTGGGAGGCAGAGGCAGGCGGATTTCTGAGTTCGAGGCCAGCCTGGTCTACAGAGTGAGGTCCAGGACAGCCAGGGCTACACAGAGAAACCCTGTCTTGAAAAACCAAAAAATAAAAAGGAAAAAGAAAAAAAGAAGAAGAAGAAGAAGAAGAAGAGCCCTTGTTGCTTTTGCAGAAGACCTTTTCTGCCCTTCTCCAGTTCCTGCATACACATGGTACACATAAGCTTATACATGCTCACAGCACACACATACGTAAAAAGTAAGTAAACCTTGAACGGAAGAAGAGAAGAGCTTAGGAAAAGGACTGTATACAACCAAGGCTGAGTGCAGCCTTCTCAAGGAAGGTTCTGTGCAACTTCTCTTCTCACTTCTCTGTAGAGCAGTGGTCCTCAGCCTCCCTAAGCTGCGACCCTTTAACACACTTCCTTACAGTATGGTGACCCCAACCATAAAATCATTTTATTGCTACTGTATAACTGTAATTTTGTTACCGTTATAAATCGTAATGTAAATATCTGTGTTTCCCCATGGTCTTAGGTGACCACTGTGAAAGCATCGTTCAACCCCCATAAGGCTGCAACCCACAGGATGAGAACCACTGCTGAAACCGTAGACAACCGCGGCTGCCTTCTCCTTTGTTGTTACTTTTCCCACAGTTTCACTAACCTTTCATTCCCAGTATATTACCAACCCTGATGTCCTCCACTTCTCTGTCCCCAATCACCAGGTCTGTTCCAACTATTGTCAAAGGCCTCTGCACATCCAGTCTCCACCTGTCAGCTTTTTGTTTCATCATCCTGTATCACAATGAGCTTAACTTGCATCAGTAATCTTCACTTACTCTATACCTTGAGCTCCAGAAAATTTTTTCCTTGACATCATCCATCTTTCCTGTTTTTTTTTTTTTTTTTTTTTTTATCTCCAATGTTACATGTTCAGTTAACAATACAGCCTACTGGCTCTCTTAGAGTTACTAAGCTTTCCTTGTTTTCAGGATGTTCAGTCCCCTTCCAATCTCCAGACTTACTGATGGTCTAGTCCCCACAGCCATTATATGAGTGAATGACTCATTATTCATTATCCTCCCAGCACCAAGGAGATCCAGTCTTGCTACCTAGTCAAGTCCAGTCATGCAGGGTCAGGAAGATGGAGACAGCATCCTTCCTTTTGCCAAGTGAGTCTTCCCTACTGGGTGGGAAGGACAAGGATGGGATGGAGGGAAGATGCTTGAATTCTTCTCAGAAAGAATTATAGAAGAACAGGAACCTTCAGTGCCTGGGTTTGGAGGGGGGTGAGGTTCACTTATTCAACAAATGGCTTCCTATTATTACTTTGTTTTAGACTGTCCATGGAGACCAGAAGGAGTGTGAGGCCATAGAACTAGAGTAAGGGATGTGTAAGCCAGCTGACATGGTGCTGAGAAACGAACTCACAAGCAGTATGGGTGCTCTTAACCACAAGCCAGTTCTCTAGCCCCAGCAAACTGTTTTTGAGCACTGTAATGGTCTAGGAACTATATTAGGCTATATCAAACTATATCGAGGACTCAGCAGTAAGAACATGGTCCTCCTCTCACAGAGCTAGTGGCAGAACAGAATGTATAGACAATGTATAGACAAGCATCATTACAGCTAGTTAGGAGAACTACACAAAAAGATACATAAGTATAGAGTAATGGAAAACAGGAGATAAAAGGTTAGGGTCACTGTAGAAAATGAGTGTGTAGATGTGGATTCAAAATGAAATAAACTGGGTATGTTCTAGTAGCAAGTTAGGCCACTGTCATTAAAACTTGTTAGCTGAAGAAAATGTGAACAAAGTTAAGAGAGTTAAACAAAGCCAGTTCATGGAAAGCCTTATAGGCCATAGACAAACTTTTGTATTTTTATTCTGAAGATGGTGGGAATGGATGGAAAGTTTATGCTAGGCAGTGAACAAGCACACTGTTTCCTTCGACCTCTTTTATTATGGAAAGTTTCAAATAAATATATTGGAGAAATGGTGTTATAAATTGAGGATTCTTTTCAGGGAGATTCAATAATTTTCATTATAGGGGTTTTTCTTTACCTATCCATCCTCCTAATTCTCATTTTTTAAAGATTGTGTAAACGTGTCTGTGACTTTATGTACACACATATGTTCAGGTGTGTGCTCCAGTACTGTCCATGTTGGTGTCAGAAGGTAAGGAGTACCCTCTGCACTCACCATCTAGTCTTTAAAAAATTGTTGTTGTTTGGTTGGGGTTCTTTGTTGGTTTGCTTTGTTTTTTTGTTTGCTTTTGGTTATTTTTATGTTTTGTTATGTTTTTTTTTTTCAAGAGGTCTCACTATATATCTCTGGAACTTACTTTGTAGACCAGCCTAGCCTTGAACTCACAGAGATCTACCTGCCTCTGCCTCCTGATTGCTAGAAATAAAGGCATGCGCCATCACTGGGGAAATTTTTTTTTAAAGATTTTATTTATCTTATTTTATGTGTGTATTTTGACAGTATGTATGTGTACTATGTGGGTTCTGAGAACCGAATCTGGGTCCTCTGCAAGAGCAACAGTTCTTTTAACTGCTGAGCTGTCTTTCTAGCCAAACCATTCCTTTGAAGCAGGGTCTCTCCCTCTCCCTCTCCCTCTCCCTCTCCCTCTCCCTCTCCCTCTCCCTCTCCCTCTCCCTATACCCCCCTTCTCTCTGACTGGAGTTCACATTTTCTCAGAGTAGAAGCCAGTAAGTCCCAGCAATACAGTATCCAGCCCTTCCAAGGTAGGGCTACAGATGCATGAAAGACACTTAGTTTGACACGTGGATGCTGGGATCTGGATTCCAGTCCTCATGATTTAACAGCAAGTACTAACTCCAGCCCCTTTGTTTGTTTGGTTTTGGAGTGGGGTCTTACACAGTTTAGGCTAGGCTTGAACTTAATAGGAAGACAAGGATGACTTTATACATCTGAGCCTGTCATAATCTCCCAAATGCTGCCACTACACACATGCACCAGAGGGTGTTGGTCTCCTAAAGCTGAAGTCAGCAGGCAGTTGTGAGCTGCCTGATGTGGGTTCTGGGAACTGAACCTCAGTTCCTAAAACAGCAGTAAAAGCTCTTAACTATTGAGCCAATATGGTACCACTTTAAACGTATCAGTGGATTCAGGAGGCAGAGACAAACAACGGATGACTTGCTCCTCTGTAGTAGCATCTGGGGAGGAAATAAGAATAGAAGCGGGGGCTGGGGAGCAGGCTCAGCAGTTAAGTGCACTTGTTCTTGCAGAGAATCTGGGTTCAGTTCCCAATACCCACATGGCAGCTAAAAACCATCTGTCACTCCAGGTCTAGAGGATCCAATGCCCTCTTCCAGTGTGTGTGGGCACAGTATGAATGTGGTGTTTAGACATATATGCAGGCAACATATCTATACACATAAAATAAAAAATACATCCTTGCCGGGCAGTGGTGGCACACGCCTTTAATCCCAGCACTTGGGAGGCAGAGGCAGGTGGATTTCTGAGTTCAAGGCCAGCCTGGTCTACAGAGTGAGTACTAGGACAGCCAGGACTACACAGAGAAACCCTGTCTCAAAAAACCAAAAAAAAAAAAAAATCCTTAAAAATAAAAATATGGGGGGTTGTGAAATGTCTCAGTGATTAAGAGCACTGGCTGCTTTTCCAGAGACCCAGGTTCAGTTCCCAACACACACAAAACATCTATAACTTCAGTTCCAGAGGCTCTGATACACTCTTCTGGGTGCTGTGGGCTTTCTATGCATGTGATACACAAACATATATACAGGCAAAACACGTGATATGGAATAAAAATAAATTAAAATTTCAATTTTTTTAAGAAGAATAGAAGCAGAGGAGAGAGAGAAAGAGAGGGGAGGGAGAGAGAGAAAGAGAGAGAGAGAAGACATTGCTATAGTCCAGGAAGAAAAAGATGATAGAAGATCTTCATATGATGAGAAGGAAAATGGAAACTCTGGTCAGGTTTGGGCATTGTTCAGTTTTATAGCTCACTGGATTGGCCAATGGACTAGATACAGAAAGTCAGGAAAAACAGAACATAGCAGGATTTTGGCTACAGCTACTAGGCATGTAAGGTGTATCTTTTATTAAGCTGAAGGATAAGAAGACGTTGAGCGGAGGCTAAGGAGGAACCAAGGCTTGAACAGATTTGGGAATATTGGCACACTGGAGATAGTTAAAGTCATGAAATCGAATGAGACCACCTAAAGACAGATAGAGGTAAAAATATAAAAGACCCCCTAATATTTCACTTAATGGCCAAGAGGTTGGACCAGGCATGATGGCTCATGCCTTTAATCCCAGGACTCAGGATACAGAGGCAGACAGATTTTTCTGAGTTCAGAGCCAGCCTGGTCTATATATCGAGTTACAGGGCAGCTAGAGCTACATAGTGAGATCATGTCTCAAAAACGAACAAAACCAAAACAAAACAAAAAAACAAACAAAAAAAAAAATCAGAAGAGTAGGAATCATCCAGTCTGGGGACAAGAAAGTAATGACCACTGTTTTCAAATAGCTCTATATGCCCTTCCTACATACAAGGACATTCTGTATTCTGAGATACAGAAGACACATTAGGGGTAAACATAGTTTCTTTCTTGGATCCCTTGCATCGACTTAAGGGAACCTTGTCCATCAAAGCACCTAAGTAGCCAAAGCCTTCCTCTTAACAATTCCAGTTGTTAAATGTTATGTTCTCTGACTATGAAATATAGACGCTGAGATTCAGGCCGGGCATGGTGTTGCTTGCCTTTCAATCTCAGCACTCAGGAAGCAGAGGTAGGCAGATCACAGTGAGTTTGAGGTCAGCCTGGTCTACACAGTGAGTTCTGGAATAGCTAGATAGTCTGTCTCAAAAAAGGGGTAAGGGGAGAGAAAAAGAGAAACGGGGAGGGAGAGAGGGAGAGGGAGAACTAGAAGCAGCTGAGATTCTGAGTTCTAAGAGTTCAACCATAGCCCATGTCCACACTCCCCTACCTCCTGTCTCCAGTCAGATTCATTCACCTCTTTAGCTAAGGTGGCCAAAGGCTCTCTGTGGCTGTAGCTCAGCTAGATACAGCTTAGCTGGTATAGTGCTTTCTTAGCATTCAGGAAACTCTGGGTTTGACTCCCAGCACTGCATTAAAAACTAGGTGTAGTGGCGCATGCCTATGATCCTAGTATTCAGGATGTAGAGGCAGGAAGATCTTTTTAAAACTTTTAAAAATTAATTTATGTATATATCTGCATGTGTATGTGCACACATATGTGGGTACCTGCAGAGGCCAGAAGAGGGTTGGGTCCCACAGATCTGGAGTGACAGGCAGTTGTGAGCCACCCAGCCTAGGTTCTGGGATTTGAACTTGGGTCTTCTGCAAAAGCAGCATGTGCTCTTAACCTCTGAACCATCTTTCCACCCCTGTGCGGCAGGAGGATCTTAAGTGCAAGGTCATGCTCTGTGAAAGAGCAAGTTTGAGGCTAGCCTAGGATACATGAGACCTTGTCTTAAGGCAGGGAGAGAGAAAGCAGTATGATTCATGCTTTTAATCGCAGCACTCAGAAGGAAGAGACAAGCAGATCTCCAAGTTTAGGGCTAGCCTAGTCTATATAGCAAGTTCCAGGCCAGACAGAGCTTAATAGTGAGACCCTGTCTCAAAAGAGAGGTGTAAGGGAGTGTAAGGGAATGTAAGGGAATGTAAGGGAGGGAGAGAGGGAGGGAGGGAGGAAAGGAATGGAGAAGATGAATGGAAAGAAATGGCTTGCAAGCACATGGACAGCTGTATGATCCCATGGAAGGAACCACCCCTGAATCCAGTGAGTGAGTAAATTCTCTAAGGCAGTGGTTCTCAACCTTCCTAATGCTGCAACCCTTTAATACAGTTCCTCATATTGTGGTGACCCCTCAACCATAAAATTATTTTCATTGGTACTTCATTACTATAAATTTGCTACTGTTATGAATCATAAAGATATTTATCTGTGTTTGTCAATGGTCTTAGGAGACTCCTGTGAAAGGGCCATTTGATGCCCCACCAAAAGGGTAGAGACCTGCAGGTTGAGAACTACTGCTTTAAGAGGTGATTTAGGCAAGAGTCTACCTTGTTCTCTCTCAGGTGTTCCAGAGTGGTCAGCCGATTTTCACCCTGCAGCCTGCCTTCCCAGAATAGCAGACCAATGCCTCAGTCTTATGGAGAGACTTTCTGGGAGAATCTTAGTCAAAGGTCTAGGTGAGTAGAGAGAAACCAGGAGCTGGAGGTAGAAAGGTGAGGCTATGCTGTTTTTAATGATCATAAACCCTACAGCAACAAGCCCTTGTTTGGCAGTCATTTCACACTACTTGGTGGAACTTGTAGTTCCAGCAGGATGTTAGGAGAGTTTATGAGAGATGGTATTTACCAGGGTCCTTTCTGACTCCAGCTCCTGTTTTTGTTCTTCTCAGTGCCAACTGGATGGCAGAGCAGTACATTCCACCAATTCTGGTAGGACAAGCTGCTTCTCAGCCTCCTATTAAAACTCTACCCACTGCCTCCCTATCCTTATTACCATTGCTCTCGGTGTCTCTCAACTAGTGTACTAACCAGGCCCTGTTTTTACTGTAAATCAAGCATCCTGTTTTCTATATCATACCTAAGTTTCCAAAAACCCCAGATTCTCTAGTTCAGCCCAAGTTTCCCTGAAACTAACATCTGCCTACCAATTTAGTAACTATTCTTTCTTCTTGATACAGAGGGCCACTGGTTGCTCCCAGCCTGGCCTGCACCCTCTTGAGGGGCTCCCTCCTCCTGAGAAGCTTTGGAGAAGAAAGAGAAAGAAGCTGCATTTGGAAAGAATGCAAAAGGGCCCTGGAAGCATTCCAGCCCGTGTTAGAGCAGTTACTTATCATCTGGAGGACCTGAGAAGGCGCCAGGGACTCATCAATGAGTAAGGAGGCATGGCATCAGGCCTCTGGGAGCCAAGCAGGGATCACAGGCAGGATAGTTGAACTAAAGAAAGTTAAGAACTTTAAGAGAATTCATTGGCACTTAGAAAGGAACTCTGTCCTTGGTGTGACTCAAATATAATTTCTTTAATTTTTGCATTTAATCACGTGTATACATGTGTAGTGCCTCCACACAACATGTGTGTGGAGGTTAGAGGACAATTTATGGGAATTTGTTCTCTCCTTCCATCATCTGGGTCCTGACTTAGGTCATTAGGCATGGTAGCCAACACCTTTACCTGCTAAGTCATCTTGCTGCCCCTAAACATGGTGTCTATAACACAGAAAGAAGCAATTGAGGAATGGGACTCATATAAGCTGGAAGGAGTGAAATGGCCCGTGACTACAAGGAAGCACACCATTGAACTAGGGTTCACTGCAGGTCATTGTTTGGTCCCTGGACTGAAAATTTTTGTCTGTGAAGAACAAAAAGTTGGGGTGAATCGAAGGTCAAATGGTAGCACGTGTGAGCCTTAGCAGGAAGTGCTTCATACTAGGGTGTGAGGAATGGGGAGTCTGGAACCCTGACCTCCAGACTTCTCTCCTCAATGTAGTGTCTCCACAGACTGAAGAAGGCCCAGTGGGGCAGCTCTGATGCTACACCTGAACTCCCTGTGCTTGAAGAGGGCTGTGAACTTCTCAGCACTACAAAATACCTTGGTGTGGAAGAAGAGAGGGCAACCTATCCACAAGAAGAAAATTATTTTATCACTCCCAGGGATCAGGTATGGTAACCTGATCTCTAACCTGGTAAGGTTAGCGAGGAAGTCAATTCATAAATAGGGATGTGGCAGAAGCCAAGAGCCAAGTCAGATTGCTGGATTCAAGAACAAAGAGGTAGAGAACCTGAGCTTTTGAGGGTGTGTGCCTGGATTTGGCAATTAAGAAATCTGGAGTGGGCAGTGGTGGCACACGCCTTTAATCCCAGCACATGGGAGGCAGAGGCAGGCGGATTTCTGAGTTTGAGGCCAGCCTGGTCTTCAGAGTGAGTTCCAGGACAGCCAGGGCTACACAGAGAAACCCTGTCTCGAGAAACCAAAAAAAAAAAAAAAACAAAAACAAAAACAAAACAAAACAAAACAAAAATCTGGAGAGACCTATTTTTCCATTCTTGTCTTTTTTACCCCCCCTTGCTCTCAATTTATCTCACCTACAGCTGCTTTGGTCTCCCTGGACTCCGTAGGCCAGCAGGGGACTTACACGTCTGGGCAGCTAAGCTCTCTGGCCTACAGCACTGTTACAGCCAGAAAGAACCCCATTTACAATCCCCAGAGGATGGAGTTGGAGTCTGAGGAGTAGTGGGAAATCATCCAGGCCCAAGCTACAAGACCCAAGACCAATTCAAACATCAAGACTCCCCATTGCTGGCTTCAAGGCGGTTGTTTCCTCTCTCCTAACCCTAACTGTTGTCTCCATTCCATAGCGTTGGCATCCACAGCCCAATTGTCCTGTCCACTCACAACCGGGTTTTTCTCTAGGCCAGACCCTGGTCTTGTGTTCTCTCTGTTCTGTTATTAAAGAGCCCCAAGTACTCTTGTTTCTGCGCGAGGTAATGATGGAAGGGGAATGGAAAGGAGGACTCCTTTGACTTTCTTGAGGACCCAGCTACAATGAAGTCAAGCTAAGTCCCCAAATTTGCCCGAGTCTCGCCCGAGGCCAGAAGGATTCTGCATTCTCAAGCATTCTCCTTTGCCTCCAGGGCTCTGGCACTGGACCTCTGCCCACGCCCCATCCTCCTGCGCCCACAGTCACGTCAATTAGCGGAGCTTCCGCCTCCAGATCCCGGTTCCTCGGCGCTCCTGCCTCTTTAGGGACAGTCCAGCAGCGCGTCTCATAAGACTGGCCCAGAGCCCCAAGTGTGCTGACCCCAGGTTCCCTTCCCGACCCTCGTTCCCTTAATTGGGAGGCCCCGCCCCGTGCGCACTGACGTCGAACGCTGCTGTCAGCCGGCGCTAGGGGGGGTCGGTTTGGGGTAGAATGGCCGCTGCCGCCGTCACCCGCGGGACCCCGGGAGGTAAGAGCCAGGGCCTCTAGCCCGCCTCTCCGCCCCCGCGCCAGGGGGCGCAGCTCCACGCCGCCCGGGTGTGGAGCGCGGCGCTGGGGACCACCGTCCCTCCTCCCCGTTTGCCCCCACCTCACCGCTTCCGTCCTCTTTCCCCGCGCCAGGGGGCGCCGCTAGGCGCAGGGCCCCATCACGTATCAGAGTGCGGGGACAGTCCCCAGACCCTCTCACTTGGCTTCCGCACTGCCCCTTGCCTGCCAGGTGTTCATAAACTCTGCTCAGCTGCTTCTCCAGAACATCCGGGTTTGCGGGCGGGATCTCCTCCCACATCTGGGAGTCTCCCAGGACCCCCGCCCCCTTTGGGGAGAGCACCCTACCCCCGGCGACAGTCGTGTCATACATAGACCACCACTCTCAGGCCCGCAGTCTCATCGGGCTCCAGCTCTGCACCTTGGCAAACTGCCTAAACAGAGCTGAGCACCTGCACCCTGGGGTAGACTCCTTTTCCCAATCCTAGCCTCTCTGCACACCTCCGATCCTGAATGGGCTTCCACCCCCTCTCCATCCCCGGACACCTGGCAGAGCCCGCGCAGAGAACCTCCTCCAGCTCCCATCTGTTTCTTAAGAGGGCGGAGGCTCAGGCTGGAGCCAGAGCAGTAGAGGGGATATGGTAGGCTGGGAGCCAGAGAAAAAGCAGAGGTTGGGGAAATAGGAGTGTTGGGTAAAGTGAAATTCTAGCTGCAAAGAGGAAGCCGGCATGTCCCACCCGGAAGCTTGCTCCAACATATCAATTCCAAATTCTCCCAGTCCCTGACCAACCCCAGAGAGATAGAGAGAGAGAGATAGAGATAGAGAGAAAGAGAGAGAGAGACAGAGAGAGAGAGAGAGACAGAGAGAGACAGAGAGAGAGAGAGGGAGGGCACAAACATGAGGTCAGTTATCAGATCTACCCTTCCCCTAAGAAGTCAAAGAGAGAAGGAAATTCGGGTGTGTCTTCAAAAGCCCAGCTTGTTACCAGACTTAGATCTGCTTTTCTCCAGCATCCAAGCCATCCTCCTAGGACCAGAGCCCTAGTTCTCACAACTAGCCCACCCTTAACTCTAACCTTGCTCTCCCTTCCCAGATGCACCCTGACTTTTTTTTTTTTTTTTTTCTGTTTGATTTTTCCGTGGAGAAAAGATCTACTAACTGACCTCACCTACTCTCTCTTTCAGGTCTGTCAGGGCCTAGGAGAATCTGGGTTAGACATGCAGGATCCAGCTTCCTGCCCTAGGGAATGCTCCAACACTGTCAGCATCCCCCACTCATCCCTTCCTTCATGATCACTCTGTTCTGTCTTGTCTCCCAACTCCTGGAGGTTCCTGGCACTATGTTCTTTCATCTCTATTCTCTGGTTCTGCAGTCTAGTTCCACATTTTCTTCATCTTTCCCAGATATCAGCACTGAGTTCTTCACCCCTTAACTTACCGTAAGCTCCTTAACTTGGAGTAAGGTGGGGGCTTCTTCCATGACCTTGTTCTCGCCTTTTGCAGCACAGACTCCCCCTCCCCCCGGCCCCTCAGGCCGGGGGTGACCTTGCCCCCTGGAACCTTCACCATGAATACCAAGGACACCACTGAGGTTGCTGGTAAGTTCACAAAATGGGTTCTCAGTTTGGGCACAGCCTTGTTTTGCTACTGTCTGTCCCTCTGAGTCTTTGCTCCCTCCTCTCTCATCCTGGTGCAGTTCCCCAGTGCATTACATTTAGCTCCCTTCACCTGTTTGCCTCTAACAAAGCTCTTCCTCTGGTTCCCTCTAGAGAACAGCCACCACCTGAAGATCTTCCTCCCCAAGAAACTGCTGGAGTGTCTTCCTCGATGCCCACTGCTGCCTCCAGAGCGGCTCCGATGGAATACAAATGAGGTTTTCTAGGGATCTTGGGGGATTGGGGCTGGAGGAGGTGGAGTGCTATGTCCTTGGACACACAGTGCTGAGCACGGTTCTAGGCCTTTGGAGATTATAGAATTGCAAAGGCTTGGACCTTATGAGTGTCCATTTCTCTTCGGTATAATCCACCCATACAAAATAACAGCTTAGTATCTCTTCATATTGAGTACCATGCTCTGTATCTGACCTGTATTATATCTCTCTAGATGTTAGAAAGTGATTGGTTTTGTTTCTATGTGTTAAGTGCTTGTTTTTGGACAAGGTATCATGTAGTCCAAGTTAGCCTTGCGCTTGCTATGCAGCCAAGGTTGACCTTAAATATCCAATCCTCCTGCCTCTACTGCCTGAGCGTTGGGATTCTAAATGTGTGCCACAAAACATAGTTAATGTAGTGCTGGGGAATGAACTCAAGGCCTTGTGCATGCTAGACAAGCCCTCTACAGACTGAGCTACTCCTTGCCCTGGCTTTGAACTCTTGATCCTTCTGCTTCCGTGTCCTTGCTCAGGTACATATATATGTTTATGAAGGCAGAGGTCTATGGCAAATGTCTCCCTCAGTCATTCTACCTTAGTTTTTTGAGACAGGGTCTTTAAATGAACTTGAAGCTCACTGATTTGCTGAACTAGTTGGCCAGCCAGCCCCAGAATCACCTTGTCTCTCTTTCCCCAACACTAGGATTATAGGCACCAGGCATGAACAGTTGTGCCTAGCTTTTTATGTGGGTTACAGGGATCTGAATTTGTGTCCACACCTATATATCAAGTACTTTACTGATTTAGTCATGTGACCTGGAGCTCCTGATCCTCCTGCCTCGGTTTCCTGAGTACTGGGTTACAGGTGTGTACCCATATGCCTGTCTCAGAGTCCCTGCTTTTTACCACCTTCTAGAGGGCACAAAATTCTTGTCACACCTTCTGTATTCTGTGTACATGTTCCCTTGTATGTAGTTGGTGACTGGTGATTATTGATTCAGTGCTAGAATTGTCTGTAAAACTCTGGGGTAGTGGTTCACACCCATAATCTTAGCACTCAGGAGGCAGAGTGCTAAGATTAATAAATATGACCATCTTGGTCTACATACAGAGTACAGGGCAGGCCAAGGTTAATGTAGAGAGACTGTACTGGCAATAAAAATGGGAGTGTATGCATATGGTTCTTGTAAGTCTATAAAGCCTCTGTGAAGTTCAGAGAAGCAACAGGGCTTCCAGACATAGAGAGGCATTTCATGGTCCTGAGGAGTGTGGGCACTACTGTGAAGGGTGTGATTATTGGAGGTCTGTCAGGAGGCAAGCAGTGAGCGCATCTGGCAGGACCAGTGGGCTGAATTTGAGTAAATATAAGAATAATTGTGTGATACTTTGTCTGAAAACCTTGGAAACAGACAGAGAACCTGGAGTTCTTGTCAGTGTCAAACGACTTTTGTTTCTCACAGAGAAAGTACCTAATATGAACAAAGGATAAACTTGAACTGGCCCCTTGATATAGGCTCCAGTAGGCAGAGAGATAAGAGGTTAGATTGGTGTTTTTCTCCTCTGGGTACTTGAACCTGGGCCCTTGCACATGCTAAACAAGCATTGTCTTTTTCTGTTATTCAGCTACATCCCCAGCCTAAGGTCAGGTTTCATCTGAGATAGAGCCTGCTGTTCCTAAGAGGGCTCTGAGGCCCTGCTGAGTCCACATACTGGAAGAGCCTCACAATAGGTGGCATACCTCTGCAGAGGCACTGAGACAGTGACCAACTGGGGACACCTACCCAAGCGCTTCCTTTCCTACAGGAGATTGCGTCCTACCTGATCACCTTTGAGAAACACGATGAGTGGCTGTCTTGTGCCCCAAAGACAAGGTGAGAAAGCTCTCCAGTGTGAAGAGTAACAAATCCTGGCCTGTGTTCATAAAACTCAAGCCTCCCACCCCCATATCCAGGCCTCAAAATGGCTCCATTATCCTCTACAATCGTAAGAAGGTGAAATACCGGAAGGATGGTTACCTTTGGAAGAAGCGGAAGGATGGGAAGACTACCCGAGAGGACCACATGAAACTCAAGGTCCAGGGCATGGAGGTAAGAGCCCTTGCCCTTGCCCACACTCCAGCCCTTCAGGGTGCGGGTCCATTGTCTGCCCTTCCCTCTCATCAGTCTGACTGATGGCTGAGCTCACTCTCTCTTCCCATTTGCCCTTCATGACAACTTTTTGACATGATGGACAGTCTGTCACTTCCCTTGCATTTCCCTCAAGGATCCAAATAATGATATTCTAAACATGGGCTTCTCTTCCCACATCCTCGTTCTTCAGTACTTCCTCTCTGCCCTTAGAGTTCTTTCCCACATCTCAACTTGGGTACTTTTTGTAAGACCTCACTCCCACCCCCAGCTCCTCTGTTCCCTTCTTTCTGTCCCTCAACCATGACTTAAAGCCTGCTGGAATTTGGAAGGGATGGGAAGAAGGTGGGGGTAGGGAGAGGACTGAAGAGGAACTGGTGGAAAGATTGGGATTCCTGCAAAGGAACTGAACAGAGGAAGAGTTGGGGAGCAGACTAGCCCTCCCCCCACCCCAGCCTGTCTCCTGGCAGTGTCTCTATGGCTGCTACGTTCACTCTTCCATCGTCCCCACATTCCATCGGCGCTGCTATTGGCTGCTCCAGGTAAGAACTGAGAACTCGGCCAGATTTCTGGTCTTTGAGGAAAATGGGTTCTCAAAAGATGAAGTGAGCCAGGCAGTGGTGGCGTACGCCTTTAATCCCAGCACTTGGGAGGCAGAGGCAGGTGGATTTCTGAGTTCGAGGCCAGCCTGGTCTACAGAGTGAGTTCCAGGACAGCCAGGGCTACACAGAGAAACCCTGTCTCGAAAGAAAAAAAAAAAAAAAAAAAAAAAAAGATGAAATGAAATAGACTCTTGAGTGGGAAAAAGTAGAAAGGAAATTAGAGATAGAACACGATAGAAATTGGGGTGACTAGAATTGGGGTGATGCCCAGAAGAAAGTGAGGACTCAGAGGCTAAGCTCCTGAGGCCTAGACCCCATGGCTGTCTCTGTGCCTTTGTGCCCCCAGAACCCTGACATCGTCCTTGTGCACTACCTGAACGTCCCAGCCCTGGAGGATTGTGGAAAGGGCTGTAGCCCCATCTTTTGTTCTATCAGTAGCGACCGGCGAGAATGGCTGAAGTGGTCACGTGAGGAGCTATTGGGACAGCTGAAGCCCATGTGTAAGGAGCAAACAGGGATGAACTCTAAGGGAGAGTGAGAGTGGAATTTTCCAAAAGCACTGGGGTTCTGTGCCCAAACCCTGTAGGTAACTACTTCTCTCTATGTCAGGAGGGCACTTTCCTGTTTGGGTACTGGATACTGAGCCTGTACAGTCTAAGATGTGGGATGTGGATGAAAGACAGCTGTGGGCTGTACGTCTGAGCAGTTTTAAGTTTAGCTGTCAGAGGTTGGGAGGAAACATGAAGGTACTTTGGAAGTCTCACTGTATTTTCCCCAAATCTCCCGTAGTTCATGGCATCAAATGGAGCTGTGGGAATGGGTCAGAGGAATTCTCCGTGGAGCAGTTGGTGCAACAGATCTTGGACACCCACCCAACCAAGCCAGCACCCCGAACCCATGCTTGTCTCTGCAGTGGGGGCCTTGGTAAGTGACCCCTGACCTTGGAACTCTTTTCCCAGTTAGCCACATTGCTTAGTAACTGCCCTGATGAAATTTGCATACTAATTTGCAAGTCTTTGCATGTCCAGAAAGATGGGCCAGATGTGCAAAGAACTCCTGATCTGGGGGTACTAGCCCCAGAAATGTCTACGCTACAATCCTGGCAGTCCACAGCTCGTCTGTCCAGTGCTTTCAGTAATTCCTCCCCTACTACTGCATACCACCACACACCCAACCTTAGGTCTGATCCTGTATGGTTCTTCTTTTGTCCTTTTTGCTCTGCCTTTAGCTACTGCCTCAAGCCAGGACTCCTCCCCCACTCTGTTCCTCTAGTCTTGTTTATTTTGAGGAGAAACTGAAGGGAGGGGAGGGGGAGATCCACTTTTGATGCCTCCCAGTGGTCATAATCAGTATTACACTCTAGGTTTACTTTGGGGTGGGGGGATGGATGTGGGAAGTGGAAGAATGGGAGTCAGGGGGTGTTTCCAGAAAGAGACTGCCAGGAAAAAAAAATGTATCTTATCCCTTCTCTTCTCCCTACTTCTCTCCACTCCAGGTTCTGGGAGCCTTACCCACAAATGCAGTAGCACGAAACACCGCATCATCTCTCCCAAAGTGGAGCCTCGAGCTTTAACCCTGGCTTCTATATCCCACTCCAAGCCCCCTGAACCTCCACCACTGAGAGCTCCACTTCCTCCAGAGCTCCCCAAGGCACATACCTCCCCATCTTCCTCCTCTTCCTCCTCTTCTTCCTCCTCCTCAGGATTTGCAGAACCCCTAGAAATCAGACCTAGCCCTCCTACCTCTCGAGGGGGTTCAAGAGGAGGCACTGCTATCCTCCTCCTAACAGGACTAGAACAGCGTGCTGGGGGCCTGACACCCACTAGGCACTTGGCTCCGCAGGCTGAACCTAGACCTCCTGTGAGCTTGACTGTGGTTGTAGGTTCTGAGCCTTCTGCCCCACCAGCTCCTCCCAGTCCTGCCTTTGACCCTGATCGTTTTCTCAACAGCCCCCAAAGGGGCCAGACATACGGAGGGGGCCAAGGAGTAAACCCAGATTTCCCTGAGGCAGAGGGCACTCATACTCCGTGTCCTGCCCTGGAACCTGCTGCTGCCCTGGAGCCCCAGGCAGCTGCTCGAGGTCTCCCTCCACAGTTGGGAGCAAGTGGGAGAAGAGGAAACAAATTCTTTATCCAAGATGATGATAGTGGGGAGGAACTCCAGGGTCCAGGCACAGTGGGGCCTGTACCTTCACCCCCTCCTTCATCCCCATCCTCCCCTGCCGCCTTGCAGCCTTCAGGCAGGGCGACAAGAGGAGAAGCCTTGTTTGGAGGTTCTGCTGGCGGCACCAGTGAGCTAGAGCCCTTCAGTCTTTCATCATTCCCAGACCTTATGGGAGAACTCATCAGTGATGATGCTCCAGGTGTCCCCGCCCCAACCCCCCAGCTCTCTCCTGCTCTGAACTCCATCACAGACTTTTCCCCAGAGTGGTCCTACCCAGAGGTAAGTCAGGTTTTTCTTCTCCCATTAGTTTTTGGAGTTTTCAAAATGAATTTTATTAATCCTTACCCCATGGCCTGTGACCTGCTTTCTCTCACAACTTTCATTTGTTCATCTAAATGTTAGAAATCAAATCCAGCTTTATTAAGCGTATACTCTGCCATGAAGTGATTCTACCAAGTCCTTCCTCCTCCTGGCTCTCCTAACCTTTACTTTTATGTGAACTACAGTTTTCCCACATACCTTTTCCTGTGTCTACCCTTTCCCATGTTCCTGGAGCCCCTTCCGGGACCTCATTCTTGGTGACTATTTTAAGGGGAGGATACGCCAGGTGGTGGTGGCGCACGCCTTTAATCCCAGCACTTGGGAGGCAGAGGCAGGCAGATTTCTGAGTTTGAGGCCAGCCTGGTCTACAGAGTGAGTTCCAGGACAGCCAGAGCTACACAGAGAAACCCTGTCTCGAAAAATCCAAAAAAAAAAAAAAGGGGGGGAGGATACAGGGGTCTTTAATCCTAGACTACACACACACACACACACACACACACACACACACACACACACACACA
>JANHMN010000002.1:49441693-49484520 GCA_030674055.1 Rhabdomys pumilio
ACACACACACACACACACACACACACACACACACACACACACACACACACGGAGATGCCTGCAGACTCTGGGCAGATGAGCGGCTGTGGTCAGCAGTGGAGAAGCTCTCCTGTGCTTAGAGAGGGAAAGGGGAACCACAGTGGAGTGCAGGAGCTCGGCAGCAGAGCTGACACTCATGGGGAGCCCCAAGTTCTGCTTCTTGGTAGACTCAGAACATTCTAGTTAAGGGCTGAGGGTGAGGCTCTGTGGTTTAACATTTGCCTAGCATAGACAAGGCCTTGGGCTTAGGCTGGATCCTCAGTACTGAGGAAAGTTTTTTTGTTTTTGTTTTTTAAACATGGACAAGGTGGGGCACGCTAATCCCAGTACTCAAGAAACAGAAGCTAGATGATCAGGAATTCTAGGCCATCTTTAGCTACATAGTAAGTTTGAGACCAGCCTAAGCTATATGAGATATATGAGATTCTATTTAAATCAAAAAACAAAAAGAAAGAAAACAGTTGTTTTTTTTTTTGGTTTTTCGAGACAGGGTTTCTCTGTGTAGCCCTGGCTGTCCTGGAACTCACTCTGTAGACCAGGCTGGCCTCGAACTTAGAAATCCACCTGCCTCTGCCTCCCGAGTGCTGGGATTAAAGGCATGCACCACCACTGCCCACAAGAAAACAGTTCTGATGAGATAAATAAGCACTCGGCAGAACCCTGAGACTCCAGCACAACTGCAGTCATGTGACTGTCTGATTCGTGTCTGCAGGGTGGGGTCAAGGTGCTCATCACAGGCCCCTGGACAGAGGCGGCAGAGCATTACTCCTGCGTCTTCGATCACATCGCAGTGCCAGCCTCCCTGGTCCAGCCTGGTGTCTTACGCTGCTACTGTCCTGGTATGGAGATTGAGAAGGATATGGGGAGGGACTGCCATTATGGACAGTTAAGATGGGTGAGGACCTCAAGATTTCCAGGAAGCACTGGATAAAGACCCCTTCCAGCCCTGAAGCACAGTGCCCAGTTCCCCTGAATATAGAAGAGCTTGGCCTTAATGTCAGCAAATCTAGGATCTGATCTAAGAAGTCTACTTGTTAGCTAACCAGTGATCTTCTCTAAAACTCTACACCTTCCTTGTGTTTTCTTCCTCTAAGGTTAAGCATTTGGCCAAAGGGATCTCTAATGTCTTTACTGCATCTGTAGCTTAGATAGAGCCAGGGACTTCTGTACCAATCCTGGGAGTCTCATCAGCCATATGTACTTACTTAATTAAATTTAAAACCTGTTTCCTTGGGCACACTAACCATATTTCAAGTGCTCAGTCACCACACATTCTAGTGCTCCCAAGTTGAGTATTTTAGATGTAGGCATTCCCATCACTGTAGAAACTGGACAGCAATGGTCTGTGCCTCTGTTCTGCCACCACCCTTCCCTACAGTCTAACACTCAACAGTTGTCTTCCTTGGGGGACAGGTTAGCAGTATTGTATTCTTTCCTAGTCACCACAGCCCCAGTCAAAAGGGAAGGGGATAAGAAAGGAAACAGGGATAAGATCAGAGAAGCTGGCAACTAGGGGGCTCTGGTCTAGAGGTTAAAACCTGCCAGCTTTATCCTCAGGGTGGTAGACATTGAGACTCTGGACACAGCTCCTACTGGACACTGCTGGTAAACAGACAGATTCCCTTTCCTGCATTTCAATAAGGGTCATGACCTCTGAACTCTGGTCTAAAGGATTAAGAGTTAACTACCATCATCTTTGCTGAGCAACACCCTTAAGGGTCTACATGCAATAATTCTCTGGTTCCTAGAAGGTATTAAATTATTGAATAAAGAGTCTCCTTTATTAGTGCTACATACTGAAGTAGGGATCTCTTGGCCCACAGCCAGGGAACAGGAGAAATATGGAATAATCATCACTGGTCTGGTAGAGCTGATCAGCCAGGAAAGGAGCCAAGGGAGGAGCCCTCCTCTCTGACCTGTTCTCCCCAGCCCATGAGGTAGGGCTGGTGTCTTTGCAGGTGGCGGGCCGGGAAGGCCCCCTCTCTGCTTCTGTGCTCTTTGAGTATCGAGCCCGCCGGTTCCTGTCTCTGCCCAGTACACAGCTTGACTGGTTGTCACTGGATGGTAAGTACTGAGCCCTTTGACCCAAGATCTTAGGTATGACATATTTGCATACAAGTGGTACACAGACATACATGCAGGCAGAACTCCCATGCATATAAAATAAAACTTAAAAGAAAAAATCTTTAAAAATTGTAGGTTACTTATTTTTATGTTTTTCTTTTGGACGATAAAGATGTTTTCATTATAGGAGTGTTAGAATTTACAGAAAAACAAATATGGAAACGTGTAATAGTATTAACATGGCTATTATTGAAGTGTTCTCTCTTACCCATAGAGGCATACACAAGTCCATATGCTCACAAGTATATTTATTTGGTCTTGTTTCTGCTTTTACTTGTTTTCTTTCCTGGTGCCCTGAGAATTCTATCTGAGTCTGCTGCTTCCTCAGAGTTTGCTTTTCTTCCTCTAGGTAGATCTGTTGCTTCGTGATTCTTCTCAGTTATGCTATCATCCCTGTTAGTCTTCTTGTCTCCTGCCATTCCTCCTTCTCTTAGAGCTTCTGGTTGCTACTTTTGCCTCACTCTTTGGCAGTGTATGTACGTGTGTGTCTGTGTATGTGTGTGTGTGTGTGTGTGCGCGCACACGCGTGCACATGTGCACATATTTGTGCTCCTGTTACAGTTGTCACATAGCCTTACCAGTGCTGGGTTGTCTGTGTGATTTTAATCTGCCCTCCTTGGACCTCGTTAGCCTTCCCTGTCCTGCCCTGTCCTGCCCTGTCCTGCCCTGTCCTGCCCTGGCCTGCCCTGGCCTACCCTGGCCTGCCCTGGCCTGCCCTGGCTTGCTGTGGCCTGCTCTGACTGTTCATCACTTTATTCTAATCATTGTGCCATCTCTCTGCTGGGCCTCCTCTCTTTCCAGTTTCCTTGAACTCTATCTGATCATGCTTATCTTCTTTTCTAATTGATTGATTGGGACTTACTGGCTCTGCTCTTTCTTTCCTCACTGTCACCTTCAAATTTCTGTTCCCCTGTCTGTCCTGAGTTTCTGCTCATCATTCCCTCTGTCGTGGCATTGTGGAACATCCAGTCTTCACTGTTTTTCTGTGCTTGTTTTCCCCAGGCTCTGCTCCCCTCTAACTTTCTCTCCTTGTCCTTATTGATCTCAGAAGGGGATGAATGTAGCTCATGTTTATATGTATACATGTGTGTGTGTAGATTTGTGTATGGAGTTGGGTGGAGGGAGATGAGCATAGCAATCCATCTCTGCTACTTCCCTTTCCCAACCATCCTTTGTGAATAGCTGCAGGGGACCTGCTGGGGTAGGCAGTGGGTTTCAACTATAGTCTTTGGAGTAGTGGTTAACTTAGAAGGGAGACCTTGGAAACTTCAGCCCAGCATGGAGGAAAATGGTAGAGTTTGGAGCAAGAACTTGGGGAGCATGCTGTTTAGGAAAAGACTGGAAGAGGACATGGCAATATGTGGCTTGGTTAGCTGAGGAACAGATGGGTCCTGGGGAATTCCTGCTATCTCTATATTACAGGAAACAACCTTAGTTCTTTCTTTTGTTTGTTTGTTTGTTTTGTTTTTAGAGACAGGGTTTCTCTGTATAGCCTTGTCTGTCTGTCCTGGAACTCGCTCTGTAGACCAGGCTGGCCTCGAACTCAGAAATCCTCTTGCCTCTGCCTCCCAAGTGCTGGGATTAAAGGGGTGTGCCACCACTGCCCGGCTACAACCTTAGTTCTTAATCCTAGTTCTAGTCTATGTGATTTAAGAGCTTTAGTTCAGGGGCTGAGTCTTCTTGGTGAGTTCTGTTTAGATGAGTGGGTGAGGGGGTATTGTGTAGAGGAAGAGCAAGCTCCATCACCCCGTTCTTCACCCCCAGATCTTGAGTACAATTGCTAATAGTCTTCCTAGCATCACACAGATCCTTTTACTTAGCTCCCATGCCCATCCTACAGACAGCCAATTCCGGATGTCCATCCTGGAGCGGCTGGAGCAGATGGAAAAAAGGATGGCAGAGATCGCAGCAGCTGGGCAGGCACCTGGGCAGGGTCCAGAGGCTCCTCCAATTCAGGTACTCTAAACAAAGACCGTGGTCTACAGTGGGGAACGCAGGATCTCAATGCGAGTGGTTCTAGCATGGCTCTCCTCACTCATCTACCTCAGCCTTGTCAGACAGTACTCCTCCCTCTTCCTGCTATCACCTTGTTGCACCCCACACACACATGGCAAGAGTGACTGTTCTGCCATGGCACCCTCGTGGCATGACAGGCTTTGGACTATTTCTGATCTGGTGAAGGCTGGAAGTAAAAGTGAGGATGAGGAAGGAACCAGGGTTTTGATCTCTATGGGTTCAGAGTCTTGGAAGGAAAAGGGCTGGGAAAGGATGTAGAGGAGACTGTGGTTCCTGGTGCAGAAAAATAGATGTGGACATGGCACCAGTTAAAACTAGCATGGAAGCATTGTGTAAGGTTAGCTCCCGGAAGAGCTAGAAGTGGGCAGAGGGGTCAAGGGATAGTGAAGCCACACAGGGACTCAAACTAGAACCAGTAAGTTATCAGTGGTGAGAACTTAAGAGTGGGAAACATGGTGTGTGTGTGTGTGTGTGTGTGTGTGTGTGTGTGTGTGTGTGTACTAAAAGTGGAAGCTGGGAAGATAACCTGCAGGACCAAATGCCCAAGTCTCTGTATATGGGTGTGTATACTGCAGGATGAAGGCCAGGGCCCTGGCTTCGAGGCACGGGTGGTGGTCTTGGTAGAGAGCATGATCCCACGGTCCACTTGGAGGGGTCCTGAACGTCTGATCCACGGAAGTCCCTTCCGGGGCATGAGCCTTCTGCATCTGGCTGCTGCACAGGGCTACGCTCGGCTCATTGAAACTCTGAGCCAGTGGCGGTGAGCAGGGCAGCCGGGGTTGGGGCAGTGCTGGGGGGTGTGGCATTGGGAAACTGTTGAAACTGAAGCACCAGAGGGTAAGAACTTGGTTCCCTGCCTGGAAGGAGCAGAGGTCACTGTGGGAAGGCATATGCTTCAAGAAGATTGGTATTTGGAGGATCCATAATATCCTGACTTAAGACATTGACTTCTTGGCCAACTTAAATTGAGAAGGTCACTCCCAGTCCTTCTGGTTCTGATGTTCCTACTTTGTCCCCTCACCCTTGTGTTTAACCTGACCGGGCTTTGTTGCCTCACATCTCCAGGAGCGTGGAAACAGGAAGCTTGGACTTAGAGCAAGAGGTTGACCCGCTCAATGTGGACCATTTCTCTTGCACCCCTCTGGTAAGGATGTTCCCAAGTTCCTTCAGGCCAACAAGCAACTGGAATGGATGCTTCAAAGGAATGTAGGGAAAATACTGGTGGGTTAGGGCCTGAGGACTAGCTCCCTGGAAGAGGACAGGCCTCAGCACCACCTTCTGTTCCTTAGATGTGGGCTTGTGCTCTGGGACACTTGGAAGCTGCTGTGCTCCTTTTCTGTTGGAACCGACAAGCACTGAGCATTCCTGACTCTCTGGGCCGGCTACCCCTATCTGTGGCTCATTCTCGGGGTCATGTGCGCCTTGCCCGCTGCCTTGAGGAACTGCAGAGACAGGAGCTTCCGGTTGAACACCCACTTGCTCTATCCCCACCGTCCTCTAGCCCAGACACTGGTAAGAGCTGGCTCTGGGTCCTTTTAGAGGATATAATCAAAAAAGATCTAGAGTAAAGCTAAAGGGTGAGACAGACAGAGAGACAAGGATGGGAGATAACAGAACCATGAACAGGCAGAGAAGGCACCGGAGAGATGGCCTAGGGGTTAAGAGACCTGGGTTCTGTTCCCAGCACCCATGTGACAACTCACATCGGTCTGTAACTCCAGTTCTACCTACATATATTTTGGGGGGGGGGGACTTGTACCCATAAAATAAATTAAAAAGAAAGAAAAAAGAACAGGCAGGGAAACAGATGACTTGGGGTGAGAGACTTGAGGAGCCTGTAGCTCCTTCTCTCCTTACCTATTTTCCCTTCTCTCAGGCCTGAGCAGTGTCTCTTCACCCTCAGAGCTGTCAGATGGCACATTCTCTGTGACATCAGCCTACTCAAGTGCCCCAGATGGCAGTCCTCCCCCTGCTCCTCTGCTGGCCTCTGAAATTTCTATGGAGATGATCCCAGGCCAGCTTTCTTCTGGTGCCCCTGAGACACCCTTACTCCTCATGGACTATGAAGCCACTAACTCCAAAGAGTCTGCTCCCTCCCCTTCTGGCCTCCCACTAGCCCAGGATGATGAGGCTGCTCCAGAGGATGCTGACAGCCCACCAGCTGTGGATGTGATCCCGGTACTGCTTCTGTTGATGGATTCAAAAGACTAGGAGCAGAGCAGGGTGCAGAGGCTGAGTGACAGATTTCCATGAAGCAGAATTAGCCTGGCTTCAGTTTTAGGAAAATGATATTTATTTATTTATTTATTTATTTATTTATTTTGTTTTTTAAAGACAGGGTTTCTCTGTGTACTCCTGGCTGTCCTGGAACTCACTTTGTAGACCAGGCTGGCCTTGAACTCAGAAAACTGCCTGCCTCTGCCTTCTGCCTTCTGGCAAGACAGAAACACTTGACAGTGACTTGGAGTAGGAAGAAAGCTTGCCCATGGTAAAAGTTAAGGAAGGCATTATATAATGAGTGAATGAGAATGAGAATGAGAATGAAATATAGCCAACTGCCAAAACCTGTTGACATAACCTGCTTTAGAAAGGCTAAGTATGCTGGGCAGTGATGGCGCACGCCTTTAATCCCAGCACCCGGGAGGCAGAGGCAGGCGGATTTCTGAGTTCGAGGCCAGCCTGGTCTACAGAGTGAGTTCCAGGACAGCCAGGGCTACACAGAGAAACCCTGTCTCGAGAAAAAAAAAAAAAAAAAAGGCTAAGTATAATTAGGAAGCAGTTTAAGTACAAAAAAACAAAAAACCAAGAACTCCTTATCAGGAGGCAGGAGTAGGAGAATCTCCGAGCTCCAGGCCAGCCTGGTCTACAGAGTGAGTTCCAGGACAGCCAGGGCTATATAGTGAGATGCTGTCTCAAAACAAAACTCCACAAGGGCAGCATTGTGGAGTATGGCAAAGTGGGAAGTGCTTATGGGCCTTACAGCTAGCTGTTCACCAGAGTGTTATGTGGACAGTAAGCCCTGGGCTGGTTCCTAGAGACCTGAAGGAAATGGAGTGATGAGCTTGGGCCAGGCCTGTGGAGATGTATGTTGATTATGTTGATGGTGTAGCATGGAGTGGGTCCAAGTGGGATAGTGGACAATCTAGAAGAGTGCTAAGATCTTCATTCTTCGTATCTTGTGTTTACTAGCACACAACAGCACAGAGGGCTGTATCCCTTAGAGGAAATCAGCAAAAAAGAATGGATGAGAAACTTTAGTCCAGAACTAGTGATCAGAAAAGCAGTTCCTGGGGCCTTTGCCTGCTGGTATCTAGAAAGAAGGAGATAAGAGAGTAAAGCTTAAGGCTACAGTTTAGGCTGTGCTGGAACATGGGTAGTTAGGGCTCCACAGAGTTCACACATCTCCCTTCATCCAGGTGGACATGATCTCACTGGCCAAGCAGATCATCGAAGCCACACCAGAGCGGATTAAACGAGAGGACTTCTCAGAGTTACCTGAAGCTGGAGCCTCACCAAGGGAGCACACAGGCACTGTGGGGCTCAGTGAGACCATGTCCTGGCTAGCCAGTTACCTGGAGAACGTGGACCATTTTCCCAGCTCAGCCCCTCCTAGGTGACCAGCTCAGAATAAAGCCTCTTGATTCTTTTTCAGGGAAAGATGGGAGGGAGGAAGTGTGCTTCCTTATAGCCAAAGCATGGTTCTGGCTGAGGCCCTGAAGTGTTTGAGAAGGGAACTCTAGAGCCACTCTCTGCAGACTCTGTTGCTGAAGATACCCTTACAAGTCACCTCTTGCTAGGATAAGAGGGATTTAAAATGCTTTGTGATATCCTTTTCCTGATCCCCACAGTGAACTGCCCTTTGAACGAGGTCGCCTAGCTATCCCTCCAGCACCTTCCTGGGCAGAGTTCCTCTCTGCATCTACCAGTGGCAAGATGGAAAATGACTTTGCCCTGCTGACACTCTCAGATCATGAGCAGCGGGAACTGTATGAGGCAGCACGAGTCATCCAGACAGCTTTCCGAAAGTACAAGGTCAGAGCCTAGGTTCTTGGGATAAATTATCCGTGACGAGGGAAGACTGTGGGATCCCATTGCTTTGTAGAACAAGCACTCATCCAGAGGCCCTAAATAGGAATGAGAAAGAATGGGGGCGGGGGGCCACAGTACTTTCCACCAAGCCTGACAATCTAACTTTGATTCCTGGAATTTATAGTGGAAGAGAACTGGCTGCTTCAAGTTGTCTTTCATGTCTACACACAGGCAGCCTATATACACACAAAATAAATGTGTTTTTTTTTTAAGTTTTAAGGAGGAGACTCTGGGAGGGAGGGAGGAAGAGGAGGTTCAGAGCCTACAAGGTGGTCTGTGAGATGCTTAGATGAGATCTCATTCTCTTCCTTTAGGGTCGGAGGTTGAAGGAGCAGCAGGAGGTAGCAGCAGCGGTGATCCAACGTTGTTATCGGAAGTACAAGCAGGTTAGAGCATTTTCTCCAAAGTATACCAACACACATCTACCCAACCTATCTCTGTGCTACGAGAGCCCTAACCTCCCCTCTCTTTCCACAAGCTGACCTGGATTGCACTTAAGGTATTAGGCATGAGATCTGGGTGTGAGTAGTCTGTTTCAGCTGTCCATGTGTGGGTCAGAGAAGGTCTGGATTTCTCCAAACCTCTCCATTTTAGCTCCTTGTCCCCGTCTCCATCCCTACAGTTTGCACTCTATAAGAAAATGACTCAGGCGGCCATCCTGATTCAGAGCAAGTTCCGAAGCTACTATGAACAGAAGAGGTTTCAGCAGAGCCGCCGAGCAGCCGTGCTTATCCAGCAGCACTACCGCTCCTACCGCCGCAGGCCCGGGCCTCCTCACCGGCCCTCAGGTCCCCTTCCTGCTCGAAACAAGTAGGAACCGTCCCTTCCCTCTCCAGCCCTCTGCTTACCTCTTTGTTAATGCCCACTCCCTGTTCTCTTCCAGCCCTCCTGCCTTTCCTTACAGTGGTCTTAAGGTGGGGACTGGGGATGCCTGAGTTTTATGAGGTCTCTTTCCCACCAGGGGCACCTTTCTCACCAAGAAGCAGGATCAGGCAGCCCGGAAAATAATGAGATTCCTGCGGCGCTGCCGACACAGGTTCTAACCCCTTACCTCTCGGGATCTCTGCCCTGTCACCTTTTCTGATCCATCACTCTCCTCTGACTCATTTCTGTCTCTCTGCAGAATGAGGGAATTGAAGCAGAATCAGGAGCTGGAGGGGCTGCCCCAGCCAGGACTGGCCACCTGACCTCTCCACCGCCTTTCTCCACACCCTGGGGGCCCCTTCTGGCTGTCTAAACAAGGAGAGGGCTTTTGGGACTAGGGGAGCCCCCTGTCGGCAGCTCTTCCCCCTTCACCTTTTTGGGAGCCCTTCGTAGAACCCCGCCCCTATCCCCAGCCTTACACGTTTCCTCCCTTCTGGTCGTGCCTACTCTTTTGGTCCCTGGCTCCAGAAGACCTGTGCCCCACATATCTGCATCTTCAGCTGTGACCTACGGAGCCCTGCCTGCACCTTCTCCATAACCCCGTTCCTGCCTGCACCTGACTCGGACCTTCCTGACTTGCCTTATTTATTTGTTCAACGAGTCTCTGATGAATGTATTCGCCTCGGTCCCCACCGCTGCCTTCGCTGCGCGCGCCCTCGTGTTTCAGGGGTTACTCTGCCCCAACCTGACTCCGCATGTTTGCGTCCGTTTCTTCCTTTCCTGGCCCTGTCTTCCCCATCACTCTGACTCTGGTCGCTCATTTAGGGGCCAAAGAGGAGGGGGTGTACATAGGATCGCGAGGCGGAGTCCCGCTCCCGTGGGGAGGGGTTTGTACATAGCTGTAACATACAGAGTATAGTGAAGAATCTATTTAAGGCGCTGCGCGGCCGGGAGTCTGGTTCCCTGGCGTGGCGGGAGCCCCCGGCTGGCTCCACGAGCACTTTCTACTTGTGCATGGGCTTGGTTTATACGAATTGCCATTAAACGTCTCTGCACCAGCTAGCCTTCTGTGTCTGCTGTGGGCGGGGCGGGAAGACCGCCACGCAAGTCGCCGGCCTCGGCTCGCTGCCTTAAGCGGGGCGGAGCAGCGCGGTTTTTCCGCTTCCGACGTGTTTCCGGCCTTAAAGGCGTTTCGCCCTTCCCTTTAAGACGCACCGCCCCCTCTCACTCATTCCCAAGATGGCGGACCTACTGGGCTCCATCCTGAGCTCCATGGAGAAGCCACCCAGCCTCGGTGACCAGGAGAGTCGGCGCAAGGCCCGAGGTGAGGATCCCAAATTCACAACCGCGTATCTTCGCCAGATTCTTGGGACCACACTCTCCCCTTTTTGAATAATGCCACATCCTATCCTAAAAGACCCCCCCCACAGGCCACTTCTGAGACCCTCAGAGTCCCTAAAAGGCCTGTCGGTCCGCCCGCTGTTCTTTGCAAACAATGATTGGCTACCTCAGCCTGTCTCCTGCCTCCTGTCTCTTCTTCCTATCCTGGCCTTTTGCAGTCCTCGTTTGCGATTGGTCAACGGGCCTGCCTGTCTGCTGTTGGTGAGCTCTGATTAGTAGGAAGCGTTTTTCCGATTGGAGGATGTCGTATCCATCGCCTGGGTCCCGTGTAACTCCAGTTCTATTACGATTGGGTTTAAGGCACGCCCATCCACCCGTCTGTTTCCTTCTATTGGCTAGCTCAACCAAAAGCTCTACCTTTAAAGTGTTGCCTCTTCAGACCGACCTCAACCTCAGCTCCTCCCATTGGTTGGCTGAATCCTCCTATGTATGCCCCTCCTTGAGTTAACCCAGTCCCTCATACCTTCAACAGCCCTTTCCTAACTAGCCTTAAATTCCTGTGCTGCCCAACTAGATCGTGATGTTGATTGGAGAGTTGAGAATGCCCTGCAGGCTCCGATTCGCCATCTCTCCCCCCAGCCCCCGCGCTGAGTAGCTAACCAGAAAGCTCACTGGCGTTTGGCAGCCAGGGTAGGGTGCGGCCCGAAGAGACCTACTCAGTGTTGGTTCAGAGCGCATGTGAAGGACCCTATAGGAAGGACAGCTTAGGTGCACCCAGCTCCCAACCATGTGAGTCTTTATCGTGGACAAGTCTCATATCCGGCACCTACTCCCCATCTGCCCAAAGAAGGCAAGACAGGATGCTTTCAGAATGTTCAAAGAGTGTTAAATACCTGTAGTCCCTTATTTACAAAACTTGTGGAGCCAAAGGTGCTCATCAAGGAGATTACAGACCGTGTCTGGAACGTTTATTATGATCACACAGAATTTTAATAACCAATTAAATACTTTGAAAGAAATACATGTGTAGGAGAGATTAATTGGGAGTCCCAGGCTTGTCTGAAATGAGCTGAGCAACAAAGAATAGGTAATTCAGTAAAGGGAGTGAAGTCTGTTTGAAAGCTATAGGAAAGCAGAGCTTAATAGGAAACAGGAGTTTGAGTTACTTAATGTTCAGATGAGTAATAGGAGTGCTCACATCGGCTGTCAGAATAGGAGGCTTTAGCCACTTGCCTCAGGTCTCGGGTTACTAAGCTGAATTTGGAACCCAGATGTGACTCTGTAGCCTTAATGTTCTTTTACTACCTCCCAGGATACAGAAAAGACTGAAAAAGCAATTAGAAAACAATGAAAAGTGAAATCAGACAGACAAGAGTCTCTAGTTTGTCAGGCCTTGAACTCTGAAGTCTAACTGGACCAGAGGTTAACAGGGTTAACTCTCCAGAAGCTTATAGCCTGGTAAGAGAGACAGGGCAGGGGAACAAAATTTAAAAAACAAAACAACAACAAAAAAAACCCCACATGTCTTTAGCAGTATAGCCTAGAGGAAGTCTTGACTCATGGTGAGGATTCAGTGTTTGCAAGAGGAGGAAGAACATTCCAGAGAGAAGGAACAACATGTGCAGAAGCATGGAGTGACTAAAAAGTAGTAGGAAGAATTCAGTGCCACTTTGGGGACTCAGTCCTGTGGACCTAGGATTTTGAACTACCAAAAGCCAGGGGAAGGGACATTTGAAGCTGAGGAACAAGAAGAAGATGCCTATCACAAGAGGCAGCAAACACCTACCATGGGAAAAGACAGGCAGGATAAGGGACCAGGTTAAAAGTAGCTGAGTGAGATGGAGAAATGGCTCAGTGATTGAGCACACACTGCTCTTCCTGAGGACCTGAGTGAGAGTCAAAGAACCCACATCAGGTTGCTTACAACTGCGGTAACCCCAGCTCCTACGCGGAATCTGACACCTCAGACCTCTGTGGGCATGTGGATTGACTCATATACATATGCATAATTAAGATAATAAAAACAAATCTAAGGAAAAAAGGTAGTCTGAAAGCTGGGAGTGTTTCTCACTTACTTAGCATGTGGAAGGCCCTAGGTTCAATCCTCAATACATCAGTCAATCTTAGGCTAGCATATCTGTAAGTCTGAGGCCAGCGTGGACTCCATAGTGAGTTTCAGGTCAGCCTGGAAGTCTCAAAGCTGGGGGAAGGGAGGGAGGGCAGTCAGCCAGGTACTGCTTATAGTTGGGGTTGCAGGTCAGTACCAGATCTCATGTCTAGGTGTATTCCCTGAGGTTACATCTGTCCCCAAGGGCAGAGGGGATGATCTGGTACAAAGGCAGGATCTAAGAAAGGGGAGGAGCATTTAGTAAGAGAGAAGAGTTTATTTATGGCTAACTTTGGACACTTGTATCCCCAGAGAAGAGGATGTCTTGGGGTTCCTGTTACTATGAGAAAGCACATGACTGAAAGCACTCAATGGGCTTTCTAGACCAAAGTTCCAATTTTCTTCTTTAGCCCCACTCCCAAGCAAACCCAACATGGTCAGACCTGTGACAACAGTAGTCCACTCTCCGTTACCAATATCTGTCTTAGAGTTTCTGCTGCTGTGCTAAAATACATCTTGACCAAAAGCAACTTGAGAAGTCAAGGGTTATGTCAGTTTATAGTTTCACATCACAGTCTGTCATCAAAGGAAGTCAGACAGGAACTCAAGCAGTGACGTGCTACCTATCAGTTTGCTCCTCGTGGCTTACTACCTGATTTTGAGTCTAGCCTGGTCTACAGAATGAGTTCCAGGCCAGCCAGGACTGTATACTGAGATGCTGTCTCCAAAATAATAATTTTATATAGAGATATAAAGATAAATCATTCCCCAGTAGTCAGTGTATACTGTGGGCATTAAGTGAATGCTAATTGACGGTCTGGTAGAGTTGGTAAGTTGGATGTGTGATTCTAGCCTTTGTTTCTGCCATCTTGGTACTCTGTATCTTAGCACAGCGTCAGGTTGTGTTACAGAGTAAACATCAGGGAATCCTTGGTGAGTGAACAGTAACCTTACTGTCCAAGCACAGTGCTTCCCAGTGTTATCAGAAATCCTTTAACCTGACCAGCTCACCCATGCGTCAGCCCTGGTCTCATGCGGTCCTTTCTTACCTCTAGAACAGGCTGCTCGCCTGAAGAAACTACAAGAACAAGACAAACAGCAAAAAGTGGAGTTTCGTAAAAGGGTGAGAACAACTGGAGAGATCAAAGGCAGCTTCTGGAAAGATTTGCAGTAAGAGTTGGAAGGTTGAGGACTTGGCTGTACTGACAGTGCCTCCAGATGGTGGAACTAAAAGCCCATGGCCCGGGAGCCGGGAAAGTGGTGGGAGGTATAAAAAGGGCACCCATTGGCCCAGGAGATTGAGTGGAGCTGGCAGCTCATGTCCTCCCCCTTTTGTTTCTCCTAAGATGGAGAAAGAAGTGTCTGATTTCATCCAGGACAGTGGACAGATCAAGAAAAAGTTTCAGCCTATGAACAAGATAGAGAGGAGCATACTGTGAGTGTCTCTGGGCTTGGGGAGGCGAGGAACAAGTGACAGAGGGACATGAATGAGCCAGTGTGGGCTAGACTCCTCACGGCTCATGTACTCTCCCGCCTTCTCTTTGCAGACATGATGTGGTAGAGGTGGCCGGCCTCACATCCTTCTCCTTCGGAGAAGATGATGACTGTCGCTATGTCATGATCTTTAAAAAGGTGAAAAGCCTGGCCCCGCCCCCTCCCAGTCTATCCCTGCACCTGAGGGAATGGCATCCCTCATATATCTGGACTTTGATTCTACCTTTCTCTCCATCTGCAGGAGTTTGCACCCTCAGATGAAGAGCTAGACTCCTACCGTCATGGAGAGGAGTGGGACCCCCAGAAGGCTGAGGAGAAGCGGAAGCTAAAGGTGAGCTGTTCCTGGCAGGCCCTGGAGCCCATAACCATCACCTGGAAGAGTCCAGCTGGGCTCAGGGCCTTGAGCACAGGTGTCCCACCTCTGTGTCCTTAGGAGCTAGCTCAGAAGCAGGAGGAGGAGGCAGCTCAGCAGGGACCTGCAGTTGTGAGTCCTGCCAGTGACTACAAGGACAAATATAGCCACCTTATTGGCAAAGGAGCAGCCAAAGATGCGGCCCACATGCTACAGGCCAACAAGACCTATGGCTGTGGTGAGCCATGGCAGGAGCTGGGGGAGCCATGGGGGGGGAACATAGTTTGGGGGAGGGGAGCAGAGACTGAGATCTTGCCACTCTCTCCTCTGCTGCCAGTGCCTGTGGCCAACAAGCGGGACACACGCTCCATCGAAGAGGCCATGAATGAGATCAGAGCCAAGAAACGTCTGCGGCAGAGTGGGGAAGAGTTGCCAACTACCTCCTAGGCATCCCACCCACCTTGCTTTGACCTCCAGCAAGGCAGGGGCATGGAGGGACAAGGCTGCTGCTATCAGGACCCATCCTGGAGCCCCATTTCTAAACTATGAGGCCCTGCCAGCTGCCACTCAGGCTAGAGGAGAAGCAGGTGTTTGTAACTGCTGGAATTTGGATGTATGGTTTGTGTTTGTGTGTGTCTGTGTGTGTGTGTCTGTGTGTGCACGTGTAAATGTGTGAGTGGGTATTTAATCTGTATTATTCTCTATTACCCTTGGAACTTTCTTCCCCATGGGCCTGGGGTTACTTTACATTGAATAAACACTGTTTGACCCAGTGTTCTGACTTGTACATAGAATGTAGATACTAAGCCAGTGGTGGCACATGCCTTTAATCCTAGCACTTGGGAGGCAAAGCCAAGCAGATCTCTCTGAGTTGGAGGCAGCCTGATCTACAGAGAAAACTCCAGGACAGCCAGGGCTACACAGAGAAACCTCGTTTAAAAAAAGAAAAGGAGGGAGAGGGAGAGAGAATTGTACATATTACCTCTGTTAGGCAGAGAAAAGAATAATTGATTGAACAGTATAAAGTTGCCATTTGTTTAAGTTAAAGATGGCCAATTATTAGCATTGTTACTGTGACACTAACTTTTTTTTATTTTTGTGGTGCTAGAGATTGAACTCAGGGCTTCATAACTACTGGGCAATCATCACGAAGCCAGCATGACGTTTCTTTTTCTAGATATGTGTGTATGGATGTTTTACCTGTATGTAAGTATTTGTACCATGTGTACGCCTGGTGCCCGTGGTGCTCAGAAGAGGGCACTGGAGTCCCTAGAACTGGAGTTACCAATAGTTGTGAGCTGCCAGGTCAGTGCTGGGAATTGAAGCTTGGTGCTTGTAAGAGCAACAAATACCACTAACCACTGAAGTCCCCTAAGCTTGGAATTTTGAGACAGGCCTTACTGTATAGCCCAAGCTGCCTTGACACTTGCTATCTCATCTCCATCTTCCAAGGCCTAAGATTATAGAAGTTAAGCCACCACACCCAGCTAAGATATATTATTTTTAAGGCTGAAACCAGGCTTTGTATCCTGGTTTTACCAGTTGCCAACTCTGCTGTGTTGAATAAGGTTACGTTCAACTCATTGTGCCTTGGTTTCCTGGTGTATAAAAGGGGGATAAGAATGGTAAATGTCTGATAGGACTGTTTCAAAGCTTATGTGGGTTAATAATGTCAAGTATTTGAACACTTCAGACCCTCGCAAACTCCACTGAAGTGGTAAATGATCTCATTATCCTTTAATCCTAGAGAAACACTCAGTCTGGCTGCAGCCTGAACCAGATCCCTTGAATGCTGGGAGCACCAGGCCCCTCGTTTCCTCTCCATCTGCAGCTGCCTACTCAGGAGCTGCTTCAGCCTTCCAGTGACTCCTTCAGCTCCTTTTCACAGAGTGTTTGCTTTCTTTAGCTTCATTCCAAACTTTGAAATTCTCTGTTCTATATCCACAGAGCTTTCAAATCCCTTACTTCCTTGTTACAGCAGGTCACATGATATTCTCTGCCTTCTTCCCTGCTACCTGTCTACCCCGTCCTTCCTGGCAAGCTCGCCATCCATTCCCTCCTTCCTTCCAAGGAGCACACCATGGTCTTGTTTGGCAGTGTTTATTTCTGGGAGAAGGGCTTGAAGGCCTGTGTCTGTCCTGTGAAATCCTGGAGTCTCCAGCTTCTCACTTGGCCTTTGGATTACGGAACTTTTGTCCAGCAAAGACAGCTTTGTCCCCAAGAGCCTCTTCAATCCTACAATACAAAAAAGTCAGAGCCACTACCTTCTAACCTAGGAGCGCCTTCCTCTCTCCACCGCCTAGGCCTCTGTGTAAATTATACCTCATAAGCTGGTTGTATTTGGCCAGACGCTCTGAACGGCAGGGAGCACCAGTCTTGATCTGAGGTGGGAAAAGGGTTTGAAGGGGTTAAGCTCTTTTGGGCCCCAAAAGAGCAAACTGTAGTGGTATCCAACATAGGTGACCCAAGTGATAGATACCAAAGTGACCAAGGGAACTTAGTTAGATACTCAGTGGAGGGAAGCCCTGAGTACCTGTCCTGTGCAGAGTCCCACCACAAGGTCAGCAATGAAAGTGTCTTCAGTCTCCCCAGAGCGGTGGCTCACCATCACTCCCCAGCCATTAGACTGGGCCAGTTTGCAGCTGTGTGGGAAGGACATTTGATGAGGCCTTATGTGACCACCTCAATAAGAAAGCCAGGGACAGGCAAGGTAGAACTCTCCCTTTGTTTTGGGCAGTGACTAAGTGCTTTGGGAAGTAGAGATTTCTGATCTTGGATTAGGGTGGTCAGAAGATGGCAAGAAAAACACAATACAGGAGGGAGGGCAAGGGACACGGCAGAGCCACAATGGCAAAAGTCTTAGAAACAAGCTAAGAGTTAGTCATAGCCTTGGGGTTAAGAGGCTTGAGTAGGTCAGGTGCCCAAGGAAAGGCACTCGTGGCAAGGGCAGCAGCAGTGGCTGGAGCTGGAGCTGAGGGTGGCCATGGAGAAGCCGAGGCAGGAGGCACTCACGCCTGGATGGACTCCGTCACTGAGCCGATCTGGTTGACCTTCAGTAGCAGGCAGTTGCAGGCCTTCTTCTCAACAGCCTGAGCGATCCTCTTGGGGTTGGTGACTGTAAGGTCATCTCCCACAATCTGGATGTCCACCCCAGAGAGGAACGAGGTCCATGTTGCCCAGTCATCCTGGTCAAAGGGGTCTTCAATGGAGACCACTGGTAGGGAGTTGGGAGCATAGATGAGGTTAGAGCCAGGCCGGATGGAGGGATGACAAGCAGCAGGGGTTAAACGGGGCTATGAATGAGCTAGGGATGGAAAGGACCGGAATCGTGACAGAGCCAAATACTAAAACCTATGTTTGGTAACCACAGAAGATGGGGAAAAGCACCTGGAAGTCTCACCAGGATAGTTCTTGATGAAGTTCTTATACAGCTCCCCAAGCTTTTCCCCACTGATGTGCCTCGCAGGATCATCAGGTGACTTGAAGTCCAGATCATACTTCCCATTGCGATAGAATTCAGATGCTGCCACATCCATGCCAATTACCACTTTGTCTGGGTACCCTGCTGCCTGAATGGCTGTCTTCAGCAGCTCCAGGGCTAGGAGAGGAGCAAGAAATGGCCTGAGACTCCAGTATCCTGTATCTGCAGCCTCTTTCCCCCTCCTCAGGGGCACTCAGCAGTCTATGCCCAGGATGTTCAGCACTGACCCTCATTGTTCTCCAGGATGTTGGGTGCAAAGCCACCTTCATCGCCCACATTGGTGGCGTCCTTCCCATACTTGGCCTTGATGACCCCCTTGAGGTGGTGGTAGACCTCTGCGCCAATGCGCATGGCTTCCTTGAAAGAGCTGGCTCCCACCGGCAGAATCATGAACTCCTGCATGGCCAGCTTGTTTCCAGCATGAGAGCCCCCGTTGATCACATTGAAGGCCTGGGACACAGAAGTTGGTGCTCAGAGCTGGGTGGCATAGGGGTCAAGGGTGAGAGGGAAGCAGAGGTGGAACTGTACTCTGCTCCCTGCTCAAGGGTCTAGGATGCATCATGGTATTCCTAAGAGCCTTTCCCTCTTTCTACAAAATGGTAACAATGCTTGCTTCCCTACAGTTCTGACAACTAAGAGAAATCAAATATACATATGACAAGGAAGAATTTATGGCATTCTAAATGAATGAGCTTGTTTCACTCTCAAAACACCTCTATTAACCGTACACTCTTATTAATCTCTTCTTTACAAATGAAAAAAGTGAGACATCGAGGTTAAATAACCTGCCTGAGATCACACAACTAGAAATGGAAAAAGGCCAGGATTGGAACCCAGCAGCTATCTCCAGAATCTTAACATATTCTTCCTAGTAACAATAAGTGGTAACATTATTATTAAGTTCTGTCCTGGCCAGGCAGGGCTCCAAGGATGGAAGTGACTGGGGCAGCAAGGGAATGAAGAAAAGACACACAGACAGAAAAGCTGGGGACCAGACAGAGTGGGCTCTCTGATGGAAAACCCTTAGCACTCCAGAAGCTAAATGTGTTTACTATACAGAGCCCAGTGTGTTTATTATATAGAGCTGAACAGAGAAGAGGGTGACTGCATACATATAAACAAGGAGGTGGGGGTTATGGTATATAGCTGGACCACAGGAACAGGTTTAGGGGATCTTGGTAAGAGCAGGCTTTGTAGAGGAGCAGTCTTCAGACTGTAAACATCTAAAGGGGAAGGTGCTATGGTAGACGTTATGCACACAACTCTCAACACTTGCACTTGGTCATCGAGGAAGGAGGAAGGCTTCATTATGCCTCTGAACCTTAGCCTAGGGGGAAGACTTTGCCATTCCTCGATGGGTCTGAGGCCCTGGGGTCTTTGACAAGGCTGGTTCATGTCACAGTACACATTGACCCAGGACTTTGCACACTTGGGGCTCTTTCTGCACACTACAAAATTCAAGTGGCTACTATTAAGAGAGGGTGGCATCATAAGTAGTCTCAGAGGATACAAAGATATACTGAGATCTTTGCCCTGAAGACAATTTCAAATCTGTCTGCAAGAATGAGACGGGATGGAATGAGGTCTGAGTAGCTGGCCTGAGCCTGGAATATAAAGGAAGGGACCTGGCAAGGGAAGGAAGCCTCAAGAGGCTTAGCTTTAGACAGTGGGAAAGAAGGAGGGGCTGGAGCATAGCAGGAAAGATTTCATTTCAGGAAATGCTTCTTTGGAGCAGGACCTGAGCAGGTAGATTTTCTGGGGGGTGGGGTGGGGTGCTCAAACATTCCTAGCTGGGAGGGGCAGCTGTCAAACAGACTCAGCACAACCACTCACAGGCACAGGAAGGACGAGGTCAGGATTCCCTGCAAGATCTGCGATGTGTCGGTAAAGAGGAACCCCTTTCTCAGCTGCTCCAGCCTTACAAACGGCCAGGGACACACCCAGGATGGCATTGGCCCCAAACTTGGCTGGAGGGAGGCAAGCAGGGAGAAAGGATGACAACTCTTACAGATCTGGGGCTTAGTTCCTTGAACATTCCCTCTGGTCACCCGAGGAAGAAGCTTTCTAAATCACTTGACATTAAGATTTTGTTAACTCATCTCTTTCCTGGCCTGTGGATCTCTGGGAGTTCACCCCCTTGAGCCAAGAGTTTCACATGTGTCTACTGCCAGCCTGCCAGGACTGGCAGAAGCCAAGCATCAGGAAATGCCTGTGGAATGAATAAAAGCCTACTCTGCTACGGTGTGCCCCAAGATGTGGGACAGAAAGAGCTCAGCCAGCTGTCAGTGGTTTCTCTTCCACCCTTGCTGCATGCCACACCCTTCACCTCGGCCACCTCACTCACACTTATTCTCAGTCCCGTCCAGCTCGATCATAAATTTGTCAACTTTTTCTTGATCCACAACACTTAGTTTCTGGAAGAGACAGAGGTCGGATTTCTCAGGAGTCAGTCAGTTAATGTGCAGGATGAAGGGTAAGCGGGAATACTCGGAGTGGGACTACCTGAGGAAAGGCACGGGGTCACAGGGAGGAGGGAAGGAGGAGCTGGCTCCTCCACTTGCCTTTTCCAGCAGAGCAGGACCTAGAGTCTTGTTGATATGTTCCACAGCCTTCAGCACTCCTGGAGGCCAGAGAATGGGTTCAGATTTCTAAGTGGGTTAGGCCTCATCCTATGAGGCTTTGGGTTCCAGTCCTCTATCCCTGTCCTGAGTTAGCCCACACAGGGTCCTTCCGTGCTGGGTTAGTCTTTGCTCACCTTTCCCCAAGTATCGTGATTTGTCTCCATCTCGTAGTTCCAGTGCTTCATAGATACCTGTGGAAGCTCCACTGGGTACAGCTGCTCGGAACCGACCTGGGCAGGAGGAACTGGCAGATCAGAAGGAGTCCACCACAAAGGCCTGGGGTCACCTCCCTGGACCCAGGAAGAGGAGCAAATACAGAAAAACTCCTGCTTCCCCTAGCTTTGGAGCCAGGAAGAGAAGAGGGTCTGCAAAGAAGTCTGAGGGGAGGAACCTCTAACTAAGGACAGGATGTGGCATAGAACTCTTGGGGAAGGAGCCAGTCAGGTCGAGGCAAACCAATTCAGCAAGCCTGTGTTACCCTTGGCTGTGTGCAGGTCCACCTCCACTGTGGGGTTTCCCCTGGAGTCCAGGATTTCTCGGGCAAAGATTTTTTGCATGGCCATGGCTGTACCACAAGAGACGTGAGTGAGTGAGCGAGCGTGGACAGTTGATCCCTTAAGGAACTACAACTCCCTTGCCCTTTTAAGAGTCTTCTCCACCCGAAGAAGGCAGGTGCTGGAGCTAAAAATACCCCATAAAAAGGTCACAGACCAAAGAGGAAGGCAGGCTGGTCCCCTCCCCCCACTCAGAATAGCTCTTGTTGCACCCTCCCAATCCGAGAATCAAGGGCTCATGACTTTATAACTCCCCAGATGACACCACTCCCCGGATACCTCACCAAGCTTATACCTTCTTGTACCTTTATGATTAAGTAACCTGCTTGCTACATCCTTCTACCTCTCAAACCGATCTGGTTCTCATTGTCCCATTCCCAAATCCTCCTAGACCCCAGATTCTCCGCCTGGCTCAATGGTGACTTCTTTATCCACTTTCTCACTCTTCAGAGCCTGCTCTCCTCTGTCAGTACCCTTCAGTATTTGCTTTAATTCTGCTCCCTCTAATTCTGGCCTCTCTCTTTCAAGTACCCTCAATCCTAGAAAGAAAATAGCCCAAATTCCCCTCACTTTTCCTGAGCCAGCACCGCCCCACCACTGCACACCTTGTAACTGATGTTTTACCAAACCTGTGATGTCTTCCTTGGGACTCTGAGTGGAGTGTCTCCTCTAGGTAGCAGCTGGGACAGTGTCAGCTCACCCCCTCTCAGGCTGGGCATTTATTTCCAGGCCACCCTGTCCCCCAGCCAGCCCCGCCTCTCTCATTCCATCCTCCTCCCCTCCACACTGGGCAGGCAGCCAAGTGCCCACTACAGCCTGAAGCAGAAGCCTCTGGCCTGGGGCATGTACCCCCTTCTCAAAAGTTAATGACTACCCTATCCATTTTCTTCCTGTCCCCTCAATAAAAGTCTCTACTTTGAGGTCCATTCTTTGGGAAAGCAGGAGGCTTCTGATAGGAGGGTCTTTCCTCTCAAACTAACATTCCCCTCTTGCAAAGGTTAAAGAGGAACCAAGTGCCCTTTTAGAAAGGCCAGGGTAATCTGAGCCCCGCAGGCTGAGGAGGGGGCCTAGAAAAGGGCCTGCAAGACTGCCGTGTACACGTGCTCCACTCACTCGGAGGCAGGCAGAGCAGGCCACACAGTTGGGGGAAGGCATCAGCGATGCTGAGCAAGCACTTTGGTCTAAAGTCGACACCCCTCGACCAAAGAAGGCCAGCGCTTTCACTGCTCAGGTCCTCATAACAGCCATCCCGGCACCACTCCACCCTATCCTCTCTTGGCCAGTGATGAGCGATGAGAGGCCAGGAGACGAATATAGACCAGCACTGAGCGCTGGCCTGGCGCCCGATAGATACTGCTGGGATAGCATTTATGTCCCTGCATGAAGCCTAAGTGGTCAGGAGCCCTTTTCCCCACCGACTGTGGGCGCTTCAGCGTTCAACCCTTGCCTATCAAAGAATGGTGTTATATCAGGAATGGAATAAAAAAACCATGAATGGACGGGAAAGGGGGATGACCCTTTGTAAGCTCTTGGACGCCTGTGGCCACTCTGTCCATCTATTTGCAGCACCGCAGGATGCGAATCTCTGTACTCGGTAACTCTCTCCGCCTTGGCAGGTCTAGGGCTAGTGTGGGGTCTGCCCCGCGCTCCGTGGAAGCTTGGCGGGCCGAGCGGCTGGTTTCCTAGGGCGTCTCAGCTTTTCACTCGCCGACTCTGGAGCGGGTGACTCACCGGGCGGCCGGCTCTCGAGCGCTCCTCCCCGTCGGCCCTCCCCTCGGGGTCGTCCTCCTAGCCTCCACCCTAGGGTCCCCACCTGCGGTCACGTCCCCGTCCCGCCCCTCCCCTCTTATCTCCAGCCGCTCCCTGCAGGATTTTTCCACCCCCGGGCGGGAGGCGCGCAGATCAGAGGTCAAGGGATGGCGGGCGCAGACCGCCACGTGCCCCAGCGCGGCCCCGCCCGTGACTCAGCCACGCGGCTGTCGAAGAACCTGGGCTTGGGGGGCGTGGGGAACCAGAATTTTGGGATGAACATCAGGGAACCCAAACCGGCTCCCGAGAGGCAGCGAACCAAGTCCCCCTCCAACCCCAACCCCACTGGGAGAGGCTGCACACCCCGGCGCCCCTCCTCCGAGGGACCGGAAGCGGTCGATCCCCTTGGAGGCTAGGGTCCCGAGTGACTCCTTCACTCCTTCCAGCCTCACAGGCCTGCCATTGCCCCCAGACCTGCTCGGCTGCGAGTGAGCTGACCGCACATAAGTAGTTAGCAAAAGTTTTACGGGAAAAGAAGAAAGCCCCAGTGGGTCCAAAGTAGAGGGGACTTTCCTCTTCTTGTAAAAGTTGTCATCCTTGGTACTTTAGTATTCTTCCGCCTTGAAAAATGAGTCCCGTCGTGTCACCCGGCTGGCGCCCCTACTCAGTGACCTCTGTAGACAGGGTTCAGGCTTGGGGCGAGGCTGAGCTGGAGCGAATCCAGCGAAGGGAATGATTCCTCTGGAACAGAGAGACACGCTCGAATGAACCCAACATGTGCGTCCACGGCAGACGGTTGGGACAGGTGCCCTGGTTGGAGACCTTTAGTACTGAAAATGACTAGAGTATTATATCAATTTTACTTTTACTCCCTTATCGTTTAAACAAAATGTGGAGAAGGCAGCAGCGCACAACCCAGAGCGTCTGCCCGTCCCGACTGCTGGGGACGCGTCTTAGGAAGGTCCAAATCTGTCCTGCCAGGCGCGCGCTCACGCAGCCAAGCCGCTAGCCCCAACCGCCCCACGCGCTGTCTTCTCACTGCCCCGGCGCAGGCGCGGGCGCACGCGCCGCCGCCGCCCGCCGTTCCTTCCCTCCCGCGGAGGTGGGGGTTGGGGGGTGGAGGAATGATTCGGTTTAACCCTGGGTTCCCCGAACCCACTTTAATTTTCAACCTTACTAATTTTCCTCTTTTTTTCCTTTCCTTTCTTCCTCTGGCTTCCTCCCCAAAGCGGTTTGTATTCAGTATGAATTGCAGCGAGTCCTAATCTTAACCTCTCTCCTGCCACCACCACCACTCTAGCCTTTCGCATGGCTTTCCATCGAACTCGGCAAATTTTGCAAAAGCGGGAGGGGGGGAGGGCTTTTTAAAATTGCATTTGCAAAAGTTCGCTATCTGGCCCGGCAAGAGGGGGATGGAGGGAGGGAATGGGGAGCAGGCCCCGCCCCGCCGCCCTTTGCAAATAAAAATCTAGAGGGGGGGGGAGGAGCAGGAAGTGGCGGTGCGAGGGCTGCTGCACAGCTAACAGAGCCGCGTTCCGGACGGCAGCGCGTGCCCCGAGCTCTCTGCCTTCCCCCGCCCGCCAGCCCTAGTCCAGCCCGCGATCTCAGCAGCAGCCCGCAGAGCAGCCCCAGCAGCAGCGCCATGTCCGGGTGGAACGCCTACATCGACAACCTTATGGCGGACGGGACCTGTCAGGACGCGGCCATCGTAGGCTACAAGGACTCGCCCTCCGTCTGGGCCGCCGTCCCCGGGAAGACCTTCGTTAGCATTACGGTACTGCGAGGCTTGTATGGTCCCGGGCAATAACCAGGCTTAGACTCTCTGGGAGACTTGGGTGGGGGCGGGCGCAGCCTAGAGAGGGCAGCGAGAGGCCGTGATCCGGTCCTCTCCCTGAAGCGGCGCGAATGGCGGCTGCATGAAACTAGGTTCCTGCGTTGCCCCCAAGCTCTACGCCCCTCGGCAGCGGCGCCCATCTCGCCCGCCGCCCCGCTTTCTGCGACGGGGCGTTACATCCGGGGCACAGGGCGGGGAGGGGCGCGCCGCCCGGTGCGGCGGCCCACTTCCGCCTCCTCCAGGGCGGGGCAGGCACGCGCTGCAATTTTAGCTTGGGATTATGATTGATAAGGGGCTTGGGGAGCCAGGTCTCCCTTTTGGGCCGGCTGCTCGCTCTCCCTCCACCATTGTTTCCTCTTATGCTGATGGGAGCGCCAGGCGCGTGGCCTTGGGCCCTTGCCGGACCTCTGTAGCACCCTGCCCCTCCCAACTCCGTTAGAGAGGGCGAGGCCGCCACACACACCCCCAATTCGGCACGTTAGCCTCAACATTCCTGTGAGGCCAATCCCGGAAGTCCCCTCACCCTCCCTTCCCGCCATCCGGCCAGGCCCGGAGTAGGGGAACTTTATGAGAAGTTCTGAGACGGTAAAAGTGAAGGAATAAGGTTGCTGCTGTCCCTACCACCACCTTCCCTGACCACACTGCCCGGAAGTGGGGAGGGGGAGCGGAAGTTCGAATGGGGGGAAAGGGGATTTCCGGGCGGGAGGGTACCGGATATAGGGGTTTGGGGTTTAAGGCAGAGAAGGAGAAAGGTTCTCTGAGACGTTTGGAGTGTAAGGCAGACTAGTCTCCCGCCGTTTTAAACTTTTTAAACTTAATTAGAAAGCCCCCAGGGGTCAGCTTCCTTATCTTGGGGCAGAGATACCTGGAGCTAAACTCTAGCTTACCGGGAGACCCAGGCGTCCGGGCTCCTAACAACGCCCGCAGAACCTTTGACCAAATAAGGACAAAGTTACTTCTCCTCCCTTCCTACCCCCTCCCTTTCCCTCCCCGCTTCTGCTTTTCCTGAAGGACTGTTCTGAGCATCCAAAGGCTCCCCCTCGATCATTGATCGATTTTTGGTACCCAGTATTTTCTTTCTTTACTTTCTATACTAAACATGAAGATCTAAGACTTCAGAGGAAATTTTTTTCCTCTTGGACCCATTTACTGGACTTTTAGGATCATGATTTTACTGCCCATAGTATTGGTTTTTTTTCCCCCAATTTTTGATGGTGTATACGAAGCACCTCTAACTCCACAGTACGTAAGAGGACAAATTATGCAGTACACTAACTTAATGAGGTGATTGATTCTTCTAGCCAGCTGAGGTTGGTGTCCTGGTAGGCAAAGACCGGTCAAGTTTTTTCGTGAATGGGCTGACACTTGGGGGCCAGAAATGTTCTGTGATCCGGGACTCACTGCTGCAAGACGGGGAATTTACAATGGATCTTCGTACCAAGAGCACCGGAGGAGCCCCAACCTTCAATGTCACTGTCACCATGACTGCCAAGAGTGAGTTTGAGTTTGACAGATTCTCTATAGCTTTGAAATCCCTAACCTTTTGTTAGTCACTTTGTTTTATGTGTCCCCAATGTCAAGGCTGCAAAACAGTATTTTACTCTGCTGGATATAGGAACCTTGGATGGTTCTTTGGGTTCTGCCTCTGGCTCCCCATTTTGTAAAGAAACTAAATTACATTATCTCTTAAGTCTCTTCTTGTTTTGAGCCTTTCGAGATTAGTTTGCTTGGAGTAGATTGTTGGGATTTGAAGTCAGCATTTGGCTCTAATCTGGAGTTCTGTAAGGACTTGAGAGGTAGGAAGCTCACCCACAGCAGTTCCTAGCCACATCAGTCTACAGCCTGGGAGCCTGGGACCTCTCAAGTTTGCCTTCCTCTTTACTAGTCTTAAAGCTTTTTTTTTTTCCTTCTTTGAAAAGCTCTATTGTTTTAGGGTGACTGACAGCCTGCCTGTGTATAAGGGGGAGGGCTGCTAGGAGGGATGAGGTTAGGTTACCACCCCTGGGGCTGGACAGCTGCTCAACAGCTGGCATGTTTGAATTGTGACACCTGGGTCCTAGCTTCCTTTCTCTTTCCTCCAGCGCTAGTCCTGCTGATGGGCAAAGAAGGTGTCCACGGTGGTTTGATCAACAAGAAATGTTATGAAATGGCCTGTCACCTGCGGCGTTCCCAGTACTGACCTCATCTGTCCCTTCCCCCACCACTCCCTTTGGCTTTTGCACCCCCTTCTTTCCATACACACACATACCATTATTTTTTGGGCCATTACCCCATTTCCCTTATTGCTGCCAAAACCACATGGGCTGGGGGCTGGGGCTGGACGGACAGATACCTCCCCCTACCCATACCCCCTCCTGTGTGTGTTTGGGAAAATTTTGTTTTTGGGTTTCGTTTTTGGTTTTTTTTTTGTTTTGTTTTGTTTTTTTTCTGAATAAAAAAAGATTCTACTAACAAGGACCTGTGTGGTTTGCACTTGGCATTAGTTGGAGACAGGCACTGTGACCCACCTCAATTAGGTGTCTGCTTCTTGGCTATATCCAGAACGAACTCTTTGATTTTCTTTTCAACCTAGATCCCTATAGTGGTACTTCCACTTCAGGTCTAGTTACATTAGTGTGTAATGGAACATACTCATCCAGACTAGAGAATGGGTCCATGGGTCCAAGCCTGCGGGTGAGGCAGGGCCACTTGAGTCATCCTGTGTAGGTGGGGCTCCCCCATCCCTGAGTCATAGCAAACGCAGCTAGGGCTGTCCCCCTGAGAAGTTAATCTTATAAGGCGATTATTTGTTCTAGAATTTTACCTGTGTAAAGATGATCTTACTCTTTAATCCACAAAAAAAAAAATTTTTTTATTAATCCAAGAAGTGAAGACCATGTTCCTATGGCTCCTAGCCCCCTCAAAAAGGATGAGGCTGGGTTCATGAACCTGGGGTGGAAATGTCCCCTATCCCTCACCCTCAGCTTATTAGACTGGAAAAAAGTTTGTGCAAATAGGTCACCAGAGGTGTACCAAGTATGGGGGTGTCAGGCCAGGGCAGCAGATGAAGGAGGTGAGGGATCTGTGGAGGGCCCAGGAAAGACCAGGGGAGCAGGGGCTAGGGATCCAAAGGAGGTGGGAAGAGTAGGGCTAGAGCCTAAGAGTGGGGTCCATTCTGAAGCAGGTTGGTCCCTTGGTTCCCCTTCATCACCTTCTTCTTGCTCTTGAGTTTCTTCTTCCTGTTCTTCATCCCCGGGACCCCGGTGGACAGGCTGTTTGCAGATAGGGCAGGTCTTTCGGGTCTGAGTGAGCCAGGGATCCACACAGCGACTGTGATAAGCTGTGGAGTAGCATATGTGAAGTGCCTAGTCCCTGCAGGACAGGCAGGAGTATAGACATGGGCACACGTAGTAGCCTTACCATGAGCACAGGGAAGTACCCGAAGCTTGTCCCCATCTTCATATTCATCCAGACAGATGGCACAGACATCATATTGATCTCCTGGGAAAGGGAAAGGATTCACTGAGCTATTCAGTTTTTTACTTGCCAGTGCAAACTTAGGGCACAACATAAAATCTTGGGGCTAAAGGGGACAAGCAGAGATAAGGGAAGTGGGTTTGGGGGGTAGGAGGGGAAAGCAGAACTGGGAGGGGCGAGGCTTTGCTATAGCCTTATATGGTACTGGAGGCTCCAGTCTAGATAACCCAACCCCTCCTCACCTGCTTTGAGTTCTTCCAGCTCCTTATATACATCTCTTACTCTCTACACCCCCATACACAAGGTCAAAAATTTCCTTTGTTCATCTTTGCTTTCCTGCTCTGCCCTACCTTATTTGCTTGTGGTTGGTTGTCAGTAAAAGACAAGCAAAGGTGGCATTTTTCCAGCTCTTTGAACCACTATCTACTTGGCTTGAAAATCCTTCAATATGAGGCTAGCTAGGAGAAAGGGCCCTCTTGCCCTATGTCCTTACCTTTTTGATAGTCATGGGTAGGAATCTGCTTCAATTGCTCTTTGGTAAGTCGGTTCCGTTGAAGCCGTTTCCGGTGCTGGATACATCGAACTATCTAGGGACAAAGAAGAGTGGACCAGGCTTAAGAAATAACTGGAAAAATCCAATAAAAACCTCCCATCTACAGTTCCAGTCTGGCATTGTAAGTTTCCTCAGCTACTTACCAGTACTGTTCCCATGGCCAAAACCAGTAGTCCTACAATCCCAGTAAAAGGAATGAGGTAATAGCCCAAGGGGAAGCTATTGTCTGGAACCAGAAGCACCCGAGCCCTGAGGAAAGAAAGACAGCCTCAAGCCAGGTTAAAATAAAGTTTACCGGCTTGGGACAAGGCATAAATGAGAAAGTCATGACAGATGAGGAAGAACCGGAGCCTGAGTAGACAGGGTAGTGAAGTTGGGTTCCAGACTAGCATGGAATCCCAAAGGAGAGGGGAAGCATGGGAAGAAAATATATATCCTACCCCTTCTCATAGACAAAAAGAGCTCGTAGGTACTCTGCACTTCTTTCTCCAATAAATACAGATGGGATCCAGATCTGTTGTTGGATTTCCTCTGTAGGAAGCAGGACATTAGGGATTTAGCCTTCCATTCCTCAATTCCCTGGAGCTGGCTTTTAGCACTTTTTGCAGGTCTCAGCCAACTGCCCTCTAGGTCTTTAGCCCTCCCACTGAACGGAAACCCAGTACGAATTTCTTCATCCTTACCACTATTCCACACCATGTTTAGAAGTTCATTGGAATTCACATTGTGTACCACAGCTGCACCATACCCAGCTTTCTGAGCATTTAGGACCTAAGGAGGCAAGTGAGATAGAGTTGTAAACCTTGCCTTTCTTCATTCCTGGTGTCATTTACCTTGCTTACTACCTCCCGTTCCCCATTCAGCAACCTTGAGGTCAAAGTTGCAGTCGAATCTCCGAAGCAGTGCAATAAAGACTGACCCATTGACTGGGGCTGAGGGTGGCGGGGCAATAGGACTGCAAGCATTTTCTGGGTGGGCCTCCACAAGGAACCCCTGAGGGATAAAGGCAAACAGTTGGATTTTTTATCTTTAGGTCTGTCTTCCACAGGACCTCCCAGACAGCACTACCCATCTATCTGTATCCTGCAGCTCTATCACTACCCATTCTTGATGTCTGAGCATCCCACACAAATCAGAATCTACAACTCAGGTAGACATGGTGAGACATGCACTTGGGAGTACAGTGAGTTAGGGACAGCCAGAGTTCCAGAGTCCAGACCCAAAAAAAAAAAAAAAAAAAAAAAAAAAAAAAAAAAAAAACAGAAAGGATCTCTTAGCTTCTTTAAGACGCAGTTACAGTAAGCAACATCCCTTTACCAGAGGCTCCCTGACTTCTCAAGGCTAGTTTAGTTCTGTTTCTAAGTTTCCCACCAATAGTGATTCAGCTTGCTACTCATTCATGTCATTTTCACCAAGTTTTTTTCACATTCACCTTTCAAGTACATACAGCATATTCAATTTGCTTCTTTTTCAATTAGCCATCTTACAACTCTACTGCTATCTGTGGTACAATTGAGTTCATGCTATGTGGCAAGAACTTCGTAATGCACTACTACAGACATGCTTATCTCAAAAGAGCCCTCATTTCTATTACCCATTTTACTCAGAACCAATAAAAGACTGTTCACAGCCATACAGACAGTGAGTAGCTCCAGAGACATCGATGATAAGCACCTGCTTTTTATCTTTACCTACTCTCAGTCAGACTCCCTCTTCTTAAACTTGGGAGTTCTAGGGGTTGAGAAGGCTCAGTGGTTAAGAGCACTGGCTGTTCTTCCAGAGAACAACTGAGTGTAACTCCAGTTCCAGGGGATCTGACACTCTCACACTTAATGCACATAAAATAAAAAACAAACTTGGGAGTTCCAGGGTGGACTCTAGATTTTGGACTCTGCGTTGGACATGATCATGCACTTAGGATTTTCTGGGAGGGGGGCGCTGTTTTGCTAGAGAGTCAACCTAGAATCTCACTCATACTAGGAAAAGCGCCCTATTTTAATACTCCACTATTTCCTACCTCCTGAGCATGGCTACTTAACCTCTGCCCAGGATACACATAGGGAAACGGGGAAAGCATTACCTGGAGTCCCTCATCGCTCAGAGTGGCCCCAAATAGGGCTGGAAGGTCTGCAAAGTCCATGCTGGCATTGTGCTCCGAAGTCTGCGGACAAAACAGTACATTATTCAGTCTGAAACCCACTCTCAACACCCTTTCCCCGTCCAACCTTCAGACTCACCGCTCGAATAAGCCCTCGGATAGGGGCTGCTCCCCACAGCACAGTAGCCACAACAACAGGAAGCGGGAAGGCCGCAGGGTGCATGGCAGCAGAAGAGGTAAAGCTGAGAAGGTCACGTCTTGATAGCAGGAGCAGAAGCCGAGTCCTGCGCCTTCTCTGCCTCTCCTTCAGGATCCCAGGGGTCCAACCACCCCTAGGTCCTACTTCTCAGCTACATGGGGACGTCGGGGAAGTAACTCTGATTCGGGAAGTGAGAGATCAAACCAGCTTAGTGGAGCTGGGAGGGGAGACGATGTATCTTTCTCTGGTAGAGAAATAAAACAATAGGAACGAAGGCAAACAGGTAACAAAAAAAAAAAAAAAAAAAAAACTTCAGGAAGGGTGGGAGAAATCTCAAGAGGTGGGACTTCCGGCCAGGTAGGCCGTCTTCCTATGTCCCTGGAAAAGGGTTTCCGGTAAGAAAGGCCGCTTCCAGTATTGGACGCTCAGGACGGAGGACTTCCGGTCCAAAAAGGCCGGTTGAAAGAAATGTTTGACATGTAGAGTGCCTGCGGAGACGGAGGGAGCCTCGATGCTCAGGAGCCGATCTAATTTTTTTCCCTTAATCCCTGAGATCTTGGAGATGCCCTGTTTACAAACCTCTCCTTCGTCTGGCCGCCGCGGTACGTTCAGGTATCGCGAGAGTGCTCACCACCACCTCCCCCTTTCGCCGCTGAAATTTACCGCGAGAAGCCTCATAGCCCGAACTAGGCTGACTCACTTGCTCTCGCGAGATTTTCAAACAATTTTTCCCGCGATTCTAATTCAGTAGGGGCGGGAGCTACAGGGTAGCTTCCTAAGTCAGACACACCTCTTCATATTGCATCTTGGTTAGCCCCGCCTTATTCCCGGCTGCCTTAGCGCTACGAGTCTGCGCCTGCCCCAGCTTCCAGCTGGAGCCAGATTTGCCTGTCGGAGGGGCGTGCGCGCGCGCGCGCCTTCGCCCTGTTGCGCGCTGGTGTCACCTTGGGCGCGAGCGGGGCTGTGCGTGCACAGGACCCAAAGCCGAGGGCCATCAAGGGGCGATGGCGGCGACGGCGAGTCCCGGGGCTGGCCGGATGGACGGGAAACCCCGTACCTCCCCTAAGTCGGTCAAGTTCCTGTTTGGGGGCCTGGCTGGGTAAGCTCAGGCCCCAGGGATGGGGAAAAAGGAGGAAGGGACGGGAGCAAGCATCTGGGCCCGGTGAAACTTGGGGTATGTTGCAGTAAATTAAGCCGGTGCAGGGTCCCTGATGGGTTGCCAGAATCTGTTCACCCATGCATGGGCCCAACTGGGCTGCATTCAAGGGTCATTGCCCCGTGTTTCCACCACCATTGCTTCACTGTGCCTGTTTGGGTGGTGGGTCTAGGTCATTAAAGGCTTTGTTATAGGTCTGCTTAGAGTCCTAGTTTGTGGACGCCCTCTCCACCTTTCCTTAGATTGCCTGTAGTCCTAATTCTGCTTGAACCCTAAAGAACTGCCTGAAGCATTATGATTTGTATGCTCTTTACTGGGCAACTGGACTTTCTTCTGCCCACATTGCTACACACACACACACACACACACACCAGCCTCCTGAATCCTTAGTTGCCAGTCAGGCCCTGACCTTTGTAACTTCTTGCTGCCGGGTTGCAGTAGAGCTAGAACCTCTGATTCCTTTCCTGCCTTACTTCAGGATGGGTGCTACAGTTTTTGTGCAGCCCCTGGACCTGGTGAAGAACCGGATGCAGTTGAGTGGTGAAGGAGCCAAGACTCGAGAGTACAAAACCAGTTTCCATGCCCTCACCAGCATCCTGAAGGCAGAAGGACTGAAGGGCATTTACACTGGGTACTGTGGTTTCCAGTTGGGGAGGGAGGTTGTTGGTTGGCAGGTCCAGACCTTGGCCCGACATGCTGACATTTCTTCTCAGGCTGTCAGCTGGCCTACTGCGCCAGGCCACCTACACCACTACTCGTCTTGGCATATACACTGTGTTGTTTGAGCGCCTGACTGGAGCTGATGGTACACCCCCTGGCTTTCTCCTGAAAGCCCTGATTGGCATGACTGCAGGTGCAACTGGTGCATTTGTGGGAACGCCAGCTGAGGTGGCTCTCATCAGGATGACTGCTGATGGTCGGTGAGTTCCCAGTTTGAACTTAACTTCAGCCCCATTTCTGGAATCTTGGATGCTTTTGTTGTTAGTCTAGATCTACATCAGGGCACTTACCTGTTCAGGCTGCCCTTTCTTTGTTCCTATGGACCTTGGGCTGTCCTGATCTTGGCCTTTCCCTGCCTTTCCCCCAGGCTTCCAGCTGACCAGCGCCGTGGCTACAAAAATGTGTTCAATGCACTAATTAGAATTGCCAGGGAAGAAGGAGTCCCCACACTTTGGCGGGTGAGCATAAGGGTTGGAGTCTCGGGGCATGCTGGGTTACATCTCTGGCATTTTTGACTATCTCTGTTGCCTCCCTTCTCCCACCTTCAGGGCTGCATTCCTACCATGGCTCGAGCTGTCGTCGTCAATGCTGCCCAGCTTGCCTCTTACTCCCAATCCAAGCAGTTCTTGTTGGACTCAGGTAAGAGACCCAGAGCTGAGCACTTGGTGCCTGGCCTGGCCTGAGCTACCTGAGAGTTGACTGCTGCCTTCTGCTTCACCTCCCAGGCTACTTCTCTGACAATATTCTGTGTCACTTCTGCGCCAGCATGATCAGTGGCCTCGTCACCACTGCTGCCTCCATGCCCGTGGACATCGTCAAAACTAGGTGAGTCTGTAGACTGGGACTGGAGAGCTTCGAGAAGACCCCCTTCTGTCTTCCATGCTCGTACTTCCTCTCTTTTAGGATCCAAAATATGCGAATGATCGATGGGAAGCCAGAATACAAGAATGGGCTGGTGAGGAGGCAGGGAAGGGGAGTGGGGTCAAAGTGTGTTGGGTGCCCTGGGAGAGGTGTGAAGGGGCCCAGGGACAGGGAACAGGGTACTTGAGACCAGGTCCTAGCTCCAGCACTTCACCTGTCTGTCTAGGATGTGCTGCTGAAAGTCGTCCGCTATGAGGGTTTCTTCAGCCTGTGGAAGGGCTTCACACCATACTATGCCCGACTGGGCCCCCACACTGTCCTCACCTTCATCTTCTTGGAACAGATGAACAAGGCCTACAAGCGTCTCTTCCTCAGTGGCTGATCTGGCAAGGTCCTGGGACTAGTGAGCCAGGGCTTCCAAGTCACCCACTGCTATTACAGTCGCTGTGCCCTGGGGGGCCTGGATTCTGCTACCCTGGGGTATTCTATTTATTTTTCCTCGACAGTGTGGTTCCCTCCTTTTCGGTAAAGAACTTTAATCTGTTCTGCCCCCTGCTCCAGCTTGCCATGCCTGGCCTTATGCTTAGGATCATTCTGTCCCTGGCTATTCCTGAGGAGACCTAAGAAACACCCTGAGGATTTCTAGTTTCCTCTTGGGTGTTAGTTTCAGGCATACAAGACAGCAGATCAGATCCCTCTCTCTGGAGAATTCAAGGCAGAGCTGAGGAGACAGGAGAAAGCAGAAGCTGTCAAGATGGCCAAAGAGTCTGTGGTGGAAGGATGTGGCCTTCCTCCTCCCTGAGGACTTAATAAATTGGATTGATAATACCAATCCCAAATCTGGATAGTCTTGAGGATCATAGGGGGAGCTAGCTGCACAAAGAAGCTGATATCTCTGGAAAGCATACTGGAGTTTTTAACAAAATTATTAAAGAAAATCACCTACCGGTTTTATGAAAATGCTATGTAAATAAATTGTAGCTCAACAGCTGACAGAAAAAGGAAAAAAAAAAAAAAAAAAAAAAAGAAGAAAACTGGGCCTTGTGTGTGCTTGTGAGCCATTTGCCCCAAAATGCAGCGGATTCACAAATGATATCACAGTTCTCAGGAAAAGCCTCTGGGATCTGCCTTTTCAGCGTAAGGAGGGAAGGGAGGACAAGTCTGAATTGAAGCAGGGCATAGTGGTCTCCACCTTTTACCCCGGCACCCAGGAGGCAGATCTGAGTTCAAGACCAGCCTCGTCTACAAGGTGAGTTCCAGGACAGCCAAGGACATAGAAAGAAACCCTGTCTTGAAAAACCAAAACAGCAAACAAACAAACAAAAAAACCCCTGGACTTCTGTGGGCTAGAAGCACAGTGGTTGAGTGAGAGGTCCAGAGCTCTTCAGGGGACAAACTGGAGTCAAACACAATGATTGAGGCAAAAAAAATAAAAAAAATAAAAATATATATATATATATATATATATATTGATCGATCAGAAAGTGGGTTGGCTAGGGAAAATGACTTTTTTCATCCACTTTTTAAGAATTGTGATTCTCGCCGGGCGGTGGTGGCGCACTCCTTTAATCCCAGCACTTGGGAGGCAGAGGCAGGTGGATTTCTGAGTTCGAGGCCAGCCTGGTCTACCAAGTGAGTTCCAGGACAGCCAGAGCTACACAGAGAAACCCTGTCTTGAAAAACCAAAAAAAAAAAAAAAATAGAATTGTGATTCTTAGGCTCTCAAGGACCCTACAGACTTCTTGGAGTAAAAAGAGCTATGGAAAGGTCAAACCAGGAGAAGTGCTAGGCAGCCTGAGGGCTGTGTGCCAAGTCAGAGAACAGGCAGGCAGCAGGTGCGAGCTGTCCCCTTGGCAGAACCTTAACACAAAAAGATGGTAGTGCAGCATCCTGGTGCGTCTGCTGCTACTTTGTTTAATTCTTCTTTGCACACCATGTCCTAGGCCACCTAAGGTAGCTACCTGAAGACATTTGAAGCCTGCGCCTTTACTTAAGGAGTTTAAAGTCCAGCAAGAAGATGGTGGGAACATTTGGAAATGGCTATAGCAGTGGACTGCACCCTACCCAACTTAGGAGAGAGACTTGTTTATGGTAATGAGATAGGCTGAGAAGGAGGCAGGAGTCTTAGCTAAAATGAGGATGGGCTCAGAAGACTGCTGGCTCAGATGACCTGTGAGACATTTGTAGTGGCTCAGGTACACAGTACCATGAGAGATGAAGCTGGACTGGTAGGTGAAATCCATGAAGAAAAGTCTTTGATGACCAACCTCCAAGGTTTGTTTTCTACTTGGAAGAGTTCATGGCAGGAAAGAGATTCAGTTGGGTTCACAGGAAGATCTAGAACCATCTGGAGAAGGGTATTCTGTAGACCCAGAAAAGTGCAACCTTCCCTTATCTGCCCCCCAATCCCCGAATTGAACTAAAATGAGGTATGGAAGAAGGCCTTGCTGGGAGAATCTGTAAAATTTTGGGAGAAAGATGCTATTACACCCAGCCTTGAAAGCAGGAGACTTAAAAGACTACATACAGTCAAATCTACCATGCTGCCATACCCTTTGCAAGTCCCACTGACCTGGCCAGCAAGGAGAGTTGTGCTCTAAAGGCTAAGCGTGTGAAGAATGTACCCACCTCTGCTGCAGTCCGGCAGACTTTAGCTCTGCCTCTCAGCTCTAGAACATTTTCTGTTCTAGAGTTGATACTTGAGGTAGCCTGGTGCATCGCCAATCCCTGCAGGAGATGAGTCACTAAAGTGGAGGTGTCCTATCTGCCTACCCTCAGCTAGAGGTTTGTTGGGTATTTGGGATCAGAATGGTGGCAGTTGGGACTTTGGGGATTCTTGTAACAGGTGCTTCAGCCATCTCCTCCCCACCCACCCCCAAAAAAGCGAGATTTTTTTAAAAATATTTTTATTATACAAATGGTAGCACTGGTAGAAAACCAGAAAGTGTTAAACAGGGAAAAAATACTCATGATACTTAGGGATAATGCTCCCGTCCTGATTAATGGCTTTCCAGGTTTTCTTCCAAGTATGAATGTGTGGGAGCCATGCTATTTGCTTGTTCTAGCTTTTTTTCCCACAGAGTGGTAGCAGTGACTATGTAGCCTGGCAATGTTCTAAGCAACATAGGGAGGTTGGTCCTATGACCACCCAGTTATATCACCTCACTACCTCTCTTGATTTGTGAGGTTTGGATTTGGGTGTGTAGATGTAAAGAGGGGGCTTCAGATAAAGAAGAAGTAAATAGGATGTCCTGTAATGGTCTCAATCTCCTATCCCAGCTAGATCTTTACAGTAGAGTCCAGTGAAGTCTTAGGATCTCCAAAGCATTCACTGTCACAGGCTATGACCTGAGTACTTAATGCCCACTGTACCCAGTAGGTCTTGACCACGACCCTGACTCAGAACTGAGGGTCGCCGTCCTGCTACCAGAGGTCCCACACGCCCATTAGACCTTACCCACAGGAAAAGGCTAGACCGGAAAGTAGGAAGTGATCCTTGAAGGAAGAGCAGCCAGGCCCGGGGCATTGTTACTTGCCTTGCCCTCTGCACCTCCAGGTTTGTGGTCTGTGTGCTTGTGGCCAATGCAGCAGATTGGTCCACGTCCAGACTGTGTGGTGTCACATGCCAGATCCAGGTCAGCAACAAGATGAGGACCACAGAGGCAAATAGGAGCCAGAGGAGACCCAGAACATAGAAGCCCAGGGGGAGGAGGCAACAAAAGTCAGAATTGGGAAAAATATTGCTTTCAGAAGTATCAGAACGTGCTTGAGCCACCTGTTGGAAACTGAAGCTGTTCCACTCTGGGATTATTGTGGATTCTAAGGTAGAGAGTAAAGCGAGCTCTGTGGTAAGAAATGGTTCTGAAATAGTCTCAATTGGGGTAGACTCTGGAGCGGCCAAGGTGGTAGTGAGCACTGGGGAGATAATGGACACTAGAGTAGTTGGGGTGGTGCTGGGCTCTGAGGTGGTCAAAGTAGAGGTGGTAAGCATTGGGGTGCTGCTGGGCTTTAGGGTAGTTAGGATGGACATGATAGGAACTGGGGTGGTGCTGGGCTCTGGGGTGGTCAGGGTGGAGATGATAAACATTGGTTGGATGTTAGGCTCTGGGGTAGACTGGGTGGAGGTGGGCTCTAGGGTGGTTGGGGTGGTGGTGGGTACAGTGTTGAGTTTTAGACTGTAGAAGGTTGTGTTGGATTCCGTGGTGTTTGGGAGTGTGGTGAAACCTGGGGTCTGTGTGTGGGTGAATGTAGATTGTTTCTTACTGGGTTCGTGGGTTGGAGGCAAAGAAGTCATTTGGCTATCTCGATAAGTAGACACTTCGGAGAGTAGGCCCCAGTGGGCAGTATGAGTGTTAGAGAACTTGACCTCAGTCCATGTGGCAGGGACATCAGGGACATCATCATAGTCATCATAGTCTGTGTCACCACCAGTGGTAGGGCAGCCCTTCCCTGGGTAGGAGTAGACAGGCGCATAGTTCAAATTGGCACATCGAACACTGGCCACATTAGGGGTCATGCCCTTGATATCCACACCCGCCTTCCATAAGTAGACATTGTTGATATTTTCCTGGAGCCAGTTACGGAAGTAGAGGATGTCACAGTCACAATACCAGGTGTTGCTGTGGAGAAAAACAAAAGGCAGGAGGAGGGTCCCAAAGAAGCCCTTTGGTATTGTCCGTAGCCAGTTCCCATGAAGGTAGAGGGTGTCAAGAGTCTCCAGCCCATCTAGGAGCCCAGGGGGCAGCTCACGCAATTTGTTGTTAGACAGATCCAGTTTCCTCAGCTTGGTTGTGGACACCAAGAGCCCAGGGGGCAGACTTCTAAGATCATTGTTCTGCAAGTAGAGAAACTCGAGCTGGCTTAGGCCTTCTAGGGTACCAGGAGACAGTGAGCCCAGCTTGTTGAAGGAGACAGTTAGACTAGTGAGTGCAGGCAGTGCCTGTCCTAGAGAGGGCAAGCTTTGCAGGTTATTGTGGGATAAGTCCAGGGTTTTCAGCTTTAACAGTTTTGCATTGGTCTGCAGACTGGTCAGCTCACATTTATCCAGGTACAGATGAATGATGTGAGTGAAATTCTCCAGGGATGCTGTGGAGAAGGTACCTAGTTGGTTCTTGCCCAGGTAGAGGGTGCCTGTGTCAGCTGGCAGGCCTGCAGGCAATGCTGTCAGCTTCTTGTTCTCACAGTTTACTTCCAGCAGGCTGGTCTCTTTGGAGATACTACAGGTGGACTGGGTATGTAAGGGACTTGGCAGCAGGAACAGCAAGATGAGGAGAGCCATGTGAACCTGTTGGCACAGGGAATTTGAAGGGGTGCCACCCATTGCATCATTTTCCCAGGGTCCAGCCCTTCACGGCTGTAGTTCTCAGGATCCCATCTAGAAACAGCTCCCACACCTCCCAGACTTCTCTCTCCTCTTCCACCCCTGCCTCCAGTCCTTGGTTCTTATGCCCTCCTAGACCCTCCTCCACCTCTGGTCCCAGCCCCAGCTTACAGTCAGGCAGAAAGACCTCTGAAAGCACAGAACTTCTTCCAGGGAATGACTCCTTCCTTCCCTCTACTAGCTCCAAGGAGAGCCAGGCCAAGAGCAGGAAGGAGATAGAGATGGGGAGGAAATGACAACCTGATAATCAGCTCCTGTTACCAGGGAACAGTCTCCCTTTTGGGTACAGGCTCTTATCACCTCTCTCCACAGCTTTTCCCAGAGCCCTTCTTTTGGTTTTACACTCTCACTTTCCTTCCACTCTGGAGAGATCTAGAGACTCTGCAGCCACTAACCACCAGCATTCAAATCCCCTTTGCATGCTACCTCTCTTCTCCATAGCAGTTCTTAGTGGTGCCCAATTCTCCTTCTCTGCTTCCTTACACTCCACTGCCACCTTTCCTACCCTAAGCTGAGCCTCTCCCCAATCTAGGGACTGCTGGCACCCTCTATTCTGCATCCCCTGGGCACTTAACTAGTACTCTCTAAACTGTTTTTGCAGCCTCCATACTCTGGGCTATTCCCTCCTGGAGATGTGACAAGTGACACTCATTCTCTTGTTTTTTTTCTCTTGCCTTTGTCATTGGTCCTCTCAGTCTCCTCTGTGGCTCCCTCTTCCTCCAGCTTTCTGGAGCAGTAAACCTGCTTCCAGAGTATTCATAGGTTTTTGAAACATAACCCCATAAGTGCCTGGGATATACTTTGCTGTGCATTTAATCACCACTTCTGCCCTAGACTTAAGTCTTTATCTCTAGTCTATGTCCTATTTTCTGAGACCTGAATACTTAACATTAGATTGTTACTTGGAGTTCTCCTCTTACATATTCTTCAAGTATAGAAACAGTGTACATCACTGAGAGCTTCCAACAGGAAGGTGATGAGTTTTAAGCCAGCTTGGTCTACAAAAGAAGACCCTTCTTATTAAAGAAGCAAAATAACAACAAACTATCATCCAAAACTCAAGTATATTAAAAAGTCAAGTTCATTATGCAAATAGTTTCATCTGTTGGCCATGGAAGTACAGGACTGTCTATAATACTAATGCATGGAAAGCAGAGGCAGGAAGATCATGAGTTCAGGGCCATCCTGAGCTGTATACTGGGACCTTATCTCAAACCAAACGAAAAAGAAGCCCCATAAAAAATAGCTTCTCCTCCTCTGTTGTCCACAACTACTCAGTTACCTGGTCCTTTCAAACACTATCTGGTACTCTTTCCATCTTAACACTCACCCTGCTATCAAGTCCTCCTGATTTTGACTCTGATATCTTACTCTTTCATGTCCATCCATCTTCCACTCCCCAGTCCAAGGCACTATCTTCTTTGCTGCAGTAGCCTTCTGGTTGGTTTCTAAATTTTCTGACTTCCTATTTCCCATGGGAGAACTGCAAATTTGCTAATCTGTCAACTACTAAAACTCATCAGTGCCTCCTGATAGCTCTCAGGAGGCAATCTGAAGTACCTAAGCAGGGCCTTTAGGGCCCTACAGGATCTGAAACATGCCCACCTACCTGCTCAGCCCCATTGTTCAGTGCTTTCCCCTCTTCTGATCATTCTCATACTGAACTTCCACTCTGTCTTCTTCCTAACTCTTACATATCTGGCAAGTTCCAGCTCAAAATTCATTCCTCTGGAAACCCTATTTTGGTTTTGCAAGCCTGAGTTAGTTGTCTTTTACAGAAAGTCAGCCATCGTGTCTGTGGGGCCACTGCCCCATCTAATGATTAAAGTTCCTGCCTACCCAGAAGGGGTATTGTGTACATGAGCATGTCCCTCTGCTTATTGCTGATGACTTGACATTGGGTAGACACAAACCACATGTACCTATTCGCAAACTTGCTACTTATATAATTTGCTATGTGAAACAAGTAAGTATCAGGAGATGAGACAGAAGGTTGCATTGGTGGAAGCTATTGTGGTGAACCTCTGAAGATGTTTTTTCTACTGTGTTGCTATCTGTTTTCAGATATAAGCCATAGGAAAGGGATACATTACTTTGGTCAGAGACAATGCTGCATATCTTTAATCCTAGAACTTTTGTAAAAATAAGTAACATTGACTAGAGCCAAGCAGTGAGCTACATGTCTGTAGCCTTGGTTAATTTGTAGGCTGAGATGGGAGTTCAACTCCAGCTTGGGCAAAATAGCAATACCCTGTCTTTAAAACACTGTATGTGGTAATGTGTCAGGGACCGCTCTGCCAAATGTTGGAACCCACACTGCCAAAAGCTTGGGGGCACCAAACTTTGGGGACTAGATTGTCCTGGCTCGTACTGCTGCTCTGGTCCATGGGTCAGGGTTCAGCAAGAGAGAGAGGGCAGATGTGAAGATGGAGACCAGACAGAGTGTGATTCAGTCCCATTTATTCTGAAGTCTCTCTTTCCAAGTCCCTTGTTCCTAGTCCCTAGTGCCTCCAAGTTTCCAGTTCCCTCTTCTGTCTGCCTCTTGCCTTTTATAAGTCTCACTTCTTAAGTCACACATTTAAGTCACACATACCCAAGGGGAAATACTGGGTATATAAAACAAGATGTTATCAGAGTGTGCTCAGCTGTTGTAGGCTGTTGAAAACAAGTCTTTTGACAGGGTATATGGCTCAAGATGACTGCAAGGATGATAGCCACCTTCTGTCGGCTCCCCACAGTGATGCATACTTGTGATCCCAGCACCTGTGAGGAGACTGAAGCAGGAGGAGTGCTAAAATGAGGTCGGTTTGGGCTACAGGAGTTTGAGGCCAGCCCGAACTACATAATAAGATTCTGTCTCAATCCCCAAACGAAAACAAAACAACATTGGCTACCTGAGATTTTCTAGGTAGAAAAGCCAGACATTGGAATTACATGGCCAGGAACAGTGCCCAGAACCATGCTGTAGAACCAGTCTGGTGAGCATAACTGACCGTAGTGCAAGACCAAGTCACTGAAGATTACCTCGGCCCAGGTGCTGAGCTAGATAGTGTTCTACAACTTCCAGTGCTGCAGAGATTCCCACACTGTCCCTCTTTCTTTGTGATTATGAATGAAAGCAAACTTGGATGTGGGTCTGGTTGGTCATATGCCTATGACCCAACTGCCAAGAAAGCCTAGGAAGGCAAAATTTTGATTATTTTTGACTCCTAAAATAGGAAGCATGTTCTGTTTCTTCAGAGATACTAAGTTAAAGAAATTTCCAAACATGAAAGAGGTTCATGTTCTTTGTACCTAAGTGATCCTGTATTTTACTCTACTTAAGGGTCAGTTTCCTGTACCGCGATCCTTGTTTTGGTCATGAAATAACAATAGATTTCCCTGCCTTAGTGCACAAGTACAGAAACAGTGGGTAGTTGATGACATTTTAATTTCTTTATTGTATGAAGGTGGGAGTACACATGCCACAACACTTGTGTGGAAAAGGGAGGACAACTCGTAGGAATTGGTACTCTCTTTCCACCATGTGGGTCCCAGGAAAATCATACTTGGGTCACCAGGTTTGGTGACAAATTCCTCTTATTTGATGAGCCATCTTACCAGCCCTGATTTACATTTCTAATAGAATGATCTATTTCACTTAGATGTTCAAATTTATTATTACATTTATACTTTTAACAATGTGCAGTTGTTGTGTGTGTGTGTGTGTGTGTGTGTGTGTGTGTGTGTGTGTGTGTGT
>JANHMN010000002.1:49484530-49531939 GCA_030674055.1 Rhabdomys pumilio
TGTGTGTGTGTGTGTGTGTGTGTGTGTGTGTGTGTGTGTGTGTGTGTCTAGGAAGCCAACCTGGTTTCTGGTTGAGCACTGACTGGAAATTGCTGGAGACCCCGCAGGGCCCCCTGCAAGAGATGGCAGGCATTTTGAAATGCTCCCAGACTCCAGGCTGGAGACCTCCATAGATTTAGGTCTTTCAGTCACGTAGGACAATGCCCACTAGCCCCTCCACAGGTAGAGGTCATGACTACAGGCTATAGAGCCTCAAGACAGATCTCCATATTAATGAGGTACCTAAAAGATAGAGGGGTGTAGCCAATTAAACATTCCTTCCCAGACCTTCCTCCTTGCAAAAAGTATTTAACATCAGGCTTGCCCTGAAGAAACTGGGCTGTAGTTTTCATCTGCTTTCCGCCATGACAATAAATGTCTTAAGACCGTGGACAGCTTCTCTTTCATTGAAATCCGCTGTGGGGAACAGTGGAGCAGGTCTTCATCTACACAGCTGCCACCTAATCGCCCACAGAAGAACTCTCTGTGTTTGCAGCCACGGAGACTAACCAACCAAAGCAAGCAAGCTGACCCAGCTGTGAACAAGAACTCTCATCCCCATGGGACACAGCCAGAGCTTCTCTTCCCCCTCTCCCCTTCCGATGTGGGTCAATCTAGCTCGAACACCCCCACTTCATCCACGGCCCCCCAGTGGCACCTGGGGGACCAAGGGCCTGAGAACCAGTTGGTCCTGGCTGCCTTTTGGCCCCAGGACTCCCAAGCCAAGAGCTCCATCCGTCTTCCTATGGGACCTCAGGCCGTATTTCGTATTGTGTCTTGCACTCCAAGCAGCAGCCTAGCCCCTTGGGGGGGGTGGACATGGGACCCACAATCTAACCGAACATGCATGTACCCACGTGTCACAGAACATATGTAGAGGCAGAGGACAACTGTGTAGAATCAACTCTCTCCTTCCACCTTTATGTGGGTTCCAGGGATCATGAAGCTTTCATGGCAAGCATTTACCCAGTGAGACATTTTGATAGCCATTTATGCTTTCTTCACTTGTCTAAACCTACACATCTAGGAACTAGGGATGTGCCACTCAGAGTCTCAGTGTTGTTTTTTTGGTACCCCCTTCTCTAGGAATGCTACTATCCTGTCAGTTTTTTGCTGGTCAGCTTGCTTGGATCCAGGTATGCTATGTGAAGTGAGTGGAAGACACCAGGGATGGGCAACTTAGAGGTAAGCAGTGGCTTCTGACCTGGAAAAGAACGGTGGTGTCTGTAGACATGTACTCGTTCACTCCTATACCTGGAGAGATGGCTTAGCTTGTAAGAGTGCCACTGCTCTTGAAGAGGACTGGAGTTCAGTTTTCACAATCCATGGTGGGCAGTTCACAGATGTCTTCAACTTCAGCTCTAGATGATGGAACCCTCTTCCAGCTTCCAAAGGCTGGAAGATCCTCTGGGAACTGATGTTACAGACAGTTGCAAGCTGTCATGTGGGTGCTGGGAATTAATGGTTTCTCTGCAATAGCAACCAGTGTTCTTAAGAGCTGAATAACCCAGGCTGTTTTTTTTTTTTTTTTTTAATTTGAGACAGGGTCTTATTATATAGTACTAGCTGGTCTGGCATGCTTTGTAGTCCTTGTAAAATAACCATGCATATATATATATAAACAAATTTTAAATGAACATTTTCAAAGTTTTCCCCCTTTTGACAGACTTTCACTGTGTACCCTTGGCTGTCCTGGAACTTGCTATATAGGCCAGGCTGGTCTTGAACTCATAAAGATCTATTTATCCCTGCCTCCCAAGAGTTAGGACATGGTGGTGCCAGCATATGTCACCACATCTGGCCCTTACTAAGATTTTGATATAAATTTATTGACTCTGCATATCAATTTGAATAAAACTGATAGTTTCTTTATTGAGTCATTTTGGGAACTGAATCGAGGTCCTCTACAAGAATAGCACACATGGGAGCTGGAGAGATGGCTCAGTGGTTAAGAGCACTGACTGCTCTTCCAGAGGTCCTGAGTTCAAGTCCCAGCAACCACATGGTGGCTTACAACCATCTGCTTGGGATCTGATGCCTTCTTCTGGTGTGTTTGAAGACAGTGACAGTGTACTCATATACATTAAAAAAAAAAAAAAAAAGAATAGCACAGGCTTTTAACCACTGAGCCACCTCTCTAGTTCCCTCAGGATATTTTATTTGAAGTAGGGTCTCACTAGCCCAGGCTAGCCTTGAACTCATATTTGGGTCTTTGTTTGGTTGTTTTCTTTTTTAAAAAATTTAAAATTATTTCATGTTGTGCATATATTATTTGCTTGCATGTGTGTGTTTGTGTGCGCGCGCGTGTGTGGTGCTCATAATGGCAAGAGGATCTCTGAATTTGAAGCCATCCAGGTCTACACAGTGAGTTCCAGGCTAGCTAGGACTATAGTGACACCATGTCTCAAAACAAAAACAAACCTAAGAAAATCCTCAGTCTATATGCCCTTCATTTGCTTCCTTATGCACTGGCAAGAACTTGTAGACCTCGTGGAATAAGAGGCCAAGAACCTGGTTCCTGAGCTTAGGAGGGGATGCCATCATGAAGTTTGACATTTGCAGTGGTATTTGTATAGATACTCTGTTAGGTTTAGCAGTCTCACTCCATCTGTCCTTTCAGTTCCTGTAGAGCACTCTCTGCCAGCCCCTTAGATCATAGCTGACAGTATTACTGTTGCTAACTCTTTCTCTACTTCTACCCATTATAGAAGGATGTCAGCTTTTCCACTTGTATTGGCATTTCAGCCCTTTGAAGATTTTGCATAATGCTTTGTATATTCTCTTAGATATATTTAGAAACACATCAGGACAGGCTACAATGGCACATGCCTTTAATCCCGGTGTTTGGGAGACAGGTGTAGGCGGAGCTCTGGAGGTCAGCCTTGTCTAATAGTGAGTTCCAGAACAGCCAGGACTACACAGTGAAATCCTGTGTTAAACAAACAAACAAACCAACCAGAAGAATAGAGGATGGCCCAGCATGGTGAAGCACACCTTTAGTTCTAGCACTCAGGAGACAGAGGCAGGCATAGCTCTATAAGTTCAAAGCCAGCCTGCTTTACATAGTGAGGTCCAGGACATAAAGAAACCCTGTCTCAAGAAAACAAACAACAAAAACAGACAAAAATAAATGACATTTTTGGGTTTTTTTTTTTTTTTTAATTTCACTTTATTCCTTGAGACTACTCTTGCTGGAAATAGGATTCTACGTTAGCAGTTCTGTTCTGTTGTTTTTCAGCACTTGGAAGACACTGTGTGAGGGCCTGGAAAGTCGTTTCTTTGGTAGAGTACCTGCCTGGTATGCATAGAGCCCTGGGTTGGAGCCCAGCTCTGAGCAGAACAGGAATGGTGGTCTATACTTGCATATCATCCCAGCTCGGGGCAGGTGGAGGCAGGGGGAAGATCAGGAGTTCAAGGCTGTGCTTGGCTGAAGCCAGCCTGGCATACATGAAATCTCAAAAACAAGTGAGGAGGTGGGACTAGAGAGACGGTTAAGAGCATTTGTTGCTCTTGCAGAGGACCTGGGTTTGATGACTAGTACTGACCGGTGGCTCATAACCACCATATCTCCAGTTCCAGAGGAATCACTCTCTTTTGACCAAGTATGCGCATGTGTATGTGCAGACAGAATATTCACACTTAACTAAGTAACCCAAAAAAGATTTTTTAAAAAAGATTCTTACTGCTGCCAGGCGGTGGTGGCGCACGCCTTTGATCCCAGCACTTGGGAGGCAGAGGCAGGCGAATTTCTGAGTTCGAGGCCAGCCTGGTCTACAGAGTGAGTTCCAGGACAGCCAGGACTACACAGAGAAGCCCTGTCTCGAAAAAGCCAAAAAAATAAAATAAAAATAAAAAAAAAAAAGATTCTTACTTGGGCTGGAGATATGGCTTAGCAATTAAGAGCACTGTCTGCTCTTCCAGAGGTCCTGAGTTCAATTCATGGTGGCTCACAACCATCTGTTATGAGAACCCATGCCCCTCTTGTGGTGTGTCTGAAGACAGCTACAGTGTACTCACATACATTAAAAAAAAAAATTCTTGCCAGGCGGTGGTGGCGCACGCCTTTAATCCCAGCACTTGGGAGGCAGAGGCAGGCGGATTTCTGAATTCGAGGCCAGCCTGGTCTGCTGAGTTCCAGGACAGCCAGGACTACACAGAGAAACCCTGTCTCGAAAAACCAAAAAAAAAAAAAATAATAATAAATAATAATAATAATAAAATTCTTGTTTTGAGAAGAATTCAGTCATGATCCTGGAATACTCATCCTGGCCTGTAATCCCAGCACTGTGGAGACTGAGGCAGGAAGAGTGTGAGAGCTTTAGGCTAACCTGGGCTACATGATGTCTTGGACTGGAGTTCCTTGGGCTTAGCCCATTTGGGGTTGTCATAGTTTCATCTTTGTTGCTGTAATTCTCTACCTCCCCTGCTCTCTATTTTCTTTCTCCTTCCTTTCCTTTCTCTTTCTCCTTTTTTCCTTTTTTCCTTTTCTTTCTTAGAGTCTCACTATGTAGCCTAGATAGCTTACAACTCTCAATCTTTCTGCCTCTGTTGCTGTAAGAAAACATCTCTGTTGGCTCTGACCAAAAGCCACCTAGGAGAGGAAAAGATTTATTTGGCTTATACTTCCAGGTCACAGTTCATCCTGAGACGAGTCATCAGGAGCTGAAACTGGAACTTGAAGTAGAAACCATGAAGGAATTTTGCTGTTGGCTTGATTCTCCAGCTCCCTGGTAGGCTCAGGCATAGCTAGCCTTTATTTTTTTTTTTATTTATGCATATGTGTTTGAACCTATATTAATTACATGTTCAAGAGCCCTCTGAGACCAAAAGAAGGCCCTAGATCCCTAGATCTGGAGTTACAGATGGTCTTCCTGCCTCAGCCTTTAGAGTGCTGGATTTTCTAGAAAATAAATGGTTATAAATGGTTGGTCTCCTTTATCAGCCTAGAGTCCTCGGTCTTTTATTTTAAGTGTATTCTCCCTGGTGTTATTTCTCCTCTTCCTCTTCTTTCCCACCAACTCCCCAACTGTCTAGGGCAGAAAGACCATTGAAACCAGGAGTTGGAAACTAGCCTGGGCAAAAACATCAAGACCCTATCTAAAAGAGACAGAGCAGCAGGGGAGAGGTGGGGAGAGAGGAAGGAAAGAAGGGGAAAAGTGGGGTTTAAGGGATCAATTCTGAGTCCGAATAAAAGTCTGTGTATGTGAAGTGAAATGTTTACAGCAGGTGTTTGCATGGCTGAGTCACTAATTAAGCTGAGTTCTGACAGCTACCTGAGGTCTCTCTGGACTCTAAATAGGAGCAGTCTCTCAGCAGGGCTTTCTGTACTTCTCTTGGCTTTAGCTCTGGGTCAAGTCCAGGAGGAAAACTGTACTTTGCTCACTCTGGGCAGGATTAGTTACTGTATAAAGTCCTAAAGCCCCTGCCTATGCCCCAGGACACTTTACTTTCTCTGTGGTTTATTTTGCTGTTTTGTTTTGTTTGTGTGCTTGGGAGCAGGGTCTTGTTCTGTAGCCTAGGCTTACCTCAAACTCAAGATCCTCCTGCCTCAGTCTCAAGTGCTAGCATTATATTTGCTACCACACACAGCTTTAGATCTGACTTTTTATGTTTCTTCTAATGTCATTTTATTACAATGCACTTTTTTGGGGTGGGGCAGATTACAGATTTGTGGCTAGGATTGAATTTAGAGACTCGTTTTGAAGGTTTATTTATGTTTTATATATGTTTGCCTGCATGTCTGTGTGTCTGGTGCCCTCTGGGGGCCAGAAGAGGGCATAAACAAAACCCATACCAGTTGACTTGGTGTTGATGAGGAAATTTCACAAGTCCCCACTCCTAGATGAAAAGCTACAGTCAGTGGTTGCTGAGGAGGGAGAAGGACTTTTCTCCAGGGATGAGGCCCCTATTTGGTTATCCAAGCCAAGTGGTCAGCCCTAAACATATGCACATAGGAGCAACCCTAAAGGGACAAGACAACTTGTTCTTGCAAAGGACCTGAGTTTGACTCTTAGCACCCACATGGTAGCTTGCAACTGTCTGTAACTCTAATCACAGGGGATCCAATGCCCTCTCCTGAGTACAGGGTGTGGACATGATACACATTCATACATAAAATGAGATTGTAAAACTTCTTTCTTAGAGCCGGGCGGTGGTGGCGCACACTTTTAATCCCAGCACTTGGGAGGCAGAGGCAGGCGGATTTCTGAGTTCTAGGCCAGCCTGGTCTACAGAGTGAGTTCTAGAACAGCCAGGGCCACACAGAGAAACCCTGTCTCAAAAAAACAAAAGCAAAAAACCCCAAACAACAACAACAACAACAACAACAACAACAACAACCTCCTTTCTCGGGCTGTTGAGATGGCTAAAAGCACTGACTGCTCTTCCGGAGGTCCTGAGTTCAAATCCCAGCAACCACATGGTGGCTCACAACCATCTGTAATGGGATCTGATGCCCTCTTATGGGGTGTCTGAAGAGAGCTACAGTGTACTTACATATAATAAATAAGGAGTTAGCAGGGCCAGAGCAAGAGGGAGAAGGGAAGGGGGAAAAAAAAGAAAAGAAAAGAAAAGAAAAGAAAACCCTTCTTTCTCTATGGGGTAGGGGGATGGCTCTGGTTAAGAGTAGTGAGTGCTCTTGTAGAGGATGTATGTTCAATTCCCAGCATCCACATGGTGGCTCAAATCCCATCCCACCCCTACCCCCAGTCCCGGCCCATCTGGCTGAGGACCAGGATGTAACTTTCAGCTACTGCTCCAACACCACGCTGCTGCTCTCATTACATAGTCCTCTATATAGCCCTGCCCGTCCTAGAACTCACTACATAGACCAGGCTGACCTCAAACTCACAGAAGTCTTCCAGTCTCTGCCTCCTGAGTGCTGGAATTAAAGGCCATGCTCATTTTGTTTTAAAGTTAATCTGTTGATTTTGTGTGTGTGTGTGCATGCATGCCACACTGTGAGTGTGGAGTCAGAGGACAACTCTGGGAGTTGATTTTTTCTTTTCTTTTCTTTTCTTTTTAATTTATTCATTTTATGTATGTGAGTACATGATCACTATCTTTAGTGTCAGCACATCTGACTAGGGAATGTAGAGCAACAACAGACAAATGGGGCAATACCCTGCCAAAAAACTTCCAGGGGTTCCTCTTGCAGGTCCCAATGCCAGAGAGGGAGAGTTCTCTTCCTCAGGACAGTTAAATGTCACTGCTTCAAAAACAGATGTTCTGAGACCAGATAAGGCTGAGGAAAGTTTTATAGACAATTCAGAAGGCCTCACAGGGAGCCAAAAGCAAATATTTTGGCAAACTTCTATAGAAGATCAAAGACCAAAACTAAGAATACTAGTGAATAATACTGAGATTGAAGGGATGGTTGACATTGGAGCAGATGTCACCGTTATCTCTCCAAACTCTTGACCTGAAAGTTGGCCACTTCAAGAAGTAGACATCCAGTTTCAAGGACTTGGGACTTTATCCAAAATAAAACAAAGCACCAGATGGCTTAAATGTATAGGACCAGAAGGTCAGGTAGGAAAACTGAGGCCATACGTGGCTGATACAGCCATTAACTTATGGGGAAGAGATCTATTACAACAGTGGAAAACCCAAATTAATATCCCCTCAGTGTCAGTGTCTAGTCATGAAACCCATCAGTCTCCTAATAAAAATTTAAAAGTAGTTAGGAAACGTTATCAAAGGCAGTCACAGACTGTCCAAGCTGTCCATAAATAAGATATGGCAGAGGCCAACAATTTAGCTCCCCAAGGAGCCATTACTACCAAGACACCAACAGCCTTATCACTAAGGTGGTTGTCTGATCAACCCATTTGGATTGAGCAGTGGTCTATGACAAAAGAAAAATTACAGGTATTAAAACAGTTAGTCCAGGAGCAGCTGGAGGCTCAGCATATAGAAGAGTCTACCAGTCCTTGGAATTCTCCAGTATTTGTCATTAAAAAGAAATCTGGCAAATGGAGGATGTTGACAGATCTCAGAACAATTAATAAGATTATTCAGCCTATGGATTCCTTGCAGCCTGGTATCCCATTGCCTTCCTTGTTGCCTAAGGAATGGCCCATCATAGTGATTGATCTGAAAGATTGTTTCTTCATGATTCCTCTACATGAATGCGATAGGGAAAGATTTGCTTTCTCAGTACCCACCATCAATAGAGGTCACCCAGTAAAAAGATATCATTGGAAAGTCTTATCACAAGGAATGGTAAATAGCCCTACCTTGTCTCAATACTTTGTACAACAGCCATTGGAGATGATTCGCAAACAGTTTCCCAAATCCATTATTTATCATTATATGGATGATATTTTGTTGGCTGATCCAGATATTAATATTGTGGAAAGGATGTTTGATGAAGTAAAGAAAACCTTGCCTTGCTGGGGATTGCAAATAGCCCCCAAAAAATACAAAGAGGGGATTTCATTAATTATCTAGGGTATAAAATAAGTCTACAAAGAGTTAAGCCACAAAAGGTACAAATCAGAAGAAACCAGTTAAGGACCCTTAATGATTTTCAGAAGCTACTTGGAGATATCAACTGGCCAGTAATTGGCTTGGCCACTCAAGAGCTAAGTAATGTATTTCAAACCTTACAAGGTGATAAAGATTTAAATAGCCCAAGGAAACTGACACCTGAGGCTGAAAAGGAGTTAGCCTTGGTAGAAAGAAAATTGTGGGATACACATCTAGATCGTATTGATCCAAAGATAGCCTGCATCTTAGTTATCTTACCTTCTACTCATTCTCCTACAGGAATTCTTATGCAGAGAGAAGATTATATCTTAGAATGGATATTTTTAGCTCATAAACAGAGTAAGAAGTTAAAAACCTACATTGAAAAGGTCTCTGAATTGATACTAAAGGGAAAAATGAGACTTTGACAATTAGTTGGAATGGACCCGACTGAAATTGTTGTACCTTTTACTAACACAGAAATTGCCTCGTTATGGGCACAAGATGAACATTGGCAAAGAGTGTGCAGTAACTTCTTGGGAGAGATTAACAACAGATACCCTAAAAGCAAGCGGCTTCAGTTCATAAAAAGAACTAATTGGATTATCCCTCGTATATTAAAGGGAACTCCGATATCTGGAGCCCCTACATTTTACACTGATGCTAGTAAATCAGGAAAGGCAGGATATAAATCAGAAGACATAAGTAAGGTGGCTATAAGTCAGTACAAAAATCGGAATTATATGCAATAATCATGGTATTGTCAGATTTTCAAGAGTCCCTTAATATAGTAACTGACTCTCAATATGCAGGAAGCGTTGTTTTACACTTAGAGATTGCTGAACTTATTCAGGATGATTCTGAATTGACCTCACTATTTATTCAACTACAACAAATTATCAGAAATAGGAGTAACCCACTATATATAACACACATAAGATCCCATACAGGTCTGCCAGGCCCTCTAGCACAAGGTAATAATGAAATCGACCAGCTAGTGATAGGAAGCATGCTAGAGGCTTCAGAATTCCATTAAAAACACCATGTTAACAGCAAAGGTTTAAAGAAAGAGATCTCTATTACTTGGCAACAAGCCAAGGAAATTGTGAGTCAATGCCCTACTTGCTCATTATATAACCAAACTCCCTTGCATACAGGAACTAACCCTAAGGGTACCCAAAGAAATGACATTTGGCAAATGGATGTCTTTCATTTTACAGAGTTTGGTAAACTGAAATATGTGTACCATACTATAGACATGTATTCAGGATTTCAATGGGCAACTGCCTTGGCATCAGAAAAGGCTGATTCTGTAATTACACATTTGTTAGAAGTCATGGCCATTATGGGAATACCCATACAAATTAAATCAGACAATGGTCCGGCATATATCTCTAATAAGATGAAGAAGTTTTTTACATATTATAATATAAAACATGTTACAGGCATATCACACAATCCTACAGGACAAGCAGTTGTGGAGAGATCTAATCGAACTCTAAAGGAGATGCTTAATAGGCAAAAGGGATCAATAAGAACCCCCAAAGATAGATTACATAGTGCTTTATTAACCTTAAATTTTTTGAATGCTAATGAACAAAACACCACAGCTGCTGAGAGACATTGGATGGTGGAAAAAACTACTGAACTAAACCAACCTGTTTATATTAAGGATATTCTGACGTCAGAATGGAAAGTGGGAAATGTGTTACACTGGGGGAGAGGTTATGCCTATGTTTCCACAGGAAAAGAAAAGCTGTGGGTTCCTTCCAAGTTGATAAAAATCAGACATAACAAAGGGAGATCCCCCCCTGAAGACCTCGTCGACACAGAAGAAAAGAGAGACTAACACAACCAACCAAATAGGTGATGTATATATGGTGTTGTTTATGTCTCTTATATGGAGACAGCTCTGGAACTGGCTGGGACTAAAATGTCTATACAAAGCCAAGAACACTTAATTGGGTACTAATTTCTCATGACTTAATACATGCCATCCTTTATGAGGGCATGTATACAAAGTTATAGTATAGTTTGATTAAGTGATCAAACTAACCTGAAGAAGGGCTGTTGCCTTTCTTTATTGATCTTCATTGACCAAGCTGTGTGCCCTGCATGCTCCACGTGAATGTCTTTATAAAACTACCTGCTGCTTTTAAGTTTTATATGTTACAGGATGAAAGAAGAGAAACACAGCCCTAGCAAGATTCATACTCAGGGATGCTGAGACTCCGGGACCTTCTGTTCCAGTTTCGTGCTTGATTCTACTGCAGCTATATTGAAGCTGTTTCTTTTAAGGACTTGCTTCCAGAACTTTTCCAGAACAGCTAGATTGCCTGTCCAGCTTTTCTGACTGTCACAGTCATAGTGTCAGCTAAGCAATGAACTTTCTCAGCACATAGTGACTTCAAGGCAAATGATGCAGCTAGCTCTCCTTTGACTAAGCCAATTTTCCTCTTTCCTTTTGGGCCCCCAGATGGGAATTCTTCACCCCAATTCAGCTGGGAGCAGACAAAAGGAGATCATCGTCCCAGTTCCTTATGTTGGGGTGGATGGTTCTGGTTACTTTAGAAATTATACATGTGTTGTCATTTAAAGAATACTTTACAAATGTAGCTTCAGACAGGGAGGGAACTAGGGAGCTTAAATTCAGGGATTTCTACCTTTCCTGTCCTCTTCTCTATCCTTCCTTCTTAGGTAAAAGGGAGGGAGGAAAGAAAGGGGGAGACATAGTAATATCATGGAAATAGACAAATAGGGTTAGGCTAGCAAATTTACTCTTAAATGAAACATTACATAGGTATATCTTACATTGGTAGAAATCTTTATGATTGTTACAAGGTTGAAGTTATCTCTTATATTGGCATAGAATTTATTTTGTACAAATTTAGGGTTTTCACTAGTGTGAGTTTCTTATTGATATAAAGCTGGGATTAATATTTTTACTCTCATATAGGCATTGTGCCTGTATAACTCATTTAGAAATACAAGGCTTAGACCCAGTTCTTATTAAACATTAAAAAAAAAAAACTGATTTGAGATGGTTGGCTTGTGAGTCAGGGGCCTATAGTAATTGCGTGGCTCAGAGCTTACTGTTAGGTGTTTTCTAGATTTTAATTAGAAATAGTGGAAAGGACTTAACAGACAAAAGTTCAGATTGCTTTACATAGATAGTTGGTTTCCAAAAACGTCAGAAGTCCACAGAATTGATGTTACAAGCATTCCTGTATAAACATTCATTTTATTGGAGACCTGTCTGCTCCTGACAGCTTCCCTGTCTTGAATTCTAAGAAGACATTGAGCATCTTTGGAGTTACTCCAGTTGTGGTGAGGCAGCCACTAGGCAAGAATTGCCTCTTTTCATCTACAAACGAAATACTGTGCAGAAAAAAGACACACTTGCAGAATAGTCGACTGATTATATCTGCCAAGACAGAGTAATCAGCCCTTAGTAATTCTGCATTACGAGGTCTGTCAGATGATCCTGGGCCAGAAGGCTGAAGACCAGATGCTCCAACGTTTTGAAATAAGGGACTGTCCAGGTGTTCAGTGGTCTATTTAAATTGGCTGAGTTTTGGAAGCCACGCTTTGTGCTTCCCATATCTTCAGTTAATTGAGTCATTCTGGATTTCTGATGGGGTTGAAGATCTATAGTCTCACAGCCAACCCAGGCTATTTACTTTGAGAGGATGGTTTTCAGATACTATTCATTCTGAAGACAGGACATAAGCCAGGTTCAGAACTAAGTCTTTTAGTTGAGAGAGATGGCAGAGGTTCTATTTAGTTAACAAAAATAATGGACTGGGTATTAGGTCTATCTTGTACTTTAACAATTACAACATGATAATATAGTTTGTGTTCAATTTATATCTGAGAGAAAAGAGTCTTTTAATTGGACAGAAAGGGAGAATAGTTGTGGATAGCCCCAGCCTTTTGTTTTCATGGTATTTCCACTCCTGGGAGAGGCTATGGAGGAAGAGTGAATCTTGTGAACCTTCTGTTCAATTGAATTTGTAAAATAAAGGCTAGAGCCAGTGATTGGGCAGTAGAAGGGGAGGTGGAGAAAAAGGCTTAGGGGAGGAGTCAGAAGGGGAGGAGTCAGAAGAGGTTGTTGCCAGGAGAGGATATAGGCGACGGAGAGCCGGAGGAGGAGAGGAGCCATTGGAGTTGTTGGTGGAAGGACAAGAAAAAGGAGAAGAACGTGGCTTAGAAAACCGCAGGTTGTAAGGGATCTTATAGCTGGGGAACAGAGTAGTGCAATGGTAAATCTGCCTAATCTAGGCTTGCAGTTTATAATCATAGTGAGTTGTGTTTTCCTTGACCGGGCTTGTTTGGGTCGGAGATTTATCACAACACAGTGGAAGACAGGAATTCAGGAACTGTTCTGATTGTTGATGCCCAACCTCAGGATCAAGTACTGGGTTCTCAGTAGCTCAGGTGTGATTCAGCAGTCTGTATTTTTGTTGTTGTTGTGTTTTGTTTTTTTCGAGACAGGGTTTCTCTGTGTAGCCCTGGCTGTCCTGGAACTCACTCTGTAGACCAGACTGGCCTCGAACTCAGAAATCCGACTGCCTCTGCCTCCCAAGTGCTGGGATTAAAGGCGTGCACCACCACCGCCCGGCCAGCGGTCTCTATTTTAAAGCTCACTATTTGTATATGCCTTGTTCTATTCCTCTAGAACCCACTAAATCAGCAGGAGTGATCTATCTCATTGGCTTTAATGATACTATTTGAAGTGTGTGTGTGTGTGTATGTGTGTGTGTGTGTGTGTGTGTGTGTGTGTGTGTGTATGTAGTGATGTATGTGTCCCAGAGCAATTTTGTGGAGTCTTCAATCTTTCCATGAATTGTTGAGCCTGACCTGGGCTTGTTAGGCTTATTCTTATTGGCTGAGTCATCTTTCTCCCCTATCCCAAACCCCACATCTTTTCTTTCTTTTTTTTTTTTTTAAAGATTTATTTATTTAATGTATATGAATGCCCTATTTGCATTTTTGCCTGCATGCCAGAGGGCATCAGATCCCATTACAGATCGTTGTAAGCCACCATGTGGTTGCTGGGAATTGAACTCAGGACCTCTGGAAGAGCAGCCAGTGCTCTCAACTGCTGAGCCATCTCTCCAACCTCAGCATAAGGCTTTTAAAAAAAATTCTTTTTATTATTTTATGTGCATTGTTTTTTGTTTTGCGTGTCTTTGTGGAGGTGTCAGATCTTGGAGTTACAGATAGTTGTGAGCTGCCATGTGGGTGTTGGGAATTGAACCCAGGTCCAAGTCATCTGGAAGCCAGTTAAGAGCCAGTACTCTTAACTACTGAGCTTTCTCTCCAGCCCCAAAATATTTTTTGTTTTGAGACAGAGTTTCTTGTAACCCTGGCTGTCCTAGAACTCCCTCTGTAGACCAACTGCCTCTGCCTCCTGAGCTTAAAGGTATGTGATACCACCTCCCTATCCATGTTTCTTTATTATAGCAGTGGTTTTGATACATTGTTTTAAAAAAAAATTCCCACTACCAACCAAACCACAGAAGACTCCTACAGTCTCTTCAGTTTTAGGTGGTTTTAGTTTTAGGTGGTTTTTTGTTGTTGTTGTTGTTGTTACTCTTGAATTCACCTGGGTTTGCTTTTTCTCTGGTATGAGGTGTGGGAGTAGCTTGCTTGCTTTTCTCACTGTAGATGCCATTGCTCACTGTGTTGATAATGGCTTCTCCCACTGATGTCCAGAGAGTCCCCCTTCTTGTTCTCCCAGAACCCAGGAACTGGCACTCGTGCTAGTACAGTGTTGCTGTGGTTTTTGTGAGATGTTCTAACATTGAGTAGGCTGAGTCCCTCCTATGGTCCTTTTCAAAACTGACAAAGCTGTTCATGGACCTTTATGCTGGTATGTATATTTTAAAATGAGTATCAAGTTTCTTTTTAAAAGTATTTATAGATTACCTTAGGGAGAATGGACATCTTTATAATATTAAGATAGCTCATTGACATAGGTATCAATCACTTAATTTATGTAGACTCTAATAATTCTTCCTCCTCCTTGTCTTCCTCCTCTTCTTTGATTTCTTTATGTCTTAGTGTTTGCTTGAATATCTGTGCACTATGTGCATGCAGTGCCTGCAGAGGCCAGAAGGGGGCATAGGATTCCCTGGAGTCACAGATGATTGTGAAGGACCCTGTGGGGAATCCCTGACATTATTAATGATACACTGTTAGGCTTGCAGACAGGAGCCTAGCATAACTCCTCTGAGTGGCTCTACCCAGCAGCTGACTGAAACAGATGCAGATACACACAGCTAAACATTGGTGGAGGTCAGGGACTCTTATGGAAGAGTTGGGAGAAGGATTGAAGGGCCTGAAGGGGATGGCAACCTATAGGAAGACCAACAAGGTTAATTAACCAGGACCCCTGGGAGCTCTCAGAGACTGACCCCCAGCCAAAGAGCATACACAAGCTGGGACAAGGCCCTCAGCACGTATGGAGCAGATGTGCAGCTCAGTCTCTGTGTGGGTCCCTGAACAATTGGAGTGGAGGCTCTCCCTAAAGTTATAGCCTGACTGTGGTATCCATTCCCTAACAGGGGTACCTTGTCTGGCCTCAGTGGGAGAATTCCAGAGTGGGGGGATACCTGGGAGGAGGGGGCACCCTCTGATAGGAGAAGGGGAGGGAGATGGAGGGAGAGACTCTGGGGGGGGGGGGGGAACCAGGTAAGGGGTAGAGTTTGGGATGTAATAAATAAATATTAATTTTAAAAAGAAGTTAAATAAATTATAAATAAATAAAAAACACTGTAGGAAGCTGCCAGCTTTCCAAAGTGGCTGTCTAGTTCACTGTTTTTTTTTGTTGTTTGTCTTTTCTTTTTGTGGTGGTGGTGTTTTAAGACAGGGTCTCACTACATAGTTCAGGCTGACCTGGAGCTTGCTAGGTAGAGCAGGCTGCAGAACTCAGAGACACCCTCTCCATACCTACTTCTGCTACCCTAATGCTAAAGACCCATACCACTACAGCTGGCATCATCTGCTATCAAATGCGTGGCATAAATACTCAGTATTGATAGTGAGCATATTAAAACACATAACACCATCTGTTAGCATCATTTGCCCTTTGTTATTTGAGTCCCACTGCAAACTACTTTGGAGACTATGGTTGGTTACTTGGTTTGTTCAACTGACACAGGGTCTAATGTAGCCCCGGTTTGCCTTCAACTCCTGATCCTCCTGCCTCCATTTCTTAAGTGCTGGTATTATAAATGCATGCCAAATGGCCAGCTTACTGGCTAGAATTTCTTAGAATTTTTTCTAACTCTGAACCCTTCCCTCCCGCCTTTCAGGCTCACCAGAGTCTTTGTGCTCCACATGTAGACTCATCTCATTCTCTGAACCCAAGCTAGATACCTAGCTTTCCCATGAGTGTGTTGTCCAGTTTCTGCTGACATGAGGCTTCCCTTCAAGATTCATCACCTTGTGTTTGGCCTCTAACCTGAGGTGAGAAATTGTTTTTGAGATATCCTTCACACAAGGTGACCACACTTTCCTGGGGACCATTTTTCCTTTTAAACTTTTTGTTGTGTCTGACCTGTGTATATATCTGTGCACCATGTGCATGCCTGGCTCTGAGAGGCCAGAAGAGGGCGCTGGAGCTCCTGGAATTAGGAGTTATAGACCGTGGAAAACCCTTGTGCTCTGGCCTGGTGGCTCCTTGCTTGCACCCAGATCCCTAAAGGGACTGTTGAGTGCTCCTCTCTTGCTCTCTTCTCCTTTTGGAGATTAAGTATTGCCTTGTAGCTCAGGCTGCTTTTGAATCCCCTCCTTTCTCAATGCTGGGATCAAAGGTGGGCTTCAGCCTCACTTGGCTCTTGTCTATTTTTATTGTTTTTTTGTTGTTGTTGTTTGTTTTGTTTTTCAAGACAGGGTTTCTCTATGTAGCCCTGGCTGTCCTGGAACTCACTCTGTAGACCAGGCTGGCCTCGAAATCAGAAATCCACCTGCTTCTGCCTCCCAAGTGCTGGGATTAAAGGCGTGCACCACCACTGCCTGACTGAGCTCTCTGGTATTATTTTTAAAAATAATACTTTTATTTTCGGTTTTTCAAGACAGGATTTCTTTCTGTGTATAGCTCTAACTGTCTTGGAACTTGCTTTGTAAACCAGGCTGGCCTCAAACTCTCAGAGATCCTCCTGCCTCTGCCTCCTGTGTGCTGGGATTAAAAGTGTGCATCACCACTGCCTGGCTCTGATCATCATGGTGAGAAGCAAATAGATCTGGCACTGGAGCAATGGCTGAGAGCTTTACATTCTGATCCACTGGCAAAAGGTAGGGAGGAAGGGAAGGAGGAGGGGAGGGAGGGAGGAGAGCGCATGAGCCTGGCAAGGGCTTTTGAAACCTCAAAGCTCACAGTGATGGCCACACCTCCTCCAGCAAGGCCACACCTTCTTCCTAATAAGTCACCAACTGGAAACTAAGTATGCAAATCTCTAAGCCTGTGGGTGTCATTCTTCTTCAGATAATCAATTATATCTCTGGACATGTGGTTGGAGAGAATAGTTCTCAATAAAAGATGCCACAGTTCATTTAGTCTATTTGTCCAGTAGATAACAGTCAAGCATCTGCATCATGCCAGACTCTACTAAATACCTTGGACACAGCCAACCAGCAGGAGAACACTGATGGTTACTGTCCACTGGATACTCCCTGACCTGGCTCTGCTAACCCACTTTGCCTGCTAGAAGAGAGAGACTGCTATTTGTGCTAAGCACAGGGAGCTTTCCTGTGACGAGCTGGGGATGGTACCTTCAGAAGGCCCTGGGTGATCAGAAGCAGCAGCCCTCGGCTCTGGCAGGGGTAGCTGCAGCTGTTCAGGGTAGCTAGCCAAAAGGAGTTGGAGAAGGGAGTGGCTTCCTGTTGAGCTGAGATCTTTGCAGCTAGCTTGGAAGTTAGCTTCCAGAGAAACTGGAATTTTCAATATACAAATACAAAACTGAGACTGGCTCACAGGCATGTTCCTGACACCTGTAGCTGGTCAGGAGAATTGGAGAGACCCTCGGTTTTCCCTGTCACCCTTCCTGCTCCGCTCCTGCTCAGGGAGAGACTTGGTCAGGAATGCATGTCTGTACATGAAGGTGATTGTCAGAGGACAGTTTGTAGGAGCTGGTTCACTCTCTCCTTTCTTCATGTGGGTCCAGGGTATCAAACTCAGGTCATCAGGTTTGGCAGGCAGCACCTTTACCCTGACCCTACAACTTACACACATACACTGGTCCCCATTTGTGCCTTTTTAGTTTGAGTTTTACTAAGGTTGTCCTTGTGACCATGGGTTTGGAACTATCCTGTGAGGCTTGGTGAGCTCATCAGTGGATCAAGCGAATCTTTCTTTTTCTTTTTGTTCTTCTTTGGTTTTTTCAAGCCAGGGTTTTTCTTTGGAGCCTTGGCTATTCTGGACTTCGTTCTGTAGACTAGGCTGGCCTCAGTCTCACAGAGATCTTCCTGCCTTTACCTCCTGAGTGCTAGGATTAAAGGTGCTTGCTGTCACCACCACCACCACAGAGCATAAGCGACTCTTATTAAGCTACATAATCACGGTATCTGGGTTGTAAGTGCCCACTAATGTTTGGACAAATGCCTGCACTTAGCCCAGGCCCTAACTCAGAAACTGGAGTAAGCAACACTCAGCATGGTGTGCATGGTGGTGAGTTCACTTCCATAAATCCTTTCTGGGGTCTGCAGTGGGAAATGAGAAATTAGTAGATAGCAGGAGAAACAGAGGCTTCAAGTGAGTATGAGAAACAAACAAGGCCCACATGGCCATGCTGCGGTCAGAGGACTGAGGGACTTTGACAGGTGGGGAAAGACATGAGGAAATGATGAACATAACTGTTCTGGGAAATGCAAAATGAGAGCAGAGGTACGTGATCAATAATGGTGATTAGCAAGCCTCGTGCATTATACCAACATACCTGTGGGAATGACCCTCCGCGACAGAGTCTTCATGCATTCAGGACAGAAGGGATTAGTTCCCTGGATTGGAGTAATGTGTAAGGTGTAACATACAAAGGGCTTCCAGCTGGGCAAGGTGGCCCAGCAATTAGGCAGGTGAGGCAGGACGACTGTGAAGTTAGCTTATGTAGTTCTAGGCTAGACTAGCCTACATAGTGAGACCCTGTTTCAAGAAACCCTCTCCCTTAAAAGCCAACAACACAAAATCAAACTGTTTATTCTTCCACTTCCTACCCGGTGAGGAACACCTAGCTAGCTTTTAAAACAACAGCTTCTGATTACCTCATCACACCTGAGCTCACGCCTGCAGTCCTAGCCCCTGGAAGGCCTGGAAGATCAGGAGTTCAAAGCCAGTCTGAGCTCTACAAAACCTACCTTAAAAACAAATGAAACAATAAAAAACTAGGCCTGGTAGCTCATGATTGTCATTCCAGCACTCAGGTTGCTGAGGCAGAAAGTTCAAAACTTAAAGGACAGCCTGGGTTATACTCAAGACCAGAGTATTTTGGACAGCAGTTGAAAAGACAGTACCATTGATGACCACCATAAAGTGGCAACAAGAAAAGGGAAGGGATAGCAGGTGTCCTGCTCAAAGTAAGATTAAGATGGGCTTATCCTGGGGTCATGTTGAAGGTGCTGTGCCCAATACTGAACACAGGCTTTGCCAGGTCAAGTGTGTCACTGCAGACTAATTCTGTATGACCATCTGTCTTATTGACAGGTCTTTATGGAGACTTTTTTTCTAACTGTATTAGTGTGAATTAGCCCCTGTAAGGGTATAATAGCATGTATTGCACATAGGGCTGTTGTGGTTTGAATGAGAACACTGCTCCCCTCCCCCCACCCACACATATACTAAGGACCAAGGCTCATATTTGAATGCTTGGTCCTTAGTTGGTGGAACTGTATGGGAAGGATTAAATGTGGACTTATTGGAGGAGGCATGGCATTGGGGTTGGCCTTTGAGGTTTCAAAGGATTATTCCCAGTTCTCTGCTGCATGCTTGTCATCTGAAGATGTGAGCTCTAAGCTTCTGCTCCAGCACCATGCCTGCTGCCATGTTTCTCACCAGGATGATTCTGAAATCTAACCCTCAGGAACAACAATCTTCAAAGTTTTCTTATATATTGCCTTGGATATGAGGTCTTAGGATGGTAATAGAAAAGTGTCTAAGCCAGGGGTAGTATGGTAGGTGCTGGATGTCTACTCCCTCAGATGCATCCATTAGAATCACGCATTCAGGGCAGCTGGACAGGGATAGCAGTGTTGAGGATGGAGTCTAATGGCTTGTGCTTTCAAGTGTTATTAGAGTCTGCTTCTATCCTGAGATGATAGGCCTGTGGCTTACAGAGCTGGCTGAAGCCTAGGCAAAGGATGCTGGGATGGGGTGGGGCAAGGGACACCAGATAGGGCAGCTGCCTCCCCTGCCCCCACAGCAGGGGCAGAGGATTAGGTGACAGTCCCCAAACCTAGCCCGGAACTAACACCCTCCTCCCCTTCAGATGGGCACCTTGGCCTGTTCCCTCAAGCTTGTCAAAGCTCAGAATAACCTGAGAACCAGACATTAGGATGGCAGGGGCTTTGCTTGGGGCCCTGCTTCTCCTGACACTCTTTGGTAAGGACAGGGGTCAGGGGAGCCAGGTGGATCCATATGTCAACATTAAGGGAGTAGGGAAAGGACTAAGACTAGGGTGGAGACTGAGACTGTACTTGGTCCTCAGGTGCAATATTTTTGGTTTAGAAGGACTCTAGAAATATAAACACAGGAGGGTGTGCTGGCCTGAGGAGCAGAGAGAAGCCTTTCAGGGCTGCTTCTTCATGTACAGTGATCCTTCCGTCTTGAATCACAGGCAGAAGCCAGGGGAAGAATGAAGAGCTTAGCCTGTACCACCATCTCTTCGACAATTATGACCCAAAATGCCGGCCAGTTAGGAGACCCGAGGACACTGTCACCATCAAGCTCAAGGTCACCCTAACCAACCTCATCTCACTGGTAAGACCTCCCCCCAATTCTAATCCTATACTCTCACTTCTATCCCTAACTCCTGGCTTCAGCGGGCTTCTTTCTGTTGTAGAATGAGAAAGAAGAAACTCTGACCACCAGTGTCTGGATTGGAATTGTGAGTCAGACTTGGGGAGCAGTGGGAGGGTTCCCAGCCAACCCCTTTCTTTCCTACCAGGTGGGGGATGGAGAGTTCATGCCCTCTCATTCCTGCCTCTTAGGAATGGTGTGACTATCGGCTTGACTTCAACAAGGACGATTTTGCAGGTGTAGAAGTTCTGCGGGTCCCTTCAGACCATGTATGGCTGCCAGAGATTGTTCTAGAAAACAAGTGAGGATTACCCAGAGGGCAGGCTGCAAGGGAAGTGGTTTTGGGGGATTTGGTTGGTGAAGGAGGTTCAGACATGTGAAAAGCTTGGTTTCCACAGTATTGATGGGCAGTTTGGAGTGGCGTATGACAGCAATATCCTTATCTATGAGGGAGGCTGTGTGAGCTGGCTGCCCCCAGCCATCTACCGGAGCACCTGCGCAGTGGAGGTCACCTATTTTCCGTTTGACTGGCAGAACTGCTCTCTCATTTTTCGGTAGGAAGAATCACTTCAAGCATGATACTGAGAAGGGTCTAGCACAGGGGACAGGGCCTGCTATGGAGGAGTCTGTGGGGTCTTCTTTGGAAGGACTTTTGTGAAGGAGGTGGAATGAGGCACTGGAATGAAGGGGTGGGAAGCTGGATCTAGGTTTGCAGTAGGGTGGGCACAGGCTTCTTGCTGCCATCTTGTAGTTTTACCCTGTAGTCCCAGCTACTCCTCAGGAAGAGTCTGAGGCATAAAAATTACTGAAGTCCAGGAATCCCTGGGACAACATGGTGAGCCCATCAGCAACCCAAAACAAAACAAAAAGGCAGCAGGACTGGGAATATGCTGGGAATGTGGACAAAAGGGAGCCATACTACTCTGCCAGAGCCCAGCTTCCTGGTGGGACTAAGATGGCTCCCAGCTTCTGGGGTGAAGACTGGCCCTGTTTCACAGCTCCCAGACCTACAATGCTGAAGAGGTGAAGTTCATCTTTGCACTGGATGACGATAACAATACCATCGACAAAATTGACATTGACACTGCAGCTTTTACCGGTGAAGGGATATATACCTTTTCCCAAAAATCTTTTCTCAGATAGGGCTCAAGGGGGTGAGGGGGACTTTCAGTGTAGGGCTCGACTTGAGTCACACTACCTGAAGCTGAGCTTCTTGAAGTCAGCCTGGATTGTCACACTCCTCAAATACGCTAGTTCCACTCCCCCACAGAAATGCCCCTCTCCACCCATTCTGCCCCTATGCTGACAGCCCAGGTCTCAAGTAGCCCTCTTGGTCTGGAGTTGCAGGTGTGCAGGCTGACTGAGCCCTGTGTCTTGCAGAGAATGGAGAATGGGCCATAGACTACTGCCCAGGCGTGATTCACAACCATGAGGGAGGCTCCTCAGACGTCATCTACACGCTCATCATCCGCCGGAAGCCACTTTTTTATGTCATTAACATCATTGTGCCTTGTGTGCTCATTTCTGGCTTGGTGCTGCTAGCTTACTTCTTGCCTGCACAGGGTAAGGGGTGACCCTGATTCCTGAACCCCAGGCTGGGCTTGCTCCCTGGCTCGCCTCTTACAGGTTGCTTCCTCTAGCTGGTGGCCAGAAATGCACAGTCTCTATCAACGTCCTGCTAGCCCAGACTGTCTTCTTGTTTCTAATTGCCCAGAAAATTCCAGAGACGTCTCTGAGCGTGCCGCTGCTGGGCAGGTAATCTCACAGTGGATCCCACAGAGATGGGGGCCCGCATGGAGGATGGAGCCAAAGGCGGCTTGCATAGGGACTTGGTGTTGTCCCGTTCTGGACTTTTATTTGGACACAGAGTTGGACTGGGACAGTGATGGATTATCTGTTCCCCCATTCTCCTCACTGCTGCTGGACGGCACCTTGAGGTTTCCCGAGTATCTCTGCTAAGAGGACAGTATTGCTCAGTATCTCCTTAATCATACCTCCTCTGACCCGTGTCACACCCTTTATCCCAAACGCACCAGATCCCCAGGGATCCCAAGGCCCAGTTGTTGTAGTGTTTGTTGCAGGGATGAGGTAGACCGTTGCAAACCTCGGCCACACAGGTACAACCACGCCCCCTGGATCAGGTACCGAGCACTTGCTCCAGCTGCTGCTCCAGCTTGCCGAATCCCCTGCCCTGCGGCCAGGGCTAAACGAGCCAGCGCTCTACCAGGATCCCCAGTGTCCTGGGCTGGGCCTGGGAAGCCGTTGCTGCTGTCCAGTCGCTGCACCTCCTGCTGCAGCCACAGGGCCGAGATCTGCATTGGGGCACATGGGCTAGAGGTCCCTGCTTTTGCTGGCTTAGCCCTCTCCCCCTTTTCTTCCCATCCCTCAACTTCCCAGAGCTGCACCTCCAACAAGGTGGCGCCAAAGTTCATGATGCTGGCTGCGGCTTCTCTTAGCACCAGTCCTAAGGTGGCTTTCTGGGTGGGCGGCTTGTCGGATTCCCGGGGGTCCTGGGACTTAAGCTCTCTGAACCTTTGCACCAGATATTCGTGAGCTGCGGCCACAGCAAGTTCCAAGGAAGATAGAAGTGGAGGCTGTAAGGCCACCTGGAGGAGCAGGGGTAGTGGAGTGGTCACAAGGAAAGGGTCATAACAGGAAACACTGGAGACCGCCCCAGATTCTGCCTTTGAGTGGGCCATTCTAATAACCTCACCTCAGTGGAGCTGTGGAAGCGGTAGACCCACAGCAGGGTGTCCAAACTGTTGGGAATCCCCTTCATGGCCGCACCAGATGGTATAGGCAAAAGGGCCGGGACAATACTGCCATCGTCAAGGAGTAGCAAGAAGTAACTCCACCAGTTGTGCGGAGGTGGTATTTGTGAGGTAGAGGACAGCCAAGTGCCTTCTGTTTGTGGGATGCAGTGACCTCATGCTTCCTGTGTATCAGGTATCTTATTTTCGTCATGGTGGTTGCCACACTCATTGTCATGAATTGTGTCATCGTGCTCAACGTATCTTTGCGGACGCCAACGACTCATGCCACATCCCCTCGGCTGCGCCACGTAAGTGCTGGTTGAAGAAAGTACTGCCCAGGGGTGGGAAGCAGGCTTGGAACCTTTCTCTGCCCCGGCTGCAGATTTTATTAGAGCTACTGCCGCGTCTCCTGGGCTCGAGCCCACCCCCAGAAGATCCCCGAACTGCCTCACCAGCAAGGCGTGCCTCATCTGTGGGCATTCTGCTCAGAGCGGAAGAGCTCATCTTGAAAAAGCCGAGGAGCGAACTAGTGTTTGAGGGGCAGAGGCATCGGCATGGAACTGGGACTGGTGAGCACTGCTCTTGGGTCAAAGGCATACACTCGCGATTGGGGACGCTCTTTAATGACCCAGCACTTGGTGTCACCTTAGCAGCAGCCCTCTGCCAGAACCTGGGTGCTGCAGCTCCTGAGATCCGCGGCTGCGTGGATGCGGTGAACTTTGTGGCTGAGAGCACAAGGGACCAGGAAGCCACTGGAGAGGTGGGTTGGGAGGTTGGGGCGGAGCGGTGCTAGAAGCCCCGCCTTCCAGGCCTCTCCCTTGCTAAGCTCTCACTCTCTTACAGGAACTGTCCGACTGGATGCGTATGGGGAAAGCCCTCGACAAAGTCTGTTTTTGGGCAGCTTTGGTGCTCTTCGGCGTCGGTTCTACTCTCATCTTCCTTGGAAGTTACTTCAACCAAGTTCCTGATCTCCCCTACCCACCGTGCATCCAACCTGGGCCTAAACCAACAGCAGCGCCTACCTCACCCCCAACCCCCAAGGAAAAGATTTTGTAAAAAGAGTACCAATAAATGTGGTCTGTGAACTTGCCAGAAGGGTTGTGTGGTCTTGTGGGTGGGTTGACTCCTCAGGGATATCAGTAGAAGATGGGTAGATGGTTTGGACAGGCACTTGAAGCCAATTGGTTCAGTTTTGCTCTTGGCTCCTAACCTAAAGAATGTTTATCTAGTTGACAGCCAATGAGGTTTTGCAAGACCTAGACATAGAAACACTAAAGCCTCAAGTCTGGCTTGGCCCTGCTGGGGCTGGTAAAAACGAAATATTCTCAAAGGGTCCTCCAGGGTTAGGTCTGAGAATGACCTGGATTCCTGGCTCCGCCATCCATCTCACTTCATCCTCTCACACTTAACATCATGCCTTCCTTTTACCCTCTGCATTCCCAACTCTCAAATGTCTCCCTAGAAAGCATCCAGGATTGAGAGAGAATGGCAGGATCTCAAAATGGTGGAAGCTGGTTGAATTGTCTTTATTAACAAAGGGGATATCCAAGGCCACTACATTGAGAAAGGATACAGGAGAGAGAAGGGCTACTTGCTGCTCACACTATATACAGATGCAAGCAAGGGAGGATGGAGGGTGGGAGCTCTGAGCTCTCTCCCTCTAGGGAAGGGGAGGGGCTAGAAGGGGTGGGAGTGGGGAGGAAAGGGGGGAATGTTTTGGCTATGGGGTCCCTCCTCCATTCCCTGGGGGCTGGGGGGGGCAATCATTAAAGTGCTTTCAGAAAATGAGGAAATGGTCCCTGCCCCTGGAATGGCTGGTGACCGCCCCCCCTCCCCCAGAACCCAGGGCCCAGTGAACACCCCCCCCAGAGTCTGGTACATTCAAGGGGGGAGCCGGCTCCCCTGGCGTGCAAATAAAGGGGTCAGGGCCCTGCTCAGTCAGCAGCAATGGGGTAAGGGCTCCAAGCCTCGAGCACTCTCCTCTTCTGTGGAGAAAAGGGGAGGAGCAAGTCCCACTCAGTCCCTGCTAAGGGGAAGGAAGCTGTGTCATTCCCCAGAAGTTGGGGAAAGGCACAGTTTTGAGAATGTTGGGAGAAAGGATGGTCACGTGATCACAAAAGCTTCAGGGATATGAGGTCACGTTCCCAGCAGGCTCCAGTGAATCAAACCAATAAAAGCAAAAGCCCAAGGGGAGGGGGCGGTGGGAGGACAGGGGCGGCCTGGGTAATCTGGCTGTGGGGAGAGAGCTGGGTCCACGTTGGGAGGCCCAGCCCAGGGGCCTTGTCACCAGTTCATAATGCAGTTACGGTTCAGAGTCATAAAGTAAACTTGGCTGCTTCCTCCAGAGCGGACTGAGGCAAAAAACACCTGGATAAAGTAGAAAAGACACCAGGGCTAAAGTGTATGTGGGGGAGGGGGGGAGGTGCAGGGAGGAGAGAAGTGGACACTGGGAGAGAGAAAGAGGAAGTGAATGACATCTGTTTCTCTCCATCCCCAAGGAAAGGCAAAAAAGTGTTACTAGGTCCCTGGGGTAAAGGCAGTAGAGCCCATGGGGAAGGAGGGTATGGCTCTGATAGCTCAAAACAGCAGAACCATTCCACATGCCCAGATCCCTGCCCAGAGCAAAATGGACCAGAGCAAGGTGGAGAGGCAGCCCATCACCTGGGCTGGGCTCCCTTCAGACACACACTGGCTCACCTTATCATTCCGCTCGCACAGGAACTTGAGCCTCTGGGCTCGTTTGTGCATGAAGACCCCATCTAGGTGGCCCGTCTCCACAGAGCGGATCTCTATGGCCTTCTCGCCCCAGCCCATTATCTGGTTGGAGCAGATGTAGGCTGAAGGGAGAAGACAGTGGAAGGACTGTAAGAAGGTTTTAGTCCTCACCACCTGGGAACAAGTAGCAAGGGGTGGCCTTCTTGGGGTGGCCTTCCTCACATACCAACAGAGGTGGGCATCTCCCCCCACTGCAGCACCACGTCCTTGATGATCCGGCCGTACGTGTTGACATAGACGCCCTCGTCCTCATAGCACAGCAGCATCTCCATGCCGTCAGTGTTGGGGAGAAAGATGATGGCGTGCGGTGTGATCTGACTCTGGATCTAGGGAGAAGACGGTGGACTGCGTGGGGTCCTCACGTCTCATTGTCCAGAATGGGTTGGTCTCCCTCGACCCAGAGCCCTGCTAAGCTCACATGTACAGGGATGTAGATGTCATAGCTGTTCCCAGAGTCAACATCCACAGCATGGAAGCCAGCACTGGAGCCATAGATGACCTTAAGCCGCTGTCCTTCCTCTACGGTCAGGTCCACCAGCAGAGGGCGGTGAGGGAGGTCAGCAAAGGACTGTGGAGAGAGAAGGCTCAGGAAGACAGGTGGAGGAGTAGAACCTTGGAACACACTGGTGGCTGAGGCTGGGATTACCTTGAAGGCCATGAATTTGTGGTAGGGTTTGGGGGCCCAGGCATACACTTCCACAGAGTTCTTCAGGGCAATGACCAGGAACTTAATTCGCTCATATTTCACTGGAGGGCAGGAAAGGGGGGAGACGCAGTGACTTCCACTGTCAGCCTTGAAGATCTCTTAGAAGTTAGCCCAGACCTTGTTGTTCCCTTGCTACTGTGCTGTGGCATCCTCACCAACACGATAGTGTCCGCAGCCCTCCATGTCCCCCACGGTGGTCCACCCCTGCTTCTTTTCCACCTCTGGATCATTGTGCAGAATCTTGTTCCGAAGCCAGGACAGGTAATACACCCGCAGTTTGTTCCTTTTCCCTGTGAGATGATCAAACAAGCATACATGGACACACATGGACACACATGGACACACACTCATTCTTATCAAAGGCCCTGTTGCTGCTTCCCACAATGCTGTCTGATCACTGTTGTTGTCCTCCTAGGATGAAGATAAGCAAGCAAAAGTTAAGCCCTTGTCCCCAGCTCCACACACACACCTGAGATGGTGATAAGCAAGTTGAGTCCCTCCAGGACATCCATTTGCTGGAAGCGGCGCCGCCCAATAAGTCCATATACCTTGCCTTGCCCACTTCGGTCCAGCAACATCAGCCCATTCTCTGTGCCCACCAGGAGGTTGACCCCTGCAACAGGAATCCTTGGACAGGTCAGAGGCAGATCCAGGCTCTTCCCTGACCAGGAGCATGGAGGCTGTGCCCAGACCACTTTCACCATTTTCAGCCCTGGCTTACCCCAGAGGGCTGCACAGAGAATCTCAGAATTGAATCGCTTCTTGTACTTGCGAATCTCGGGAGTTTCACTATGGGCTCGGGTGTTGGTGGGATTAACGTTGACCACAGAGCCCTTCCTCACATCGAACTGCACTTGATCAAGGCGACCGCCTTCTCCACCCACTAGGGCTGCCAAAGAGAGAGGGAGGGTGGGCTGCAGCCCTCAGTGATTGCTTTTATTCCTATGTCCCTCCATCTGATCTTGGCTTGTCAGTGTCCTCCAAAGGGGAGACTCTAGAACAGAGGTGCACTGAGGTAAGAGTGCCTGAGCTGGAGGCCAAAGCCTGGCTCACCGTTGGCCTGCCTCCAGCACCCAGCAGTTCCACCTCTGCCTGGCTCCCTCAGCCACTCTGCACAACACCCCCTTGCTCCCCTGTAGCCCCCCCTGTAATCTCTGCTAGGGCAGGGACTAAGCCTCAAATAAGAGGCCTGTGCTTGGACTTTTAAATTTTTTGAATTTTATTTTTGTTTTCTTGTCTGTGTGTGCTGGTACCCACGGAGGCCAGAAGATAGCATCAGATCCCCTGGACCTGGAGTTACAGGAGGTTGTGAGCTGTCTGATGTGAATGTATGAATCAAACTTGGGTTCTCTGGAATAGTAGAACCTTTTATCCACTGAGCCATCTATCCAGCCCCATGCCTATACTTTGTAAAGCCCCATTCTCAAAGAGCTTCTACCCAGGCTAGCTCTGGACTCTAGCCTCAAGGCAGATAGCTCCTCCTGTCCTCACCTGTGATAGGGATGGTATCCCCACTGCCTCCAGGCTGGTAGATCCCTAGATCCACAAACATGGTGAATGAGCTCTTTCCTGGGGCCTTTACCAGCCCACGAGACTGGTACTGTAAGGGGAGAGGGAACAGTCAAGATACATGTGTGGTTCTGGCCTCTAGGCCTCGTTCTTCTAATGGGACAGACCTCAGGTTCTCATTAAGGTCACAGTACCTTGCTTCACCTATCAGTGTTCTTAGCACCCCACTCTTCTGCGAACCCCAGGTTCTTCCTTTCGTCACTGACCCACCACCCCAGCATACTTACATCACTGCCCCCATCCTTGGTTGGAGGGCTTTGACCTTTGCTGTTCTCAGTAGGTGAGTGGCTAGGCTGGACCACATCTGGCAGATTGGTGTAGCCATTGCTATCAGCAAGCATCAGGCTTCGTTCCTCTTCAGGAGTCTAAAGAATAGTGATTAAGTCAGGGTAGGGCTGCAGAGGGCATGCTCCAGGAAAAGGCAAGAAGGGTAAGGAGACCACTCACACGCTGGACCACCATGGTGCCTCCTCCATATGAGGACTGGGTCCCAGATATCTCTTCAACATCATGAACCACCATGGTGCTGACGCTGTCTGTATCACCATCACTGCTGTGGAAAAGATGAAGGTGGGGCCTTCCAGGTCCTGCCTGCCATACAATGCCACAGGAAGCAGGTAACAGCCAGAGACTTGGCTTTCAGCCTCCTCAAAAGTCCTCACTGATTCAGGTCTTTTATGAGTGGCCCTCATAAAAGTTGACAAAGAGACAGAGGGGTATCTGACAGGGTCTCACAGTGACAGAGCAGTGGAAGAGGGGGGAGCTACCAACTCCACTCTGTTCCCTCCAACTTTGTACAACCCTGTTCCCTCCTTCCCCGAATTTCTCCTCTGCCTGTCCTGATAAGGGAGGCCCTGCCCTAGGACACCTCATACCGGCCCCCGGGAGTGTCTCTGCTCCCCTCTGATGGTTCCCCATCGCCTTCTTCCTCCTCATCTTCACTGCTCTCCACCTCCTCACTGGATGAGGAATAGTCCATGGCCTTCTTGGGAGGCTTAGGGGCCTCATCCAGAGTCCGCTCTTTGAGCAACACGAAATCCTGCAGGGAAGAAGAGATGAGGGGAGGCAGTAGGGCTTGGGCAGAAGCAACACCAAAGAAGGGTGCCTGCTAGTGGAAGTGCAGGAAGTGCAGGCAGGGAACAAAGGATGGCTTCCCAGCAGCCCCTCACTAACCTCACCAATCGCTCGCTTATAGCTCTGGAAGAGGTCACAGAGGAAGAAAGGCGGCCAGGAGGAAGCAGAAGAGATGGTGAGAAAGGTTAGTAACATGAGCTGTGCGGTCTAAGTCTGCAGCTCCCCTGTCTCTCACATTAGTGACGGCTCCACATCCTGCCCCAGATCACTTACTGCGGGCCGGCCTGGCCTTGAGCGGTGGTCTTCAGGCTTGGCTTTGTTCCCAGGGGAGAGCACTGGGGAGCTTTCCAGTTTTGTGGAAGCTGAGCATGGCAGGGTGGGAGACAGAAAGTCACAGATACCTATAGTGTGGCCCAGGCCCATGCCCTGGGCTGACTACAAGCCCCAAACCCATCTACATCCCTCTTGTTCCTGTGGTGCTCGGATGCTAAGCCACTAAGGCAATGGACTCTGCTTTTGGTGTTGGTCAAGACAAAGCCAAGACCCAGAGAAGGCTTAGGCCTGGTTGACATACCTCCCACACGGTTTCGGTTCCGCTCCAAGGAGCCAGCCTGAGGGAGGTGGCCGTGGGAGGCCGGGAGAACGCTGTCTGAGCGCTCCCAGCCAGGGTCACTCCTCCTGAGGTCAGGGTTACTGTGAAGGGACAGAGTTCACATCAGAGATGCACTCCAATCCCTGAGTGTCAAGCTACGCTGCAGGAGGAGCCATCACCAGGGAAGCAGGTGGCAGAAGTGAGAGGTGAGAGGAAGTGGGGGGCAACTCCATTACCTAGAGGCGTTGGGCGGGCCAGGGGGCTGAGCTGGGGGCCCGGGAGGCTTGGGGGTGCCCCGCTCTGCCCGCCTCTGCAGATAGATTTGCCAGGCGGAGTTACTGCGAGGTCTGTGGAGGGAGCACAGGGTGCCGGGGCGGGTCGTGGTGGCACAGGGAGGGGATGAGGTACCTGGTCTGGAGCTTGCCCCACCCCTATGCAGATAACCTGGCAAAGTCCCTATCTCTCTTACTCCCTAGGCTGCCACATGATCCCACCCTGGTGTTGTGTACCTGGCACGGACAGCCTGAGCTGGCCGGGACCCTCCGGCCCCACTGGTGTTAAGGGCAGTGGCAATAGACGAGGTCCTCTGAGGAACCTGGAGAGAAAGAACAGTCGACAAGCTCTGACAGTCTTGTGCAGACATGGCTCACACTTGATTCCACTGTCAATCTGAGGAATGTAGTCTTCAGCATTCATGGAGAAACAAACAGGTTCAGAAGTTACTGAATATGTCCAAGCTATGAACCTGAAAAATGGCCAGTCTGGGATAGGGTAGCCCTTAGATTCCTGGCCATTTCACATTCCTACAGTCACGTTTGTCTTTCTACCTTCTGGATGCTAACTAACCCTTACAGGCAGGTGTGTCCGTGGTTGCACTGCTTTCTTCCACCCACTCTGAACTCTTACATTCTTGTTTTTTAGGGTTATACTTACCTTGGGTGGAGCCTCATTATCAGGCCGGACCCAGGATGGAGGGTTTGGGCTAGGCCCAGGCCCTTCAGAGGTGGGGTCTGAATTCTGGCGAATGACAGCTCCTCGGGCACTGGGTGTGGCAGTGGGTGTGGGGACAGCAGCAGGGTCAGGGTCGTGGGAGGCTGGGAAGGCAGCCAGGTTTCGAGTGGGCTGGTCCTGCAGGGACTGGGATCGGGGTACAGGTGCTGCATATGGCTTCAATGGGACCCGGTGTGCCACCAGGCTCTGCAGGGAAAGACCAGAAAGGGTGCACAGGCTGCTTTGTGGCAGATCCTGCCAAGAGGCACCTGGGCTGAGAAAAGTCCTCTCTCCCATCAAAAGATAAGAGGATTCTAAAACTGGCAAAGTAAACTATGCAGGGGATGTGCCCAATATGTGCAGAAGACACCAGTGAATGCAAGCACATACTCATGGCTGTAGGAAGCAAAGGCACCCATGTCTCTGTTAGGACAGGAATGGGGACAGACTCACCTTGTGTGGTCCTTCCTGAGGCTCCACAGGCCTCTGCATAGGAGGAGTTTGGGAAAGAGGTCCTGGGGGGCTGGGAGAGGTCTGGGAGATGGGGGGCTCTGGCCCTGCAGTGCTTGGCTTCGTCTTGGCCAAGGGAGAGTTCTGCTGCTTGTTCATCCGTGCTCTCTCTTCTACCTACACGCGATTTGAGCACAGCGTCAACAGGTAGGCCAGAGAGCGGGGGTCAGCAGGCCAACATTTAGAGCCTCACACACTGCAGCTCCACAACCTCCACGCCTTCCCCTCCTCAGTGCCCGTTACTGTGGAGCAACCTCTTCTCCCAACTGTCCAGCCATGGGGCGGTGGGACTGGTAGGATGGGGTCTCAGGGGACAGAGGAGGCGGCATACCTCTCGGGCCCATGCTGGCTTGTCAGCAGGATTAATGCCCCGACCATAATGATACAGGGGCTTCCTGTCTCCAGGCAGGATCTGCTGCTGCTGCTGCTGCTGCTGCTGCTGCTGCTGCTTTTGGAGCTGCTGCTGTTGCTGCTGCTGCTGCAGGGACTTGAGGTAGGCATGTTCCTGCTGCAGCTGTCTCTGGAGCCGCTCCGACTGCCGCTGCTCCTCCAGCTGCTTCCGCTTGTATTCCTGGGCCCAACGGTAGGGAGAGAGGGCTCAGCAGAGTGTGGCCTGTGTAAGTTAGAGCAGGCATGCCTTTCCTTTCCTCTGCTGCCTAGACAGGAGCCACTTCCCTGGTCTTGGAAAGCCCCGTTCCCTGATGTGTTCCCATCCCAGTGTAGGAAAGCAGCTCAGAATGGCATTTTCCCGAGGACACTGAGGGACCCCGTTACCAGCAGCAGGGCCTGTTCCTGGAGCAGCTGTTGCTGGAGGATCTCGAGCTGTCTCTGCTCCTCCTCTAGCCTGTGACGGATATACTCCTGGGGGGGGGAGGCAGGCGGGGGGGGGGGGGGGGGGGGGGGAGGGTGGCGGCAGCGGCGAAGGAAGGGATCAGCAGGGTGAGGATGAGGGGGGACAGGGGTAGATGAGCCCCGGGGGGCAATGTGGCACAGATGGGAATAAGAGGACACGGGATGAGGAGGAATCAGGTGGAACCATGAAGGATAGCGCCCAGGGAGGAGACAAGGATGGGCAGAGATGGGGAATGAAGGCACAGAGACAGGAGGGCAGGGAGCAGGGTAGGGTTGAAGGGTAGGAGAAAACAGAGAAAGAGTGAAGCTAGAAAAGATAGGAGGAATCTAGGGGCAGGGGAACGAAAGGGACAGGGCACCGGGAGCAGGAAGGCAGGCAGCAGGAGCAGGGCAGGGCAGAAGTGGAGGCGGGTGTGTGTGTGTGCACTGGCGCCAATACCTGTTCCCGCTCTGCTTGCCGCCTCTCCTCCTCTCGCCGCAGGGCTTGCATGTCTTCCAACCGCCGCTGCTGCTCCTTCTCCTGCAGCTTACGCTGCTCTCGCTCTCGCCGCTGTTGCTGTAGACCAAGTGTGCAGTGTGTCTTACGGATGGGACAGGAACTGACGCTAGGCTAGTACCACGCAGCCTTGGAGGGACTGCCCCTCCATGAGGAGCAGGGCAAGTGTGTCAGAGGTGGTGGAGAGGAAGGCTTCAAAGTTTCCAAGCACATATCCCTAGCCCTGTACCAGAGCTGTGCAGCTGGGCCCCAGGAGCTCAGTTTGAGAAGTCTGAGGTAGCCATGCACATGGGGCTAACAGCCCTCTGAGTGGGCTGAGCAACACGACATTTGTATCTTTCTACTGAACTCTTTTATGTTAACTTGACACAAGCCAGAGTGATTTTTAGAAGAAGGAGCCTTCATTAAGAAAATGTCCCCATGAGATTAGTGGTGCATTTTCTTGACTGATGACTGACATGGGAGTGGCCAGGCCACTGTCAGCCACTGGTGCAGGCTGTCTCACCCTTGGACTGGTGGTCCTGGGTGCTATAAGGAAAACAGGCTAAGCAAGCCATGAGGAGCAAGCCTGTGAGCCATGTTCCTCCAAGCTGCTTTTGGTCAAGGTGCATGGTGCAGTTGAAAGCCTAAGCCAGTCAGCCACCAAACAAACACTGACCCAAGCCTTTGTGATTTAAACACTAAGAGATGGATGTTAATGTCAACCTTTGGCCAACAGGGGGCACCATGTGCCCATGCACAGAAAAGCCACCTTGCAAACAACAGCAACAACAAAATGGTCAAGACCAAGCTTCTGGACCCTTACACACAGAGGAACGCTTCCTGTGGCGAGGTTGCTGGACGGGCCTCTGTCAAATCCTACCCTCTTCTATCAACAGCAGCAAGCTTTCCAAAGTCAATCTTTCTTGCAAATTTCTTCTTATTCAGTAAGACTAGAACTTACTCTGAGGAGCAGAAGCTGGTGTAGATGCTAGAACTACTGCCTCCTAGACAATGTTTTTATTGTTTAGTTATAAACTTTGAAAAAAAAAAAAAGTCCAGATTTCTCATTCTCCATTACGCACCAACAGTAAGTACATTCAAACACACACACACACACACACACACACACACACTTTTGTTTGTATGTGTTACCAGAGACCAAACCCAAGATCCTCGTGTACGGCAGGCTCTACCACTGTGCTGTATTCCTAACCCCCGACCTTTTTTTTTGAGACAAGGCTTAAACTTATCAGATTGGGCACAAGCTTGCGAGTAGCTGAGGCTGGCCACAATTTCTCACTTCTTGCCTCCTCCTCAGAGTGCTGAGATTACAAGTATGTACTGCTGCAACTAGTTTCATATGGCACACTGGCTTCAGGGGTCTAGGCATGTCAGCAAGCCCTCCATCAACTGACCTATACTCCCAGCTTTTTGGTTGTTATGCAGTTTTGTTTTTTGGTCCTGAGACTAGGCTAGTCTAGAATTTTTCATCTTCCTGCCTCTACCACCCAAATGCTAAGAGTACAGGAGAAAGCTACCACACCTCACTGTATTATTTTAATGAGTAATATAACAAATGGAAAACTGTACTTAAACACAAGATTCTTCTTAATTAAAATGAATCTCCTCTACCAACCTTTAATTAGTCCCAAACAGGAAAGCTATACTTTATAAGAAAATAAGTCAAAACCAAAATAATCAGGGATATAATCTTTGTTTGGAGCAGATCAGCTGCACAAACATACACAGACACAGACCTGCAGGAAGCCAGGACAGATGGGTCTGTAGAGCTGGAGAAGCCCAGAGTCGACGTTAAGTAGAAATAGCTTTATCCTGACAACTGCTGCTTTTCAGAATGGCTCTGCTCGGACAGGATGCTGCTGGCACAACCATCCACATGGGGCCAGGTGGGGAGCCAGGAGGTGGAGACTGAGTCTCTACTAGTAGTAGGGTCTGGTAAGAGCTAGGCAGGGCCTGCCTCACTCAGCTCTTCCTCCTGCCCTGGCCCACAGCCAGTGTCTTGTCAATACACAGGATGGGGACCCACCTCCTCCACACGTCTCCGCTCCTCCTTCTGCTCCTCTATGCGACGCTGCCGCTGGTGCAGCAGGTGTTTGATGTGTGCCTCAGGGTCCCGCTGCTGCTGCTGCTGCAGCTGCTGCTGCTGCTTTAGGGCCTCAGAGTTGCTCTTATTCTCCTGCTGGAGTCTGAGGAATTCTCGGCGCAGTGTGGACTCCCCAGGCACATTCATGATGGAGCTGGGTGAGTGGCACAAACACATACTGAGGTCAGAGCTGGTGGGCCTCATCTCTGGGCAGCCTGTTGAGTGGATGCTTCCAACTGCACCAACCATCCTGCCAATGTCTAATCCCAAATGGGGCAGGAAATCTGTCTTCTGTCTTGCCCCTATTCCCTGTTTTGAAACAGGGCCTGAATTATGCAGCCCAGACTGGTCTGGAACTTGCTCTCCTCCTGTTTCAGGGCCCCAAATGCAAAGATTAGGGAAGCATCATCATCCCTGGCATCTGTTCAGGGTCTGGTGCTGTTTTAAAGATTCCAGATCAAACCTCTGTCAGCTCTAAGACACTCTCCTTGTCACAATTCATCTGCTTCACTCTTTGTCCTGAAGGGACTCTGTCATTTTGTTTCTTTAGTTACATTACTTATTGTGTGCGCATGCATGCTTATAAGTGGTGCGTGTGTAAATGTCTGAATGCACTGCAGCATGCTGGCATGCCAGTGTAGGTGGCGTGTGCGTGCGTGCGTGTCTGAGTGCACCACAGCATGCCAGTGTGAGCGGTGCATGTGTGCATGTCTGAGTGCACTGCAGCATCCCGGTGTGAACGGTGCGTGTGCGTGTCTGAGTGCACTGCAGCAAGCCAGTGGGGTTCAAAGGACAACTTGGAGGAATTCTCTCCTTTCAACATGTAGGTCCTTGGAACTAACGAGCCTGGGCAGGTGCCTTTGCCTGCTGAGCCAACTCACCAGCTTAGAGACTCAGTTTATACATGCTTCTATCATATGTGCCATTATCTGAGAGTCCCGAAGCCAAGGATCACTGTTGTTCCTCCAGACAATAGAGCCCCACCCTCCCAGCTCTCCTTGCCAAACCCACCTTGGCTCGCCTTCCTCTCCATGGCTGTCATCTTCCTCCTCACTTCCGCTGTACTCATACTCTGTCTCCTCTGCAAAGGAGACCACGGATACTTTTCCACTCGCGGTCCCAGCCTCCACCCTGGGTAGGGAGACCTCAGCTGGGAATATCTATGTGCATGGCCCGACCCTGGAACTGCAAGTTTGGGAAAGGGTTCCTTGGGCAAGGAGACTGGGGTGAGGGAGGGTGCAAATGCAAGCCCAAAGACCTCATGGCTAGAGAGGGGACAGGCAGAGTCGTCCCCCAAACCCTCTGCTCCCCACCTCCCCACTGACCTTTCTCACCCCGCTTCTTCCTGGAGCGGTCAATGTGGTCCTTGAGCTGGATGCGGACCTGCCGCTCCGTGGGCTGGTCTCGGATGAAGGGGAATTTGAGTAACTGTTCTGTTGGTGGGCGGCTCAGGTAAGTCTTGATGAGACACGTGTCAATGAAGTCAGTGAACTTCTTAGACCTAGAAACAGTGGTGGCTCACACTAGGAGGGCCCCTTTGGAAGGGGAAGTCACAGGAAGAAGATGGTGGGCCACTCATCTCTAAACTGTCTTTTCTCTTCTGGCTTCTCCAAACCCCAATCCCAGCTGCTACCTGGAGTCCCCACACCTCTTCCATGGTGTACACCAAAGTCTGGACACAGGAAGTATTAAGGTCAGGGCAGCCCTGCTTAGAAAACTTCCTTGCCAGATTGAAAACACTCAAAGACATACCATTTCTTTGACTTGAGCCTGGGGGGAGGGTTCCGAGGGATGAGGAAGAGAGCCCGCATAGGGTGCATGTCACACAGAGCTGAGACACAGAAGAGACACCATCAATCCTCTTTGTCATATTTAGGGGCCAAAGAATCCCTGCCTTAACATGACCTCTGAAGCCCACCTCCTCCCTACACTCCCTTGCCCTCCCTGTCCCATCCTGCCCCAAGCCACTTACGGGGGGCTCCCTCTGCCATTTCAATGGCTGTGATTCCTAGAGACCAAATGTCACTCTAACAGAAGAGAAAGAAGGGACAGGTATGAATGTTCCTGACCACAGTGCACAGTAACTCCCTTCACCCAGGACCCCACACCTTTTCCAGTGTTACATAGGAACTCCCTCACCTAGCGTCTCATACAAACCTTCCCCAAATCCCTTCCTACAAATCACCCCACCTTCCAGTATAAACTTGTCCTGCTGTAAAGCACTAGCTTTTAGTTCAGCACATTTGTAACGGGTATTGCTGGCAAGTCCTGGGAGGTTTTTAGCTACCCAGGTCTGGCTACATCCGTAGTCTTTCTTCACTGCTCATGTCACTTTCCTCACCTGACTTATGCCCCCAAACCTTTAATCTGTCCTCCCCACCTCCTTCCTACCTCGGGAGCCCCAGTGCTCCTGCTCCCCACGGCATACCCTGTAGTCATAGGTGGCGTCGGGGTTCTCATCACAGGCAATGACTTCTGGAGCCATCCAGTATGGTGTCCCAATGAAAGTGTTCCGCCTGCCCACAGTGCGGTCCAGCTGAGCACTCACCCCAAAATCCACTGTAAGCATGAGGAGAGGCAAGCATGGGAAGGGGTGAACATGAGGAGAGGTGAACATGGGGAGGGGTGAGCATGAGGAGGGGTGAGCATGAGGAGGGGTGAGCATGGGGAGGGGTGAGCAGGAAACATCTCAGCGTTCTGCTTCATGCACGTGCACATGCACTCACGCTCCTAGCCTCAAACACGAGGTCCAGACCCACATACCACTAAGAAACTGCACAGTCTCTCCCACCCTTCAAGGTCTTAAAGAAACTGACCCAATTTTCCTGGCTCTTGGGGCTCAAAGGACAGTATCCCAGGGAGGAGAGAACTCAATGCCCTATCTCCCACAGAAGGATGTTGAGCAGCTGCCCTCTGTGGGGTAGCAAGTGAAAAGCTCTCAAGATTTTCAGCAGGAGGCAATAAGGGTGGGTGACGGGGACAGGGAGTAAGCCTCCTCAGCACACATGCAGTTGGACCTAAGTCAGACATCTGAGGAAAGGGACCTTGTTCTCTGTCTCGACAGTGATGGGGTCTCAGAAGGACCCACAGTACCTAGCTTGACTTCAGCATTCTCTGTCAGCAGCACATTTTGTCCCTTGATATCTCGGTGGATCACCTTGTGGGCATGGAGATGGGCAAGACCCTGGGACAAAAGAGTGGGAAAACCAGTGTAGTGTTGGAGTGGGCGGGAAAGAGCAGGAACGTGTAAGGAGACTGAGGGGAGCTTAGCTCTTAGTCCATTCAGAGTGAGGCTCAGGTACAGACCACACCCACCCACAGCCCGAGTACAGGCAGAGGTAGGTAGGGGTGTGTGTGTGTGTGTGTGTGTGTGTGTGTGTGTGTGTGTGTAGAATGCATCAGAGTAGTGGCAGTGGTGTTGGGGAAGAGCTAGGAAGGGCTCTGAGCTCACCCTGAGAATCTCCCTGCAGATGTAAGCAATGCAATCCTCCTTCAGGGCGTTCCCTTTTGTGTTCTTCACCAGGTCTGTCACCGAACCGGCCCCACAAAACTCCATCACCAGCTATGGCCCAGGTCCAAGAAAACAATCAGAAGAGAAATGCCTGTCAGGCAAGGCCTCTGCCCCAAACCAGACTCCTGGAGGAAGACCAGAGGTCTGGGGACCAGAGGTCTGGGGACCAGTCTGGTGTCAGTCAGACAGCAGGGGCTAGATGATCCTTTAGGAGCCACAGAACTTCCCTGAGGTCAGAGAGAAGGCGCACACTTGGAGAAGAACTGGTAGTATAAAGAATGGAAGACTCCCCCACACTGCCAGCACAGTGACACAGGCTATCTCATTTCCCTTCAAGTGTCCAATGCTTTAGTCATATTTTCCCTAGAATCCCACACTGGCTTAGAACCACTATTCTAGAGCAGGGGCTGGCAAACCTAAGTGCCAAAGAATGTTGTTTTGTGTGTAGGTTTTTGCTTTGTAAAAGTTTTTTGGTTTTGTTTTGAGACAGGGTCTCACCATGTAACTCTAACTGGAACTCACTATATAGACAAAGCTGGCCCTGAACTCAAGAGATACATCTGCCTCTGCCTCCCAAGCGCTGGAATTAAAGGCGTGCGACAGCACCATCCAGCTCCTGTAAGTGACTGTTGTGTATACATGGGACACTAGGGATTGCATTCAAGATACTAGGTGAGCACCTACCACTGAGCTGCACTCAGTCTGAATCAATGTATAATGGTATACCATCCCCCCACGTACGTGTGTACGTGTGGGGGGGGGTGGGGAGGGAAGGACCTCAACAAGCAGGCTACACTAGCTAGTCCTAGTCTGTTTCCCATTTCACCATAACTGGGTACAAACATCTACTGTCATGATCAGCTAATTGTGTGTTCTTAGGATTCAAGCTCATGTCCCCACACTTGAATGGCAACTGAGCCATCTTCACAGCCTGTGTCCACTATATTCAATGATTAGGGGGAAAAAAAAACCAAAGAATACTATTTCATGACAAATGAGAATAACAGGAAACTTTGATTAACCTAAATATAAATTTGGAATTCAGGCACACTTTACTTTCAGGTCTGTTTGAGTGAGGGTCTTCCCAGAGAGTAGCCTTAAATGCACGCTCCTCCTGCCCTTAGCCTCCTGAGAGCTGGGACTAGGTGTGAGGCACTCTGCTTGGCTAGCCATGGTTAGCTGTACATGTGTTCTCTATTGCTTTCAGGGTGTGAGCACAAGTGAGTAGTGGTAACAGCAACTGTGCACGTGACTGAAGTGCTTACTATTTGGACCTTCCCAGAAAAAGCTCAACACCTTTGACTCAGGTAAGAAGGGGCTGAGACTGCTAGGGAAGCTCTCGGGTCCCACTCAGTATGCTGCTGGAGGGACTCGGGAGCAATTCCTTCCAACTGTTTCACTAAAGCTGACATCTAACTTAGGAAAGGCTGGTTGGGACTGGTGTCTTTGCTATGTAATTAAAGTAACTGCCATGTGTCCCACCACCAGGACAACAGAACACAACGTGTGGAGTAGAGGCCCGGTACCCATAGCTAACAGGAGAGCATTTGGCCGCTATTGCTCCCAGCCCCCACTGTACACAATTTGGTGTGGTATGTGTTCCCCCACAATCCTTAAGGCCACTGAGTCTGCGGCCATGTGTCATGCTCACCTTTGCAGGGTACTCAGAAGATACTTACTGAATGTCTCTCAAGTCTAGTGTGCTTCTAGGGGTGAGACCTGGGATCTTGTCCCAACAGCCACAATGATACCCCTAGCAACTCTTCCCTTAAGTATGGGCCCAGTACCACAAAAGGTGAAGCTGGAAACGTGGTGGCACTGATGTCTAAGCTAGGGAGAGAATGACTCTTAGGTACGTCCTGGGTCAGGAGGTATCTGAGTAGGCTTTGGTTCAAACCATCACCCAGAAGGGCTGTGTGCTGCCAGGATGGGTCTGACTGAGTCCTGTTGTTTCCCACAGATACTTCGATTCTATGGCTTTCCCAATATTGTATTCAAAGGCACAAGAATTTACAGACTAGCTGGGCAGTAGTGGCGCATGCCTTTAATCCCAGCACTTGGGAGGCAGAGGCAGGCAGATTTCTGAGTTTGAGAGTTCGAGGCCAGCCTGGTCTACTGAGTGAGTTCCAGGACAGCCAAGGCTATACAGAGAAACCCTGTCTCAAAAAAACAAAACAACAAAACAACGAAACAAAACAAAACAAACGAACAACAACAAAAAAAGAACTTACAGACTAAGCTTCCCCTCATCCTCTGGCCATGCCCAAGATTCTTATTGCTCACTGATTAAGAAGTGCTTGCTGACTAGCTAGAGTAAATGGGGGATGAAGGAGACAAATACTAGGATAACTAGACACATGAGGACAAGACACTGGGTATACAAGATTAATCAAAGAGTTCCATGAGTCATGAGGTTCATTAGATCCATATTGAAGGCAGGGCTGTCAGAACAGATCCAACAGACACTGGCCTTGTCCCACAGGAGGAGAGGCAGAAGGGCACTTCTTACCCAGAGCTGGTCATCGTTCCCAGGAGGGCTCTTCTTAATAAAGGCCCCATAGTAGGTGGCAATATTGCGATGGTGAGAGTACTTCTTTAACATGTTGATTTCCTGTTTGATCTCTTCCTCCTCATCCTAGGCAAACAGGGGAGGTGAGGCCTGGGCTCCTACAGACCCTTTTTTGGTGCCAGCCCCATCTTTCCCAGCTCCATTTCCTACCTCTGTGACATCCATGACCTTGATGGCAGCCAGCTGCCCAGTCTTGACGTGCCGCCCCTGCAAGACAGTCCAGTATGGAGGGTGTGGAGGGGTCCCAGTATATGCTCACTTAGTAAACTAAGGAAGAGAAACTGATTCTGGGAAAAGCCAGGTCCCTTAGTGCTTTTCTATCTTAGAATGTGTCCTCCATGTGGCTAGATGCCTCTCTTTACAAAGCAGAAGGCAAGGGAGAGGCTCCTGAGCCATCCCAGTGAGGGTAAAACTGCCCGGCCATTTCTAGGCAATGAAGATAAAGTTCCACAGAGACAATGGCTCCCCACACAACACCTGAGGTGCAGACAGATGCACTGCTCAGTGCCATCCTCCCTGGTAGGGATTTTCACCAGACTGAAAGTTAGAGTGAAGGAAATTCCATATCCTGATGAAGGCTAGAAAGGGGTTAACCCTTTCCTTCATCTATGTGAGGTAAAATGTCTGGTGCTTTCCTGGCCCAGCCACTCTAGACAGGAGGCCTTTCCCTGGATCAATCATATGCCCAAGGTGTTTTACATTCTCAGGGAAATCATAGCCACACTGCTGAGTTTAGGCACATGGGGGGCAGCTGACACATGCCACATCGTATGGTGTGTCTGTGTTGTGTGTGCCACAGCTTCTCTGACTCGATTCCCACCCTACCCACCCACCTTTCCACTCACTCTTCTGAGATCCTTTGTTAAAAACCACCAATGAGGGGGTTGGAGAGATGGCTCAGCAGCTAAGAGCACTGACTGCTGCTCTACCAGAGGTCCTGAGTTAAATTCCTAGCACCCACATCATGGCTCACAACCACCTGTAAAAGAGATCTGATTCTCTTTTCTGGTATGTGTGAAAACAGAACACTAAACAAACAAACAAACACAATTTTTAAAAAAAATCAATAGCTTGAACAAAAAAAATCCCAGTCTTCCTGACAAGAATGTTCACAGGAAGGACATGGGCATTGCTACCTGAGTCTTTTCTTCCATAACCACCACAAACCCAAGCACAGAGAAGCCCAGCTCTCTGGACGGATGGGACTCAGCAGGAACTGTGCACTGTCTGTTCCCTGACAGCTCACGCTTACAAAGGGAAAGAGGTGGGTGAAAGGCTCGTAGTCCAAGTGACTAGGAGACCCAGGCAGGCAGGGGCATCTGTGGAAATGTCAGGAGCTGTCTTAAGATAAGAAAGCAGACTAAATGTTCCTGGGGGCAGCACCCAACTAATCTCCCACACCAATGTGGTCACTTTATGTAGCCAAGGAGGCCTGGCTACTTGAGAGTGCTGAGATGGCCAAGTTGAAAAAACTAATTGGGGGCAGAGGAAATGCCACTTCTGTGAGGAGGAGAAACAGCTCAAAAGCAGGAGGCTTGGGTTCTGCTGGCTCCCTGATGTAAGCTACTGCAGGAGGTCAACAAAGCCACTTCCTCTCTGAGGCCACCCTCGAGGTCTCATCAACCCCAAGTCTCCCTGTAAGCTTGGGAGGTACCCACCCACAATTTTGGCAATGATCTGTGAACTTCCAGGTGAGCCCGGACACCCATGTCCCCGAGTACTCTTCCTGTGTCCTATCCGCAACCACCAGCTGCAGACTGGTTCCTGCCACACCCAAAGCACGTCTACACTCAGCGGTGTCTTACTTCTTCTTTCTGTGGCTGCTCTCTGTGGTCTGTGCTTTCCTCCTTCTCTGAGGGGACCCCAGCCTTTGTCATCTCCTGTAGCTTCCCTCAGACTGCCAGACCTGGGACTCCCCTTCCTCCATTCCTCTACAGAGGCCCACAGGTCTGAAGGTTGTATTTTTGTCCATGTCTCACCTTGTACACCTGTCCATAGGTTCCATTGCCAACCACCTCCACCAGCTCAAAGATTCCTGCAGGGTCCTGGGAGGAGGGAGAAGAAAGAACACGATGCCATCACTTCAGCAAGGGCTGTGATGCTGGAGGGAAAGAAGGTGTCAACCAGGATATGAGTGACAGATAAGACTATCACTTAGAGGACTGGAGATTCCTAATGGTTACAAGGGTTTTCCCTGGATAGTTCAGAGTTAACTCTATTATTCTACAGTCAGGAGAGAACACAGAAGTCAGAGCCCAGGTGGTTTTTTTGATTCCTAACTCACTGACCTATGGCTATGTATCTGTTCCCAACTGCAAGTGAGGGTGCTCAGGAACATACCCCTGGCCTGGGCTAGACGTTCAGTGAGGTAATGCCCACATGCACTAAGACCCAGGCTGGCAGTGTGTGCCAATAAGAATTTAGTATTATTGCTATTACTTTAAAGGCAGAGAGGAGGGGCTGGAAAGATGGTTCAGCAGTTATGAGCACTGGTTGCTCTTTCAAAGGCCTGGTTTCAATTCCCAGCACCCACATGGCAGCTCACAACTGTCTATAGCTCTAGTTTCAGACACCCTCTAATGCCCTCACCTTCACACAGGCATACATGCAGGCAAAACAACACACATGAAATATAAATTTGAAAATGGGGGTGGGGACAGAGATGAGCCAGGGCACAGGAGGCACCATCCTTTGGTCTCCCCTCCCTAGTCCTCTTAAAATAAGGGCCTCTGGTAAGACATGAAGTGTTTGAGACATGTGAAGGCTCCTCCACAAAAGGAGAGAGAAAGGGCCTCTCATTGTTGGACTGAACACTGCCCTTCCTCCTTTTTGGAGCCATGTGGTGCCAGGAGAAAGCCCGCTGGGTGAACAAAGCTTCTAAAGATCCCCTCCTCCTGCTGGCTTACAGCAGGCAGCCTAGTCCCCTCCTCCTGCTGGCTCACAGAAGGCAGCCTGGTCTCACGGGCACATCTGCCACCCTACCCTAAGGCCACCCAAACCCTCCAGGCAGGACTGCTCCCCACCCCCAAACTGAGAAGTGTGGCTGCAAGCTGAAGAGACTGGTCCCCAGTTCCATTCTGCAGAAAGAGCAGGTCTGGCCCAATCCTCACAGAGACCAAGGACACCAATGTGGTGTCAACTCTCCAGACAACACAGTCTCAGAGCTGAGCATCCTAACATAACTTAACAGTCCCCTCTCCCTGATTTTAAGAGCCAATATAGGATTTCTGAAAATAAAAACATCCTGTGTGCTGAAGGAATCTACAGGGACAGGGTCTGGGCACAAGGCTGATGAGACCCCCGCCCAGGGCTTTTTAGGAATGTGTGTACTGACTGCACTTTGTCCATTTTCTCAGAGGAAGTGGAGGGCAGAGATACGCCCTAGTTCCCTCACAGCAGAGATCACAAGGCATGGTGATTACATATTTACTTGCTGGGAAACTCCCTGGAGGAAGTGCCTGAGTTCTCCTTGTTCTCCAAGTCTGTCCAGCATCTCAACGGACCTGGCACTCAGCAGCTTGAAGCCTGCCCCCATCCTCCCAAGAGAATCTCACAGCAATGAAGGAGCCTCTTCCTAATCCTTGATTATATCCCATGTCAACAGTCAATCATTTCACTTGTACTAGTTACGGGTGGTGGTGGTGCATGACATTAGCATCGCCCTGGTCTTCCATCTTGTTCAACACAGCATCTCTTACTGACTGCTGACTAAGTCAGAAGAGCTCACTTGCTACAGAGAGTGTGTGGAGGGAGGACGACGTGGAGAGGTCTGCTCCATCTACCATGTGGGTCCTAGAGAACAGAACTCCAGAACGGGTCACTGGGCTTGATGGCAAGCAGCTTTTCCCGATGTCTCTGTGCTAAACATTCTAACTGTATACAATCTAAAACTACATATAGAGTCAACACAGGATTTCTGAAAATAAAAACATCCAACTGTACTGAGGGACTCTCATGAGACCCATCTACTAAAAATCTTTACTGGGTCTAAGAAATCAACAGGACTCAAAGGAAAGGGAGCACTGTTGCCACCAGTTGGGGATGGAAGCAAATGAGGTCTGCCTGAACCTAACGGCCATAAGGACTATGAAGTCGTATTGTCTCGCTGTACTTCTAAATGTGGAGGGTCCAAGAGAACACAGTCCCTTGAGATCTTCCTGAAAGATGAGCTCTTTCAGGATGTGCAGTCTTAGTCTTCCAATACTGACTTTAGGGAAGTCTTTTCTTGAATCAAACTTCAATTCTTTCAGCCAAAAGAGATAGGAAAAAAGACAGATGGGCATGATTTTTCTGAGTATGATGGCTTGTTAATGGCAGAGTGATATGCCATCTTAAGCTCAATTTACCACAACTCTAATTCAGAATGTCCAGTTGGCTCTCGAGGAGACAAAACTTGAGGGTTTTGGAGGCTAAGTTTCCAACCACAGATAAGGAAAGGAATAAAGAGTGCCTGCATGCCCTGCTGGGGAGCAGTGTGTGGCTAAGACACTAAGTTTGAGAAGTCAGGAAGCGTGGGAGCACATGTCTACCAAACAGTTCAATACAAGGGTCTGATGAAGCGGCAGAGACACTCAGGATTGAGGGCTGGTGACAAAGTATGAAAAGAGCACAGAAAGATAAGACAAAAGAAGCCAAGGCTACCCTGAAAAACACAAGACAGACACTGGAGGATGGGAGACCATGGAGGATAAGGCGGCAAGACAGAGCAGTCAGAGAACACTGCAGGGACTCCCATGGCATCAGCCTCTAACCGACCAGTGAGGGAGCGGAAATCAAAGAAGTGGGGGCTGGAGGAAGTGGGAGGGTGAGGAAGTCAGGCTTGGGAGCACCTCCCAGTAACAGCCTGAGAGCAGAAGGAAAGCAGATGACACCTAGAAAAGGCCTTGGGTCAGACAAGTTTCTGAGAGATCTCTCATGCCCATGGATGGGAAAAAAACAAAAGGGGAGATGAAAGGAATTGAGTTTAAATAACATTTGTGTGTATAGATCTGTCAGGCTTTGCTCTTGTGGCTACTGTTTCTCTGGTATTCGTCAGATAGATGTTCCATCTTTTGGGTGATATTCCCAGCTCAGGAGTATGTAAATTTTATTTCTCAGTAAGTAAACTATTGTTCTTTGCTTTGTGGTAGCAGCAAAACCCAATGGTGCCCAATTCTCTTGTTGCATACCATATGATTCAGAGTGCCCAGACACCTAAGAATTTAGGTTCGATTTGTACAATGATTAGACAGCAAATGTAACCCTTCACATACTATCTGTCCTTGGTGACCCTCTTCAAAGGTGAAGTGCCTCTGAGGGCTCCAGCGCTCCTAGCTGGCCTAGCACTGCTTTGTAAGGAGTGCTGTAGTACTGAGCCTCCTCCCCAGGACACTTGAGTTGTCTTCCCAGCTCTAATCTAGCCAGCTACCCAAGGAGGAAAGGACACTAAAACCCAAGGGAGGGGGTAAGCCCTGAGATCTGCCGAAGTCAAGAAGATGGCTAAGCAGGAAAAGATGCATGTTGCATATATAGCCTTTCGTCCACACAATCATGGAAGACCATCTTTACAAAGTTATCCTCTGACCTCCACAACACACATCTTACCTACACACAAATAATCAATGCATACTTTTTTAAAAGACGAAGGACTAGAGAGATGGCTCAGAGTTAAGAGCTCTAGCTGCTCCTAGAGCTGAGTTGAGTTCGGGTCCCAGCACCCACATGGTGGCTCACCACCATTTTTAACTCCAGTTCCCAGGGCTCCCATCTGCACCTGCATGTGGAGCCTGTAAAACACACAAACACATTTTTGAAAAAATAAAAAGGAAGATGAGAGAACACAGTAATACTCTGTGGCCTGGACAGCGATGGAGCTGTGGAGGCTTGGCTCTGGTTAGTGTGTGGACACACATGGTGGCCTACTTCTCTAGCCTCAGCTACCTGGGAGGCCAAGGCAGGAAGATGAGTCAGAGATTAGCCTGAGTAATATATACCCCCAGATAAAATAGCAAGTAAAAAGCCAAGCAGAAGAGTAGCTCAGCTGGTGCAGCATGCCTACATGCGCCTCCAGGGTGTGCTCCCCAGAACTGCACACACCCAGTGGGATGATGCATCCCTGGAATCCAAGCACCCCAGTAGTGGTGCCAAGATGATCAGAAGTTCAAGGTTATCATCAGTTACATAGTGAGTTTGGGGCTGAGACCCAATAAATGACCCTGTCTTTGTGGAGGTTTGCTCTGCTGCTAAGTACTGTAATGTTAAACTCTGTCCCTGAAGGCTTAGCAGTAAATTATCAAGCTTACTAGCTTTTGTTGTGCAAATCTTGTTTCTTACTTTAAAACTATTGGTTAAATAAAAATGGTTACAGCCAATTACTGCAGGGCTCAGAGGCAGATGGGATTTCAGTTACTTGGTTGAGGGTGGACA
>JANHMN010000002.1:49531949-49573280 GCA_030674055.1 Rhabdomys pumilio
GCCTCTCTCAGCCCTCAGCTGAGCGGCTTCTTTTGCAGTAGAAGGTGATGACCATGAAGATCCACAACTGGCGAGTAATAGAATAAGAGACCGTGGAGTGTTCAAACACCATATACACCATCCACCCCCACCCCAAAACTCAAGATCACTGCGGGCGAGTGGGCTATGACAAGGACACTGTGGTTTCTAGATACGTCAGCACAGTTGGTTACACATATGAACTCACAATTATAGTGACAGCATGCACAAGACCTACACAGACTCAAGCCAAAAAAAGCATAGCTTGGAGGGGGGTTGTGGGCATGATGCCCCCCCACCCCAGCCAAGGAGCTACTAGCAAGAAAACTGAGAGTCAGTTTTTTTTAAGGGCATGGCCTTATTTGAATGGCACAAATGAGACTTTGAAATGAGACTTTTTTAATTTTTAAAATTGACAATTTTTGGTGGTTGTTTTGTTTCCAAAAGAGAGAGAGAGAGAGAGAGAGAGAGAGAGAGAGAGAGAGCGAGAGCGAGCAAATTCCAAAATACCCAGGACTATATATATAGAGAGACCCTGTCTCAAAAGGGTTCTGGGAATTGAACCCACATATTGGCTCACAACTGTAAGTCCAGCCCCAGGGCATCTGGTACCATCTTCTAATCTCCCAGGGTACCAGGCAAGCAGTTGGTATACATATACACAGGTAAAACATTACAAAAAGAACACGTAGAAGTAGGGAGACGGGGGTGCATCTGGGGGGAGTGGGAGGCAGTGGTGAATATGACCAATATATACTGTAGGAAATTCCCAAAGAATTAAGCATTACAAACAAGCTATTCCTGGAGCCTGTTAAATGGTTCAGTAGGTAAAGACACACTTGCCTTGCCACCAAGCTTGATGACCTACATTCAATCCCCAGATCCACACAGTGGAAGGGGAGAGCCCATTCCCTCAGTTTTTTCTCTGACATCCACATAGTGGCATAGTCACCCCCATATACATGCATGCATGTGTGGTGGTCTGAATGCTAATGGTCCCCACAGGCTCCTATCTGAATTCCTGTTTCTCAGTTGGCAAACTGTCTGAGAAGGATTAGGAGAAGTGGCCTTGCTGAAGGAGCTCTTGGCCTGCGCCAGGCTCCCCTTCAGATGATCATGTGCTGACTCTGTAAGGAAGCCTCGATTTACAGTTCCTTTCACCTTGCTTTAGTCATGTGTTTCGTCACAGCAATAGAACAGTAACTAAGACAAATGCAAAATAAATATATTATGTATTAATACAGATGCACACACACACACATCACATATACCAGGCAGTACTTATTGTTCCCATACGGCTGAGAGCAAGGCCAGTCTAAACCAGGCCAAAAAAGATGAAAATTTTAATTAGATTGAAAATAAGCAAAGGATCTAAAGAGATGTTTCTTTAAAAAAATATATGCAGTAGCCAATAAACATATAGGAAATGTATAGCGTCATTCCTCATTAGGGAAAGTAAATAAAAAAACCCAAGACACAAGTTCACATCTATCAGAATGGCTGTAATCAAAGCCAAGTCAACAGATGTTGGTGAAGGCTACCTATGAAGAAACTGGAACCCTCATATTGCAGGTAGGAGTGTGAAATGGTTTGCCACGTTGGAAAACAATTTAAGTGACACATCTTGCTGCCTGTGTATGTGACTCGCTTGGGCAGGACCTCTGCCCAGCATCAGGCCTTCTAAGGTTCCTTGGACTGGGACTACCAGGACCCTCGAGGAGCTTACCAGAGCTCAGGAGTTACATGGCCAGCGCATAAGAACCAGGATTTACCCACTGCTCACAAGTGGCCCTGATGGCCAACTCCCATACCCAGGGATTCACATATACCTTTAATTCCAGCACTGGGTAGGTAGAGGTAAGAAAGAAGACCTCTGTGAGCTCAGGGACCCCCTTTTTTTTTAAAGCAGCTGAAATAATTCTGCAATGTTATGCAGAATTCATTCCTATGCACACTCAAGACACCTAAATGCATACAGAAGTCTGTATATGAACGTCCACAGCAGCATTGTTCATAAAAGCCATACAGCAGAACTAACCAAATGTCAATCGATAATTCTATTCTATCTACATAATAAAATAATGACACATTACTGAGAACACTGGAATGGAGTACTGCAACTAGACAAAACTTGAGACAAATGTTAACGAGCCATGTGTGGCAGCTCATGACTATAACGCTCACTTGGGAAGCTGAGACAAGAGGGTTATATGTAAGGTAAACTGAGCTACAGTTTGAAACCCTGAGAAAAAGAAAAGAAGAAATATGTTTGTGAAAGAGGCCAGTGACAGAAGGCCGCACATTTTATGGCTGCATTATATGTGCATTTATGAGAGGCAAATCCAGAGATGGGAAGTGACTGCCAAGGGCCTGACAAGGAGGGAAGTGGATAGTGACTGCTAATGAGAACAGTTTTATTTAGGGCTAATGAAAATGTTCTGAAATTAGATGGGATAATGATTACACAAATCTTGAATATACTAAAAGCCACTCTAAAATTACCAACTAACTTCTTTGAGACAAGGGTTTATATGTAGCTCAGGCTGGCCTTGAACTTATTACACCCAGGTAAGATACTTTCAAAGGCTAGATTTTATGGCATGTGAATTATATCTCAAAAAGGACTTACTAAAAATAATGACCCTAGCCGGGTTTTAAGGCAGAGGCGAGCAGAATTCTGAGTTCAAGGCCAGCTTGGTCTATAGAGTGTGTTCCAGAACAGCCAGGACTATGTAGAGAAACCCTGTCTCAAAAACAGTAACAAGAACAACAACAACAACAACAACAACAAAAAAAAAAAACAGAGAAACCAGCCAGGCAGTGGTGGCGCACGCCTTTCATCCCAGCACTTGGGAGGCAAAGGCAGGCGGATTTCTGAGGCCAGCCTGGTCTACAGAGTGAGTTCCAGGACAGGACAGCCAGGGCTATACAGAGAAACCCTGTCTCGAAAAACCAAAAAAAAAAAAAAAAAAGAAAGAAAGAAACCAAAGCCAAGCCACAAACAATAATAATAATAATTACCTTAAGAATGTCTACCATGATGATTATGATTTATGCCAATCTGTCCACTCAAAGAACACTACTCCACTACTGATGACCCAAGAAGTGTTTCTGATCAACACATCCAAAAAAGTCGAAAGTCAAACACAGAAAACATGGGAGCACACACCTATCATCCCAGCACTTGGGAGGTGGAGGCAGGAGGATCACAAATTTAAGGCTATCCTCAGATAGAAACCAGCCTTGACTACATGAAACCCTGTCTTAGAAAAAAACCAAACCAAACCAAACCAAAAAACATAATAATTCACGAGATTAAAAGTTACACAAAAGCCGGGCGGTGGTGGCGCACGCCTTTCATCCCAGCACTTGGGAGGAGGCAGAAGCAGGCGGATTTCTGAGTTTGAGGCCGGCCTGGTCTACAGAGTGAGTTCCAGGACAGCCAGGGCTATACAGAGAAATCCTGTCTCAAAAAAAAATAAAAAAAAAAAAGTTACACAATTTAGGGGGGCAGAGATGGATCAGTAGGGGTACCAGGTTTGGTTCCCAGCACCCACACGGTAGCTCACAACTGTTTGTAACTCCAATTCCAGAGGACCCAACAGAGGTGAGAGACATTAAATCCTCCTGGAGCTAGGTTCACAGGTGGTTGTGAGCCATAGCACTTGGGTGCTAGGAACTTGGGTCTTCTGGAAAAGCAGTATAAATGCTTAGCCACCAAGCTGTAGTTGAGGCCATATCAGAAGTAATTTTAAAGCATTTGCTTTGTCCCTAGTCAAGCACTGTAGAACTATAATCTCCTAAGAAGGCTTGGAGGGAGGGACAATTGTCACCACCTCACAGGGAAGGAAGTGCAGAATGATCAAATGCCACGCCTAGAGTCACACACAACTAGAAAGGGATAGAGCCAAGACTTGACCTCAGAATCTAAGTCCAAGGCCTGAAGCATACTCTGCCTGGTTCACAGCTCCTGTCGTTTAAGGGACTGAGACCTGAGGAACTGGGTTCCTGACTGGACACTGCCAGTCCAAGACAAAGGGGAAATGCCAGATAGGGAAAACTTATCCCTTTGCATTCCAACCAAGGGAGAAGATGACAGAGAGAAAATGGACTCAGGCCGGGCGGTGGTGGCGCATGCCTTTCATCCCAGCACTTGGGAGGAGGCAGAGGCAGGTGGATTTCTGAGTTCGAGGCCGGCCTGGTCTACAGAGTGAGTTCCAGGACAGCCAGGGCTACACAGAGAAACCCTGTCTCTAAAAAAAAAGAAGAAAATGGAGTCAGGACTATTACTCAGGTAAAGGAAAGCAGGAGCTGTCAGGGAACAGAGTACATGGACATCTAAGCAGACATGGAGAGACAGCACAGGGCTGAGAGCTCCAGGACTAAGTTAGACTGCAGCCATCCACCCTGTGCTGTTTCCTAAAGTCCAGCACCATTCATGGTCCATGGAGTCATACACAGTACAGTTCTGGTACTCAGCAAGATTCCAACAAGGTTCCCGATCTTAAGTAAAAACATTGACTTCCCAAAGCAGTGTGTTTGCAATCCCAATGCTTGGGAGTCTGTGGCAGAATGAACTCAAGTTCAAAGCCAGTCAGAGCAAGGAAGCAAACTTTTGTTATAAACAAGAAGACCCAATATTAACAGACAGGCACTGTGCTGTTTTATACATGGCAACCCATTTAATGCTCAGATACATCCACAAAGTAGATAGTTGTGGCATTCTCAGGGATAAGCTGGGTTGTGAAGGTGTGGGGATGTGACAGTCGATCCTAACTGATGGCACTGTTACTGCCTGCCCAGAAACAAACTGCTCTAGCAGTCATTAGTAACACTTCTGCCAGAGAGCTCAGACCTGGGTAATAATTTACACCTAACTCCCCTGTGCCAGCTAGAGGATGCATGATCTTTTTATTACTGTACAGCAGGGAAGAGAAAGGGAAGGGAGTAAAACCATTTTCTTGCCCAGCTGTGGATTCCGCAGCTAACTGTCATGTCCTCCGCGGATGTTCACCTTTATAAACCCTTCCTCTAGCTCAGCATGCTGTTTGGCTCTAAGGTGGCTATCCTGTTAGGGGTAAGAATAAATTCACTTAATTTAAATTTAAATTGAACCTAAGTCTTTGGTCTTTCCCAGTAGATTCAAAAGCCACGACAAAGGTGTTGTGTAACTCCTTAAACAGGAAGATAAACAACTCAAAATAACTTTAAGTCCCCGAAACTGACCAGATTCATGAGGCCTCTCCCTGCCAGAGTAAGCAATAAAAGCTGAGAGTCCCTCAAAGACAAACTGAGCCAAACTGCCAAGAAGACTCTGAAGCTGCCTGGAAGAACCAGAAAACAGAGGCTGGCTGTCTGGAAGAGGGTTAGATCCACTAAGTCACTTGGAAAAGACACTCTCCAACTTGCTGAGCAGCTTGCAGACTGTGCAGTCTACTCCAGGTTCCCAGGTTTTGTGAGCTGTCATTCATGCTAGGGTGGGCCTTGGTGATGCAGCTGTCCTTGAGTCATTTCTGGCCCTGTAAGTAACCCTCACCTATATTCCTGCAAGTAACCCCAATAAAACTCATTGGTTTACCAAGTTGGATTTTGATGGTATCTGTACTTTGGTCTGTTGTGGCCTCCCTATCTGGAGTAAGTTAAGTTTTGTCACACAACATGAGGTGTGTAACTTGCTCAAGGCTGGAAGCCCATTAAGTAGTGGAGGTGAGATTTAAGATGTAAAGGGAGCCGGGCGGTGGTGGCGCACACCTTTGATCCCAGCACTTGGGAGGCAGAGGCAGGCGGATTTCTGAGTTTGAGGCCAGCCTGGTCTACAGAGTGGGTTCCAGGACAGCCAGGGCTATATAGAGAAACCCCGTCTCGAAAAACAAAAAAACAAAACAAAACAAAAAAAAGATGTAAAGGCACGTGCTCAACTTCCAGAATCAACCATCCTTTATGTGACCTAACCTGAGTAAGCTCTTACAACCAAACACGCTGGGCAACACACTGCTGTTCTACCTTACACAAGATTATGTTTCCTCCCCAGTAGAACAAGAGCCATTTAAGGACAGGATGAAGACAGCACTTAGGTGTTATACACAGAATGAGGTCTGGCCAGACTTGTGCCTGAATGAAACAGCAATGTCTTCCCTTCAGCTCTGAGTCTGTGGCATATGTAAAACTACTTTGCTCTACAATAAGCACATACAGTCAGGCTCTGGCTGCTGCTCTGTCCTCTTACTAGTGCTTCTATGACTAAGCATTTATCATCTCATCCCTCACATATGTTAGCATTTCCACATATGGCCAGGTATGGTGCTGTACACCTTGAATCCCAGCACTAGGGAGGTAGAGGCAAGCAACAACGGTCTAAGTTCAAGGCCAGCTTGATTTACACAGCCCCTACCCAAAAGGGGGCCAGGGCAGGGTGGGAACAACCAATGGATGGTAAACCACTATGTATGAGTTGGGTATGGTGGCATATTCCTGCAGTTCCAGCACATGGGAGGCAGAGACAGGAAGACCATGAGTTCAAACCTATCACCGGCTATATGAAATCAAGGTCAACCTGGGCTACATGAGACCTTGTCAAACAAAACAAAATCACGTATAAGTTTATTTTCTTCTGAAGACTGTAAAAGGCAGCCTGGGAGCTAGTTACAAGTGACACACTGTAAAGGGTAAGACGGCTCGGGAAGCAGCTGCAGGAAACAGTATAGGACAGGATGCTGCACCAGCCTTTTTGCTGATCCGGGAGTCTTATAATTATAGAAATTCTTATCTGTAAGGGCTCATTACTAAATCCAGAGAAGCTGCTAGCATGGTGAAAGATCTGGAACCATAAAATTTGGAGGAATTCCTTAGGAAAGAAACATTAAAAACAGAACAAAACAAAAAAGCCAAGTAGAAACAAGAGGAAGTCTGGTCTCAGGTGGGCTTCAGGCTCAGCAGTGATTACTCACTCAGCTGTGCCCAGCAGGCCATGCCACTGCAGTCAGTGCCTCACCTCTCCCTGCCCCGGGGGAACTGGGCCAGGAAGTGGAGCTGCCACAGGGTGTGGGCAGACTGGACAAGTCATGGCCAGCCAGCTGTGATGCTGGAGGGCCAGAACCCCCACCCGAGCCCCTCTCCAACAGTCCAACCTCACTCACTGCAAACTTGCCTGTGATGACCAACAGCACAGAAGATGAACAGACTTAGGAAAACTGTGATACAGAAGAGACCAGGGGAGCAAAGACCCAGGGGTTATGCAGGAAGAGACTGGGAACTTGAGCTCTAAGATGAACAGGAAGCTGGGAAACTCACCCTAGAAGTCTGTGTATCTGGTACCACTTGAGAGGCTAGAGCAGGCTCCTGCCTCCCTGCCTGAATGAGAACAATGGGCCTGTCTTCCTCAGCTCTTTCTGTAATCTAGAAGCCCACACAAAGCATGGTGGGGTGGGGGTTACAAAGTCAGTGGCAGAACAACTGACCGGCAGCTTGGGAGAGGGACATTTACTTATTATTACTTATTTACTTTACATCCTACTCACTGCCCCCCTTCCAGCCATCCCCTCCCACAACCCTTCCCCCCACCCCTTCCGCTTCTCCTCTGAGCAGGTAGGGGCTCTCCTGGATATCCCCCCCACCCTGGCACATCAAGTCTCTGTGAGGGTAGGTATATCCTGGGAGAAGGAATTTTTGATCTCCCATAAACTCATCAGCTCCTTCAAAGCCACTTCAAACATTAACAACTGAGCACAGAAGTGTGAGCACTGTGCAAATGCAACTTTGAAATCCATCCTTCAGTTCTGCTCCCAACCAGATTACCAATTTAAACCACTGTTATTGGGGTTGTCTGCAGTGACCACCAGGGGAGCGCCTCATAGGGTTTCTAACAACTCAAGGCCCACCAGGATCACACACCTTTCTCAGCCCAGGCAGATGTTTGGAGGGAGAGACATGAGTAATTAAGGATGTGCAAGAAAGAAAAGGAGTGTGAGAAAGACAGACGTGATCATCTGCAGGAGAGAAACCATGGGCTTTGGGGAGCTAAGAGATACAACAAAGTCTCATGAGATCACCCCTGCCTTCATGCCTAAGCAGAGATGACATACAGCTCCAAGGACCCAAAGGAAATGTAGAGTCAGACTCCATCCAGCCTTCTCAACAGGTGAGCTGAGTGGGCCTCCATCTACCAACCTCAGAAAGTCTGCAATACAACCCTGTTCCCAGCCCAGATGGCTAAATGTGGAAGGCAGGCCAAGGCCAAAGCACTGGGCAGGTTACATCCTTAGGGGAAAAGGAAGTGGACGAAGAAGGGCTCCCTAGAGGACCCCCTCATTCAATGAGCCTGAAGAAGTGAAGAGAATACATAAACGTTCTGAAGGCTAAAATCCTCAGACTGTCAGTATTTAGCATGCCCACTTACAGTAAACTAGGCTCTCCTGGGGCCTTCCAAAATCCAGGCTCTCAGATTTCCCCACTGTCAAAAATGGATTTTCAACTCTACTGGCCTCCCTCTCAAACTGGGAAACCTCATCTGCTCTCCATGGATTCTGACTGTACACTGTAAAGTGCCAGTCCTCCGTGTATCCATATTCTGAAGTGGTTTTTTGTTTGTTTGTTTGTTTGTTTGGCTTTTTTTTGTTTTTGTTTTTTTTGTTTTTCCCCCGAGACAGGGTTTTTTCTGTGTAGCCCTGGCTGTCCTCAAACTCAGAAATCCGCCTGCCTCTGCCTCCCAAGTGCTGGGATTAAAGTTGTGCACCACCATTGCCTGGCTTTGTTTTTGTTTTTTTAAGTAATCAAGTATGCTCCAGGAGTAGGGGAGAGGGAAAGAAAACAAGATGGGTATATACACAGAGGGGAAGGGTGGCGCAATGCACTCTTCCTGGGTCTGTAAGCCAGGAGGAGGTATGAATCATGCATGCAGATACATGCGGAAACAGAAACAAGTTAGAACAAAACACATCTATGAATACAAATGCCATTCTCATCAGAAACTAGTTAGTGCAAAGGGGTGCCCTGCCTGATACAAGGATATGAGGGAATCTCGCCTACACTTTGGTTTTACCGTTCCCATGTCTAGGTTCCCCAGATTTGCAGACTCAGAAGGGCCCCAGGAAGGCTGCCTGCATCAATCTAGAGGTTTCCAAAAATGGCCCAACACTTTGAGATCTACATGAGGGAGGCTTGTGGTACACTCAGGCAAGAGGGGAGGGAGCAAAAGAGAAGGAGCCAAAACTCAAGCAGCATGGTGGGGTTCTGAAATGGCCGCAGGCAAGGCAAGGACAGATGGTCCCTTTCTGAGCCGGGGAAGTGGAGAAAGGGACAAGGAAAAAAATAAATACCATCACTCAGAAATTTAAAAATAAACTGAAAAACCCAAAAGATAAACAGCTTGCTTCTGAGGTTCCGCCTGCCTACAGAGCTTTCTAAGGGAAAACAGAGCTGCAGGCCAGGGAGACCAGGCCCCTAGCCTCACGTCTGGAGGAGACTACTGTCCTTGGTCAGGAAACCCTGCAAATCTCCAGGCAGCTGAGGTGGTATCTTGCCCTCCTTCCCAAGTGCCAGAGGTAGTGAAGGTCTTCAGTACAAGCTCCGCACACATTCAGGGAGCCCACGTGAGTGGAGCTGGTTCATCAGCCCATGGCTGCTGCCTTCTCCCTGCTGCCCAGCATCTGCAGCCATTAAAGTGATCTCATTTGTGCCTCAGACCTGTAGAGAGCTGGGCAGATGAGAAAAGCAAGGCTCTGACACGTGGAATGTCCGCCTAGTCCAGTGGTTCTCAACCCTCCTAATGTGGAGACCCTTTAATACAGTTCATGGTGTGGTGACCCCACCATAAAATGACGTTTGTTACTACTTTGTAACTGTAATTTTGCTACTGTTATGAGTCATGTGTTTTCTGCTGGTCTTAGGCAAGCCCTGTGAAGCATCACTCAACACTCACACCTCCCCCCCAAAGGATTTAAGACCCACAGGCTGAGAACTTCTGGTCTTGAGTAAAGAAAGACAGCACTGAAGCCAGTTTAGTGTTCTGATGGTAATACTACATTGTTCTTACTAGCTCTGTCCACTAGGTCTCATCTGTCATCCACGAGCCAGAGATGGCAGCTTTGTACTTAGACGTCTTGTATCTGTCATAAGTGATTTAAATGGAGACTTTCTAGTCAGTGAGATGGCTCAACAGGTAAAAGCGCTTGCTGCACAAACCTGATGACCTCGATTTTAATTTGGGTTGTTTTTTGAGACAGGGTTTCTCTGTGTAGCGCTGGCTGTCTTAGAACTCATTCTGTAGACCAGGCTGGCCTCAAACTCTCAGAGATCTGTCTGCCTTCGTCAGCATTACTAAAGATGTGCACCACCCACCACCATCCAGTTGATGACCTGAATTTAAGAGCCAAAAGCACCTGACCTCCACATACCCACATGCAACAAATAAATTCAAAATGCTTTAAATTGGGCTGGAGAGATGGTTCAGTGGTTAAGAGCATTGACTGCTCTTCCAGAGGTCCAGAGTTCAATTCCCAGCAACCACATGGTGGCTCACAACCATCTGTAATGGGATCCAATGCCCTCTTCTGGTGTGTCAGAAGACAGCAATAGTGTACTCATACATAAAATAAATAAATCTTTTTTAAAAAATGCTTTAAATTACATGGAGCTTTGCCAATACTCATGGTGCCCTTTGTCTCTCCTTATGTGGGAAGGAGGCAGGGCAAGCGGCCCAGATGTACTGGGTCTCAGTTCTATTGCACCAGCCTGTTTACACACATTCTCCATTTTCAGTCATTCCCTTCTGCAGTACCTGGATGGCTTATACTTCCAGTACCTGGATCCCTCCCTCTATACTTCAATTTAAACATGGCTACCTACTGGAACTGTCCCATTTCCAGAGTACCTTGTAGTTACCCTTTCAAGATACCAATTACATGTTTATATAATAATCCCTGCCTGTCTGTTCTGCTAGACCACGTTGTTGGAGGTCAGGGCTGAATTTTCTGTCATATGAACACAGAAATAAAACTGTTCCTTAGAGCAGTGGTTTCTAACTCTAGTTTGGAGTTATCATCGTCCTTCTAAAATGACCACAGAGGGGAACATGACAGGTACATGAGGGCAGCTAGGTTGGGGCTGTTGCTCAGTTGGCAGGGTGCTTCCCTGGCATACAGGAAGCCCTGAGCTTGAGTCCTAGCACCACATAACACCAGGCAGATGGTGTCACCTGCCTTCATTCCCAGCACTCAGCAAGGAGGAGAATCAGAATTTCAAGACCATTCTTAGAAACACAGTGTAAGCCAGCCTGGGCTACCCCAAGACCCTGTCTCCAGAGAAGGAGGGAGAAAAACATGGTTCTCTAAAAGTAATGGAGGATGGGGGGAAGGTCATAGGTAAATATTACCAAAAAGCAGATTTTTTTTTTAAAGGAGGAGACTGTTCTTATAGTTGGCAAAACCCAAGAAGTAACAAGAGAGTAAGGTCCAAAGACCACAGGAAGCAGGAGGGCAAGAAGAGATGAAGCTCAGACTTTCTGGAGAACAGAGTTAAAGAAATGAGCAGCTGCGTCTGGTGGCACACGCCTGTCATCCCAGCTACTCAGGAGACTGAGGCAGGCAGAGCACACACACTCAAAGCCTGTGTGGGCAACTGTGACCCTGTCTCAAACAAGAAGGAACTGGCAATGTAGCTCAGTGGGAAGGACAGAAGGTGGCATCCCCTCCCCTTCAGACAACCGCCTATTGGAAGGTCCTAAAGTGTTTAGAAGATGCTGAAGGGCAAGCCTTTGTAGCTGGTGCAGAAAAGAAGTCAGCAGCACAGGATGCAATGATGGGCAAGCACATTCTGTAACCTCATACTGCCTCTTTTTCTCATCCACCTCATCTCTTCCCACAAGAACTCACGGATGTAAAAGCATTCTCCAGTTCATAGCATGCTACGAATCTCCATGAGTCATTGTGAAGACTCAACCCCACAGAACAGAGAGACTGTGGCAAGAAGGGGCTTTCTAAGACACTGGATGTTTCTAGTATTTAGAATGAAAAGGAGCAGCTTAGGAGAAAAAGAAGATGAGCAGAACTGAGAAGAGGCAGGAAAGAGGGGGCAGGGTTTCTGTCCCAGTGGGGAGGGGCAGGTCTGGAAGCAGAAAGGAGGCAGGAGGCACCGGGCCCATTCACTCTGGCCGACTCCAAGCTAACGGTGGAGGACCACACCAGTAATCAGGGGCTGGGTAATAACAAGGCTTCTCCCTGCTGATTTCCAACTGCAGCACAAACAAATCATTATACCTCATTGCCAGCCCCCTACTGTCCAATCAGGTGTCCACAGAGCCAAGGAAGAGACCTGTGCCCGTCTTAGTTCTATATTGCTTCTAATTATACAAGAAGACCAACAGGATGCCATAAGGAAGGGTAGGAAAAAAGTTAAAAAAAAAAATGAGCAGCTGAGTCTGGTGGCACACGCCTGTCATCCCAGCTACTCAGGAGACTGAGGCAGGCAGAGCACACACACTCAAGGCCTGTGTGGGCAACTGTGACCCTGTCTCAAACAAGAAGGAACTGACAATGTAGCTCAGTGGGAAAGCACTTGCCTACTAACATAGGAGGGCTATGTTAGTCAATCCCTAGCACTACTGGAAGTAGGCTGTTCTAAAGTGTTCTGAGGCCAACAAGAAATGAGCACAGAGGTGCCAGGCCTGAGTCAGGGGAAGAAGAGCAGGTGGAGGGTAGGGACAGCAGGGCAGTGTGGGAAATGACTGTGGAAATTACAGAGGTAGAAAGGAAGGCCCGGTTACTCTCTACAGAGTGGACACCAGGTATTCCTGGCTCCACCAAGAACCAACCCAGAAGAAATTGTAGCTAAAGGAAGATAGGTAAGAAGGAACTTCCTGACCAGCAGGATAGCACCAGCAGTCACCCAACTTTCCACCAGGCCTGTCTCTCCACTCTGCCTAACAAACCTCCTCAGACTCCTTTCACAACAATTCTAAGAGTCAGCTCATGTATTCACTCACTAAACATCCATCAGCAGATAAAGGTGCTTGCTGTGGAAGCCTGCTAACCTGAAACACATGTCAAAGTGTAAGCGAGACAATGACTATAAAGCTGTCCTCAATCCTCCGCATGTGTGTTAGGGCACACATACACACATACTCACACACACACACACACACACACCAATAAACATCAAGTGCCTAGGGCTGAGGGTGTACCTCATTTGGGAGTGTGCATGTCTAACATGCATGAAGCCTACATGCATGAAGCATGTTCTATCCCCAGCATCTCATAAACTGGAAGAAGTGTACACACCTCCTGTGATCTCAGCACTCAAGAGGTAAAGGCAGAAGGAGCAGAAGTTCAAGGTCACCCAGATGCATAACGAGTTAAAGCTAGCCACCTTTTAGGTGGGACCCACAGTCGAGAGCTGGCTCTGCAGTTCCAAGTGCTCGCAGCTTGTGCAGAGGATCCGTTCTGTTCCCAGCAACCACAGTCTTCACACTCACAATCATCTGTAACTCCAGCCCCAGGGGTTCCCAAACTGCTCTTATCATGCTTGAGATGCGCGTGCATGCACACGCGCGTGAGCACACATACACGCACGCACGCACGCACACACGCAAACACTCATACAGATAAAATTAAAAAAAAATTTTAACGAAGTAGCTGGGAAGCAAAGGTGGCAATGACTAGAACGAGGCAGGTAATACAGAAAGAGCCTCCCCCAGGGAGCTTACAGTCTACTTGACAAGGTGTCTACTGAAGGAAGGTACAATTACACAGCTGTAAGTCCTGAAGAAAACAGACTAAGTACTATTAGAAAGACTAATGACAGACCAATAGGGAAGGCAGGCCAGCAAAGGACATATTTAAGCTGAAGCCACAGGGACAGTAAGTTAACCAAGGCAAGGCTACAGGGAGGGAGGACGCAAGGACTTCTGGGAAAGAGCCAAGAATCCTCACTAGCCAACCCAGCGTCTGTACTTTACATAAAGCTCTTTATACAGAAGCCCTGCCTCTCACATCCCAAGTGTACCCCCACCAGACTGTTCCCTCCAGGTGAGTGCTTCCTCTGGGTAGGCCCACAGTTTTCACAAAAACAGGCAGGGACAGAGAGACTGCCCAGGGATTGCTAGGAACCCTGACTCAGGGGGCAAGTCAAACAGGAGTTTCATGTTTGGATAAGATTTTCTAGTCATTCCCTCTCTCAGGGACACTGAAGACTTTAAGGAGCTGTTGAGTGTTCCTGGACAAGCAAATGGGAGCCAGGGAACCGAGCTCTACAATTCCAGACCCACCCCTGGGGCTGACTCATCACAGCCATTATGAAATCAATTGACTGGCTGGTTTTCTCCTTCTTAAACAAAACTCTAAGTCAGGAGAGAATGTTAACTGAATTGTCCGAGATTCCCTCTTTTCCACAGGAGAAGGGGCGTCACAACTACCCGCTATCTAACAAGCATTTGCCAGGCTAAGCACTTTCATTTAACACTCTCTGAGGGGTTTGTTACCCTCAGTTTACAAAGGATAAAAAATTAGGTGTGGAGTGCTGGCTGGCTGCCAAAGATCACACAGTGATTAGCAGGGTTTAAAATCCAAGCCTGTTGTCAAGGCCTGTGTGGAAAAGAGCTGCGCCTATCCCAGCGCCTATCCCCAGTCCTCAAAACCCAAGTGAAAATTCTCTTCTGAAATGAATTCCCACTTGGTTCTGACTACCCTTTCTCTTTCTCTTACCACCACCAGTCTGGTTCTGGATAGTCTTTAGGTATCAATGTCCCAAAGGTCACCTGCCTTTTACCCTGTGTCTCTAGCATGGATGCTCCATCTCAGGCCCGACTGAGACCTCCCCATGCCTCTGCAAGATGGTATCTTTTTCTCAACTCCTCCTTTGCTGGCTTAACATATAGAGGTGTTTTCCCTCCAACAAAGAATACCATAAATCCCCGTGTGGATGACTTGTAAATCTAAATCAGGGGTACAGCCAAGTGTAGTGCAGTCACCTTTAGTCACAGCATGTGGGAAGCAGAGACAGGTGGACTTCTATCTATGAGTGCAAGGTCAGTCAAGGGGACTCAGTGAGACCCTATCTAAAAACAAACAAGCAAACAAACAAACCATCTTATAATATGTACTCAGAGCTCAGAGTTAGGGAAGATAGGAAGGAGTTCTGGGTTTCCACAGTTCTGGGCAAGAAACCAAGATACCAGGGCCTCACCCTGAGTATAGTGAATCACTCCCTGGGCAGGGCCTGGCTACGCACAGGTGGTTTTGAATGAGTCTCAGACTGAAAGCCACTGAATTTCTAACCCTTCATTTTTCAGGTGAGGAAACCAAGTCCAGGAGAGACTAATGCTAGAGTTGGAATAGAGAACCAGGTCTCCTGGCACCACACCCACCCCATGGATCATGTTCAAAAGCAGCTACAAAAAGGTGTATAGACAGGCCTCCAACTGGGAACTCGCTAGCCATCAGTTTTATTCACGTAGTTCATGAAGCCAGGGTCGGGGATCTGGGCAGTACAGAATGCTCACTGTTAACCTGCTGAACAAACTGCACCAAGGACCCAGAATGACCGGCACACACAGACACTTCAGAGAGGTCAGGAACGGGGCAAGCCAACAGTTACTTAGCACTTAAGTATCAGAAATCAGCTCTAACTCTAGAGCCTTGGGCCTTTGCTGCCACCCTCTAAAGTGTAAGGTGGCCAGTGGGCTCTGCTTTAGACATAGGCAGTGAGGTCCTTTTTTGCTTTCATTAGGCATGGTGATGGTAACAGCATACCAGACTAGAGTAACACCCAAGGAAGACAGGTTCTCAGAAAAGCAATAGAACATTTCTTTACTCAAACTTTGAGTAGGGCTGGGTAACCTCCATCCAAGAACAGCAACCAGCCTCAACTGGTAACAGGCTGAGTACATGCAAGCTCTAAGAGCAGAGAAAAGGGCCTTAGAAAGCTGTTGGAGAGCTCCCGGACAGGCAAACGGGAGCCAGAACCACAAAACCAAGCTCATGACTGCTACAGACTCTGACCGGTAATTCAAGGCACAGTCCTAACCACCGCAGTCCTGACTTACTATATCCAAAGTATGACCTACAAGCTTCTACTGCCCAGCTCTTGACCGCCCGGACAATCTGCACTAAGAAGCAGCTTCTTCCATTCTTGCTGGCTCACATGAATACCAAGCCTATATTACCTTCTCTCTCATGTTCCCACATCCCACTGAAAATCAAAGAATAAAGTGTAAGACGGCACAGACAAGGAAAAGTTAGGGTGGCAGGGCTCCATTTTAAGGTATCCAAACTATTTCTGGGCCACGCTTTGGATCTGTCCACTGGTGTGAACACCTCAGAGGAAGGAAGGCAGAGCCTGACTTCATTCTTAATTGTTCCAGAGGTACATGCACCCTCCTCATGCACAAATGCAGAAAGTTGCTAGATTTTATTATCTTTCACCCTCTAAATGGTCTTCTTCCCAACTTCCTCTAAGACAACTTTTTTAAAGATTTATTTTACATATGTGACTACATTATCACTGTCTTCAGACACACCAGAAGAGGGCACTGGATCCCACTACAGATGGTTGTGAGCCACCATGTGGTTGCTGGGACTTGAAATCAGCACCTCTGGAAGAGCAGTAAGTGCTCTTAAACCACTGAACTATCTCTCCAGCCCCAACACAGTGGTTCTTAACCTGCAGGTGAGACTCCTTTGGGGTTGACCCTTTCACAGGGGTGGCCCACGATCATCAGAAAACAGACATTTACATTATGATTCATAACAGGAGCAAAATTACAGCTACAAAATAGCAATGAAAATAATGTTAATCCCAGCACTCGGGAGGCAGAGGCAGGTGGATTTCTGAGTTCAAGGCCAGCCTGGTCTACAGAGTGAGTTCTAGGACAGCCAGGGCTACACAGAGAAACCCTGTCTCAAAAAAAATTAATAATAATAATAATAATAATAATAATAATAATAATAATAATAATGTTATGGTTGGGGTCACCACACCACGAGGAACTGTATTAAAGGGTTGCAGCATTAGGAAGATTGTGAGGCACTGCTCTAACACACACCCTGCAAAGCACAGGATGGAATGAAGTAAAAGGCTGGTGACAGATACAACAACAAAGCAGGAATTCCTGCAGGTTACATGGAGCTGAATCCGGAAACGCTGCTCTTCTTACTGCCCGCCCAACCCTCTTATGATGCCTAGATCCCCTTTCAGAGACCTGACACTGCACATTAGAGCCTGCAAGGTCAACATGCCAAGCATTGGTGACTCCAAAACAGTTCACCTCACCTGACCGGACAAATATCAAACATCCATCTCCTGTGCCTAGTACTCTGATCAAGTCTACACACAGAAAGGGAAAAAGTCTCTATCTCAGCTGGGGACACAGGGCATAGCTAGTGTTTGACAGACACAGGAGACTCCTCTGGGGAACATGGAACCATTCTGGAGAATTGTGATGGAATTTATCTAATACCACAAAACTGCACATTTAAAAATAAATAAGCCGGGTGGTGGTGGCGCTTATATATTTTTTAAAAGTTTGAGAGATGGCCCACTGGTTAAGAATACTTGCTGCTCTGGCAGAGGACTCAGATTTAGTTCCTAGCATCCACATGAAAGCTCAGAGCCACCTGTAACTTCAGTTTTAAAATCTCCAATCCCGTCTCATGTTTCTATGCATACCAGGCACACACAGTACACACACATACATGCAGGCAAACATTCATATACATGATCATCATAGCTCATAGATGTAAAATAAAAATAAATCTTTTTTTTAAAAAGGCACAGACCTAGGTATCTGAATCATGAGCTTTTGGAGGTCAGAAACCATTTTCACACCAGCTGTCTCTAATCCATTAAATGAGGCATGTTCTAAAAGCCACTGAAGACTTTACAAGTCCTGGGCAAACCTACAAAATCCATTTGCCACAGGTCACAGAAATTTTACACATTTGCAACTGAAACAAGCAGCGAACAGTGTAAGGAGCTGGCCATACACGGCCCTCCTGCCCTTCCCTCAATGTCCACCCCCATACTCCCTGCCTCCAACTGCAGATGCTTAACAGAAGCCCTGGTTCTACAGTGAGTCAGCTCTGAGACTGAATCCAGGTTCAGCTACTCGGTGACTACTCAATCTCAGATCTCAGACAGTTACTGAACTTCCAAGTAGCTTCTCTCGGTTTCTCTTGTTGAAAACCTGGCTCGTCCACCTCAAAGGGCTACTGTGAGGGAAACTGAGATCACACAAGGACAGAACTTACTGCACAGTGAGTGCTCCTTGCTCCAGCTCCCAAACTCCCTTCTGAAATGAACACATTAAAATACAAATGAGTCGTATCAAAGCATTCTTTGTTCTGAACTGAAGAAAGGCAGAAAAAGAAGGGTTTATGAGAGAGGATTCGAGGGCCAGAAAATCAGGCTCGGATGCACATGCTCCCGTGTCTCCAATTCTGCTTTGACATATGTCCCAAAACAGTGCCCACACACTTGTGAAGGTCGGTGGTGGTGGTGGGGGGTGGGTGCTCTGCCAGTTTCTCTGGACCTCAGCTAAAGAATCCGACAAGTTCTGCTGCACATCCTTGGCGCCTGTGGCCACACAGACTATGCCAAGTGCCTTCTGTCCTCTCGTACGTCCCTGTAAGGTGTGGAGAGTGGAGGAAGGCTAGGGTGAAAACTAAGAGGGCAAGAGCAGGTACACCTCTTGGTTTATTAAGGGTTCATCTGGATGAGAGTCATTCTTCTACCTTTGAGGGACAAGCAGAAGAAGAAACAAATATCCTGATATACTGCTCTCTGTCTGTCTGTCTGTCTGTCTGTCTGTCTGTCTCTGTGTATGTGTGTGTGTGTCCATGCACACACATACTTCTGTTCTTGCAGTACCCTGTTCAATATAGTTTTCTTGAAGGCTCTTCATTAAGTTACTGAGAATTTAAGTCCAAGTTCTGCAGGTTTCCACCACTATCTTCCAAATGTGTCTTGAAAGAGCGGGTGGGTAGTGAAGAGAACATGGGAACACAGCCTACCTATTTTGCCTTCAGAGGTGTCACTAGAAGACAAAGCTTAGTCTGAGAGATATGTGCCATATGCAAAAGCTCTTCCCAGAAAGAGGTAAACAGGAGACAAGAACGCCTTCCTACCTACAGAAGGAACCTAACTTGGCCTCTCTAATATCCATAACAAACTCACAAAGGTTTTAGAAACAACCAAATTGGAACAATTCTTCAATACGATGCCTGCAAGGCTGTGGGATGGCTAATATCCCTGCTCCCCACATACTATGCTTTCCGTGTTCCCAAGGCAGAGTGACTTAAAACTCCCTCCTCAGCGGTTCCAAACACACCCTGGAGGGCAGTGCCACTCAGCTGTGAACCACTGAGCACTAGCCTGCGCGGCTCTATATCCCCTGAGCCCACCGTATTCCAACCATCCGTTATGGCTCAGGAACTAAACCAGCAGGAAAGAACAAGTCAAGAGCCTGTCTCCAACCAACTGAATAATTACTGAGTCTCTAGCTTGTCCTCAGCTTCTGCATAGGCAGTTACAGATCAACAGGAAGTATGGATCATAATCCCCATGCATAAGAACATTGTTGGAAAGATGACTAACAAATTATTTGATCTACAGTAATGTGTAATCAAATTAAGCCATATGGTCTACGAGAAGCAGATAAGATAACCAGCTAAGGGCTGTCACTATGACAAAGGCTTTGTGGAAAAAAACAAAGGTTTTGTGATAGGTCTCAAAGAAGGTGAAATTTTCTTCACTCAGTCCTTCTAAGCCTCAATCTCTCTGTGTAAGAATTGCTGTCCATGGAAAACTCCTAGTGGGTCTAGGAGCAATTTACAGTCCACCCCTGCAAATCTCATACTCCAAAGGTCCTGTAGAAATGGGTGTGAGAAATTTTCCATGTTCCCTCAGAAGGCCAACCATTATGAGGCCCCACAGAAGAGGCAGAGGTGCCAAAGACACTAAAATACATGCAGTTCCACATGCAGGCAGTGAGCCTTGGATGCTGGCTAGAGTTCCCAGGCTACAGGAATGTTCCATTCACCTGTCAGCTCTGGCTCATGGTCTCCTGCTGTGGGGCCCTGATTAGCTGTAGGAGGAAGTCTGAACTGCCTCCACTGTGGAGGGTCTCCCTCCCCAGCTAGCCTCACTTTTCTCACACGTCCCTACTTCCTCCATTCACCTCATTCAAACCGCTCAGACTCCTCCCGAAGGTTGCACCACCAAACTCCTCACAGACCATCCTACCATCTCACACCCTCCATCCACCTGACATTCAAGCTGGTTCTGGAGTCTGGCTCCTCCAAGAAACCCAAGACTTGTGGTTGTCCCAACCCTCTTTCCTTTCAAGCATTCAAAAATTACTAACACTCTCTAACACACCCCACTCATCCTTCACATGTGCACAATGTAAATGAGCATCTCTGTCTATTTATACACAGAATCTGTCTAACGTTAGAGGGAGAATCCTGCTGCTCACAGACTAAGAGCTAAGTCAAGGCCGAGCTGGATTGTTCTTATGAGAGGCTCACTTACCTAAGCCACTGCTCAAACTAACAACCCAGCTCCCAGAGCAGGACACTCACCTGCTAGAAACTCACACGTGAGCCCACAGACCTAAGACTCAGGAACTCTCCCCCAATAAATACATGAGGGTTACAGTCCTGTGCCCTTCCCACAAGCAATCCATTATTTTATAAAACATTTTTCCCCACAGAAAGCTTCAGACTAAGTTCTTTTGGACCAAAGTGAAGTCTGGAGTTTTCAACGCCTCACAACTCATGGCTCACAACTGCTGCCCAATGATGCAGTCTAATTTTTAGCCACCAATTCTACCTGTGGCTTCATTTCTATTTATTGTCTTTTATTTTTCTTAAAGCAAGGCCAGCTTGGCTTATGCCTCTCAATCAACAAACCAAACAGCCATTTTTGTCTTATGAAAACAAGCCAGGTGTTGACTCATATCTGTTCCCAGCACTCAGGGTGGTTAAGGTAGGAAGACTAGGGAACCTGACTTACATACTGAGTTCTAGGCCAGCCAGAAGACAAAGTAAGACCCTGTCTCAAAATCAGAGAAATAATGCAAAAGGTTGGCATAGAGGCATAAACCTAACCCAGCACTTGAGAGGCACAGGCAGGAGAATTCCAAGTTTGTGACCAGCCTGGGCTACATATATAGCAGTTCCAAGGCTAACCTCAGCTAAATAACCAGACTCTATTTGGTTTTGTTTTTTTGGTTTTTTGGGTTTTTTTTTCTGAGACAGGGTTTCTCTGTGTAGTCCTGGCTGTCCTGGAACTCACTCTGTAGACCAGGCTGGCCTCGAACTCAAAAATCCGCCTGCCTCTGCCTCCCAAGTGCTGGGATTAAAGGTGTGCATCACCACCGCCGGCTTAACCAGACTCTAGTTTCAAACAAAAACAAAGCGAACACTAGGTTTTGTGGGGAAGTAGAGTTGGTTTCAGAGATTGAATCTAAAGCCTTAAGTGTGTTAAGCGAGCACTCTAACAGAGATACACCCCAGGCCTTTCTTTGTTCTTATTTTGAGATAAGAATTTATGTAGCCCAGGCTAGCCTTGAACTCCTGATCTTCCCTCCCAAATTCTGGGGTAACAGGTGTTTGCCACCATACTGATACTGCAGCTCTCTTTTTACCTCCCACACCCCTAAAATCACATTTATTGGCTAGCAGTAGTGGGGTATACCTTTAATCACAGCACTGAGGAGGCAGAGGCAGGCGGACAGTCAAGAGTTCCACAGAGAAATCTTATCTTGCAAAACCAAAAAAAAAATTTTTTTTAAATTACATTTATCTATTTATATGTATATGTGTGCACACGCACACACAAGAAGGTGAGAGAACAATTTGGGGAAGTCAGTCCTCTACTCCCACCATGTGGGTCTCAGAGACTGAACCTGAGTCATCAGGTTTGGCAGTAAGTGGCTTTATCTACTAAGACATTTCATTTCAGCCATCCCCCCGTCCCACACACAGCCAAGACAAAGTCTCATTATATAGCTCTGGCTGTCCTAGCACTAGCATTCACTCTGTAGACCAGGCTAGCCTCAACACAGAGACCCACCTGCTTCTGCCTCCCTCAAGCTGAGATTAAGGGTGTGTACCGCCACACCCAGCTTCACCAGTCCTCCAATACTTTTGATTTGGAGACAGCTCACTAAATTGCCAAAACCAGCTTTACACTTACTCTGTAGCTAGGCGGGCCTTGAATTGGCAATTCTTCTACCTCAGCCTGACAAAGCTGCTGGGTGAGACTACATCCATGCATAGCTACCATCATGTAGTATTTGCATAGAACCTACACACGCCCCTTCAGACTTTAAACCTTTAGATCACTTTTAATACCTAATATAAATGCTATATAACAGTTGCTATAGCATTCTGTCAGGGAATATTGACAAGAAAAAACAAAACTAGTGCAGTCAAGCACTTGGGAAACTAAGGCATAAGGATCACCAGAGTTAGAGTCAGCCTGGGCTACATAGTGTCACCAGTGGTGACAGAGTAAAACCAGCAAAAACCAACAACAAAAAAGTGAATTAGGACTGGGAAGATGGCTCGGTGGGTAAAGCTTTAACACACAGGCACAGACCCAAGTTCAAACCACCAGAACCTATGTAAAGCCAGGTGCAGTCACTGCAAGATGGGAGGCAGAGACAGGAGAACCTCAGGAAGCTTGCAGACCAGCCAGCCTGGCATATGTAGCAATGAACAAAAGACGCCTCTAGTAAGGTGGAACTCAAGGACCCACACCCAAGGCCATCCTGATTTCTAACCACATACACCATGGGACACACATGCAGCATGCATACACACATTCATACACAAGCAGATTTTTTTAAAGTCCATTCATTAACTTAACCATTTTCTGCTCTATTTTTCAATGGGGGTTGCGGAGAGCCTAAAAGGTTATTGGCATAAACTGTTATACGGTGGGTGCTGAAGGAGTGTGGGGCTAAAAATTAATTTCAAGATGATTGGCTACTAATCACAGCCAGCAGAAAATGAGTATGAATTCCTAACAATCAGGATTAACAAGAATGCCTGACTCTGAAAGCTCTAAGACACGAGGAAACACTAACCCTTAAGGTAAGAGCAGGGCATGTGGTGGTGCACGCCTTTAATCCCAGCACTTGGGAGGCAGAGGCAGGCGGATTTCTGAGTTCGAGGCTAGCCTGGTCTACAGAGTGAGTTCCAGGACAGCCAGGGATACACAGAGAAACCCTGTCTCGGGGTTGGGGGTGGAGATAAGAGCAGGGCTGGAGATGGCTCAGAGCACTGACTGCTCTTTCAGAGGTCCCAGATTCAGATCCTAGCACTCACATGGTAGCTAACAACTGTAACTTCTGTTCCAAGGAATTCTTATGTCCTTTTCTGGTTATTGCAGGCACCAAACACACATAAGGTACACAGACATACATGCAGGCAAAACACTCATATATATAAAAGCATAAAAACAAACAAAAAGACCAGGACAGGCTAGGAGGGCACAGCGGTACATGCCTGTAGTACCAACCACTTGGGACCACTGAGTCCAGGAGTTTGAGGCCAGCCAGAGCAATATAACAAGACCCCTGGCAGGAGAAGGGGTAGTACTTCTAAGGTCTGAGTTTGCAAAGGCATTTCTTAAGTGGATGCTCACAGAATACTGGTTCAGAAGTTTAGTACAGTTTTGAGTACAATGTCATATCCTTCCCATAGGGTCTAGACCTGGATATCAACAGCAAGACAATGCTCAGTGACCACTGCTGAGGGAAAGGTCAGCACCCTCAGCTCTGATAGAACTCTAGAGACACAAAGTTCTGCAGGTAGACTCAGACAGCTCATGGAGATGCTCTCCAGGCCCAGGATGCTTGTATGTGATTGGGTGGACAGGTTACTGCATCCCTTGTTTACACACCTAAACCAAACTGCAAGCTCCTCAGTTAAACATTTCCTGCCATCCTTTCCCCTAAGTGACAAAGTGTTCTAAGTAGCTCAATTTTGTCTTATTTATTCTGTCTTAGGCACAGTTTGCAGCTGAATGGAGTAAGGCTGAAGCTGCATCTTATACAGCATCATGAGCTCTTGGGTAGAGAGAGCGAGACCAGATCAGTGTTATGGGGGGTGGGGGAAGCAGAGTCACATAGACATTCATGTGTATCCATGTACATATGGGTGCACATGCAATTTAGGGGGGCCAGAGGTCAACATCAGTATCTTCCTTCTTTCTTTGATGGTTCTCCACCTCATTTGTTTGGCTAGGCTAACTGGCCAATGAACTCCAGGGATCCATCTCACTCAGCCCCAGCCTGGTGTTACAAATATGTGCCACCCTACCTGGCTTTTACATAGGTGCTATGGATCCAAAGTCAGGTCCTCATGCTTGTACCACAGACACCTCATTGACTGAACCACTCCCACCGCCCTTCCCGTTGTTTTCATCGTCAATCTCTCACTTTTGGCTGCTACAGAGATGGCTTAGCAGGTAACAGCACTTGACGTACACTTGAATCCCCAGCAACCACTCTAAAAGTTAGGCATAGCTGTGTGTGTGCCTGTAACCTCAACAGTGAGGAGGAGGAGATAAAACAGGGAGACAGATAGCAAAAGCTCAATGAGCAGCCAACTTAGCCCAAAACAGAGAGCCTAGGGTCAGAGACCAGGTGTGCGGTGGAGAGGGAAAAAAGTCATCCAGCTTTCCCTAGCTTCACAGGTTATGTGCACCCACACATGCACATAAACACGCACACCCAATTTCCCAAAGAACATTCCTTCATGTGTCGCTAAGCTATGGCAATTTGTTCTATCTTACAGCATGAAGGGTGGTGATGTTTCTCCTGTCTGGGTAATGGCTGAACACCCAGTTCCAGCCACTGTCTCTCTCATCATCCTTCCATCATTTTACCAAAGCAACATTTTACATCATCTCAAATGCCACAGCTTTAAAATCCTCCTTCCTTTTATCATTCTCTAGGGGGAAAGTCACTAAATGCCCTCACTGCTGCTGCAGGAGGTCAGTCCTCCCATTCCTCTGCCTAGGACATCTGTCATCAACACGTGGACAGCTAGCACCTCAGTACACAGCAGCAGTCCCACTCAGCTCAGCGGCCTAGACATGCCCGCTGCCAGTTTTCTAGTGGTGCTGGCTCTACAGCAGCATAGACAGACAGAGGTAGAACAGCATCCTCAAAGAATACACACAATCATTCGAGAGACACAAAACGTGAAAAATCACGAGAAAAAAACAGCTGTCAGCAACTACCACCCAATAACAAGCCCCTGGAAGGTGTGCCAGGGCATTACTTCAATACAGCCACACTGCCTGGCTCCACAGCTGCAGGGACACTGCAGCCTAAAACTTCTAGCTGCTGGACAGTAAAAAGAAACTGTTTGATTTATGAAGTGGGTGAACCAAAAGCAGTAATGTAAAAGGAAAGAGGTCAGCCCGGGTCTGCTCCCCCCTCCCAGCTGCTTTTGCTCATGCTTTATCCTCTGTGAGAAGCCAACAGTTCCAAGTCAGAAGACTCTCCTGGAATATAACCAAGTTTGGACACAGGCAAAGATGACTTCATACTAGAGGCCTCAATTTTCTCTAGGATAATACAAACTTTATTTTATCCATTGCTTGATCAGAAGCATCCAGAGCTCTGCTTTATCACAAGGCAAGGTCTGATTCCAAAGCATCTTAGAAAAGACTCTGTCCTTGTTTTTGAGACAGGTTCTAATGTATTCCAGGCTGCCCTTGAAATTTTTTTTTTAAGGCAGAGTTTCTCTCCTAGGTTGACCAGTCTGCCATATAACTCAAAGATCCCACTTACTTTTCTTCTACAGTTAAAAGCATGTGCTACAACACCTAGCATATTTATTTATATTTATCTGTGTATATATGTGTATGCCTCTGTGTGTTTACATATATGACCTCATGCATACATGCAGCCTGGCACACATGTAGAAGTCAGAGGACAACCCACTTTCTTCATCTACCAGGTGAACTCTGAGGATCAAGCTCAGGTTGTTATCAGACTTGGTAATGACTGTAGTTACCCACTGAGCCATCTCCTCTGGCCAGGTCTTGCATTTCTTTATTACTTTAAACAAGCATTACACCAACAGCTTCCAACTGTTACAGCAGGAACTTACCTCACAAATATCTGAGTCCCACTACATAACATGCTCTAGGCACCAAGGACACAGAGGGAGCAGGACAGTCAGAATTCTATCTTACAATATGCTTTTTTTTTTTTTTTTTTTTTTTTTTTGGTGGCACTGAAAATCCTAGTGTGTCATTCATGTTAAGCAGACAATTACTACTGAGTTATACCTTAATCCATATTTTAGTCAAGATTGACAGGAATAGATCTATGTCAACCAGTGATAAGAAATTATAAAAAAAAATTTTTTTTACAGAAACATAGAGCGGAGAGAGTGTTATTAGAGGTCTCCTGGGAGGCTTCTCTGACGGGTACTATGGTCACTGTACGAGAGGAGCTGAGCTGAATACACAGTGTGCGTCACTTCCTTTAGCTTCAGTAACTATGTCCAATTTGATTTCTACTTCCACCATACATGCGAGAAACCGGAGCTTAGGGAAGTGAGACAGTAGAGTGTGAAAGAAGGGAGTAAGGATAGAGAACCAAGGTCTGTATCTTACAGGACACAAGGAAGCTAGGACTTCAATTCAGGAAAGCAACTCCAGACTCACGTTCCTCCCCCACTATACTAGGCCACCATAATGATGGACAAACAGCCCACGAAGCCAAGGATGGTGCGGTAACAAAGTAGCAGGTCCTTCTCATCTCTTACTACGAGATGAGTGCAACTCAACCTTCCTCTAATATCAGACTATTACTCTCACTGTCAGCTGAAAACCAAGCCTTATCTTGAAACAAGAGGAGAAAGACATCTGAGGCTCATAGAGGCTAGCTACTCAACCCTAAGCATACTCCTCTCTCACCCTAACCCATCCACCAACACCACACTTGCACACTTGGTTAGTTCCCCCAATGGTTCCATTCCTATCTAGAAAACAGGAGCAGAACAAGGATGACTGGGCCAGCCGCCTGACAAAGCCACAAGCAGTTCTCACAGGTGTGTTGGACCCAACTGGCAATTGAGAGAGAAGCCAGCAAGGAGAGAGCAGCCTTTCCAGCCCCATTTCAAGAAAGGACAGCTCTTCCTCAGGTCCTGAAGTACCAGAGTGAGAGACATGGGTTGTTTTCCTCAGACGCAGAAGGCAGGACAAACAGAAGTACAAGGAACAGGTCACCCAGTTCTCCTGAAGGGAAGAAGAGGAAACCCAGGAGGAGTAAGCGTGGAAAGAGGCTAACAGACTTCACAGAGGGAAGTCCAGAAGGGAAATACTATGTCCAAGGTCAAATAGTAATTGCAGAATTGCTGGAAATCCCAAGTTGGGGGCCCAGATGAAGTTAACAAAGAAACCAAAAGAGAAGAGAAGCAGAGGATCAGAGGTAAAAGTCAAAGGTCATGGTCTGCACCTACCCACTGAGTAACAGCGCTTCTTTATGGTCACCACAGCCAGAGTTAATCAACAACTTCAATTTGCAAATACATTCCAAATCTAAGAACATTAAAACTTTACTCAAAACCTGGATTTCCATCTTACATCCCCATGGACACTGAGTATTCCAGTTTAAACACTGACTATGCTGATCTCCTAAAGCTTCCCCCCCCCCCACCTCGTCCAAGCACAGAGAGAGAGAGGAGGGGAAGGGAGGGAGAGAGGAAAGAGAGAGGAAGGTCCGATACTCAATTTTGTTCTCCAGAAACTTATCTCCAGCAAGTCAGGTCTCATAACCCAACGTTGCACCAGACAAATTATGACCTGAATGGCAAGGGAGGGAAAAAAACAAAAACTGTGTCACCTAGAGAAACCCAATTAACAACATGACTCTGCTCTCTTCAATTCTCTCTCCCCTCCAGTCATATCCGGGGCATTTGTGAGGTGGCTGGCTGCCTTTTCCCTGGCTAATTTAAAAGCCAGAAGACAATGTGTACAGAGACTTTCTCAGAAGGTAAGCATGAGGTGGGAAACCCTGCTCTATCTACACCGACACTGGTCGGGAAAGCTCGCAGGGCGTGGAATCAAAACACCACCTGGGAGACTGTCTGGCATGGTTCACCTTGAAACTTCTATGTTGCCCTTAAGACAAAGCTGCCCGCTAAAGAGAAATTTACAAATGTTGCTGAGTTGAAAATTCCGGAAGGCGAGAGAGTAAGTGCCCCACGTGGAACAATAAATGGGGTGTTGGAAAGCATTCCTGACACAGTTGTTTCCTCTTAACCGCTTTCCTAATGAGCCCCTCCCTCCAACTCTCCACTCCCACTGGTTTCCCCCAAGTCCTCGCTAGTTAGTGAGTGTGTGAGAGTGTGTGTGAGAGTGTGAGTGTGTGTGTGTGTGTGTGTGAACATCGTCTTCCGGCCCGAGTTTCCGAGGAAATCCAGGCTTCCCTTCCTCCCACTGAGCACTTGTCTGTCCTCCCAGCCCTACACGGCTGCAGAGTTCGTAATGTAATATTCTGGGACCCCGAGACCGGAAATGCCTGGGTCTGAAAAACTGCACTTGAAACACGAGAAAAGGGATAGAGAAAGTGAACGTGGGATGCAGACGTAGGAGGTGTGTGGGGTGGAGTGAGGAGGTGAAATGTCGCCCAACTTGCAATTCAGGGGTAGGCGAGAAAGAAAACGAGGGATGAGGGGGAGGCTGAGGCAGTTGCAAAGTCAAAATTCCAGGAGCCAGTGGAGGAGGTGGAGGAAGCAGACATGAGGGCCGGGGGGTTGGGGAGGGCACAAGAAAACCTCTGCAGGTGAGGCAGGGCTATGTTTAGGGACACCAGAGGTGACCCTCAAACGCCTATAAAGGAGGGGACTCGGATCCCAGCAGCAAGGTAGGGGTGGGACGCAAGTGTGGGGGAGGGCAGCACAGGGTGGGGACCGAATTGGCTCCCAGAATCTCCAGAGGGCGAAAGCCCGAGCGGCGCGAGCTCCGGATAGGGGCCGGGGTCGCGGGGGCGAGGCTGGGGGCGGTGCTCACCCGCAGGGCGGACAGGTCGATGTCGTCCAGGCTGCGGGCTGGGGCTGGGTCGCCCATGGCCGCCGCGGGGCCACTCACGCTCCGGCTCGCTCACTCCGCTGCCGCCGTCGCCGCTTCTCCCCCATCGGGGGACCGGAGGGGCGGGCTCCACCGCGCCTGCCCCGAAGGCCGGGGAGGGGGGAGGGCCAGCAGGAGGACCGACCCAGCGGCTGACAGGCGCTTTCACCCGCGCGCCTGCAACCCGAGCTGCCGGCTGCCTTGCGCACGCGCGGAGCGGACCGTGACGCGAACGCGCCGGGCGCCCCCCCTCGTGGGGCGCCGACACCTGCGCGCAGGCGCAGGAGAGCGGGCAGAGGGCGCGCACGGACCGAGCCTGGCTAAAACCAGGCGGGGGAAGCGTGCCCACCCGCTGGTGCGCGTGCGCACACACTTTCTCTCCCTTTCCCCTTTTTATTATTGTTGCCTCCTCTCTCCTAGTTCCTTCGTTGATCTTTATTTGACTCCTTTCCTTCCCTTTCCCTCTTTCCTGTGCCCAGGTGCCAATCAAACCACCCACCTCTCTATTTGCGGGGGAAGGGAGGCGGGACCCAACCCCCTCTATTACTAGGGGGGTTGTTATGGTAACTCCCCACGCGAGGGCTGCTGGCCTCTAGATAGGATGCGCTGTCCACCCACCCAATTGCCATGGTAACAGTGGAGCCGCTGAAGGAGGGGCCTCTCTGTGAGAACTTGGCTGGAGAAACCACGTGGGAGGGAAGGACGGGGTACTGTCTGCCCTTTACTTTCTTTTCTGGCTGGAGTGGGGATGTTGGGAGCAGATAGGCACTCCTACTGCACAGGTCTGTGTCTGCTTCTCTTAGCACAGTGTTCTGCAGGAAAGAACTATCGCTGGAGTTGGTAGTGGCAAAGCAGAAGAGGAAGAAACTGTATCCAATCCCTTCAAATTTTGTTCCAGCTCCTTAGATATACTCATGTTGACACAGCACCTCCAGCCGGTTAGTCTCACTAGAGGATGGGTGATGCTTTGTAACTATAGACATACATGTTCTGCCACTGACTAATGTGTTGTGTGACCTTGAGCAGGTGAATTTGCCTCTGGGCTTTTCTTTCTCAATGAAGTCGAGGGGGAGACGGTTCTGAGTGTTTCAAGAGCTCTTCCAACACTAATATTCCCTCTGAAAATTAATATTAACATTGCTTAGGTGAGTCTGAATTCTCTAGAGGCTTCTTGGCATGTTTGGATGCACGTTCAAACTTGCTCTGGGTACTCTCCTGACTCGTTTACCTTGCCCCTGATGTAAGCCACAATCCCCATTTGGCCTTCCCACATGGCCTATCTGCCTGGCACCCTCAAATAAATTCTTCATATCCAGAAGTAGTTTTTTTTTTTTTTTTTCTAAAACTTAAATCTGGCATCATTGTCCTGTTTAAAGCAGCTTTCTAAATCCCACCATTCAGGAAGCTGAGGCAGGAGGATTACTTTTTTTTTTTTTTTTTTTTTTTTTTTGGTTTTCGATACAGGGTTTCTCTGTATAGCTCTGGCTGTCCTGGAACTCACTCTGTAGACCAGGCTGGACTCAAACTCAGAAATCTGCCTGCCTCTGCCTCCCAAGTGCTGGGATTAAAGGGGTGCGCCACCACTGCCCGGCGAGGATTACATTTTCTATTATCCTGAGCTATGTAATTACTGGGAAAAAAAAACAAAAACCTGAAATAAGTGAAAACACTGTTTGATAACTCCCAATGCCTTATGGATAGTAATAGCAAAGACTTTCAAGATTCTACCTGTTTCTCTGGAGATATGTAATTAATATATATATATATATATATATATATATATATATATTCCTTTTCTGGTCTTATGTTTTAATAAACCACATTTAAACTTGCTCCTCAACATCTCTTACCTGTCTTTGCACTTATGTTTCTTTTCCTCGGAGTATTCTCCAACCTCTAGCTGTGCTTGCTACTTTTATGTCAACTAGACACAAACTAGAGCCATTTGAGAAGAGGGAACCTCAACTGAGGAAACACCCTCACCAGGTTGGCCTGTGGGTAAGCCTGTGAAGCATTCTCTTAACTGGTGATTGATGTGGGAGGTCCCAGCCCACTCGGGGTGGTGCCACCCCTGGGTATGTGGTCCTGGATTGTGTAAGAAAGCAGGCTGAGCAAGCCAGTGAGCAGCACTCTTCTGTGGCCTCTGCTTCAGTTCTTGCTTCCTGGTTCCTGCCCTGACTTCCTTCAGTGAGGGAGTGTGACCTGAGAGTTGTAAACTGAGATAAACCCTTTCCTCCCCAAGTTGCTTTTGGTTATGGTATTTTATTACAAAGTAGAAATCCAACTGAGACATCAACCATGGCCACTCTCATTAGCCTTTGTTTTGCCCGACCTGTTGGAATCACCTCTTTATGTACGCTATTTTACAATATTCTGTTACATGTATTTGCATGTATGCAGGCATGTTATAGTGCACAAAGGACTACCTCTGTGTGGAGGTCTTCTGAGTGTGGTGGCTCAAACCTCTAATTCCAATACTCTGGAAGCTGAGGCAAGAGGATTCCCAGAAAGTACAAGGCCAGACTGGACTACAGAGTGAGATCCAGGCCAGCCTATGCTATATGAACCCTTGTCTTAAGAAACAAACAAAAATCCAGGTATGTGATGCACCTCTGTAATCCCAGTACTTGGGAGGCAAAGCGAGAGGATCATAGCAAGTTGAGGGCCAGCCTGGTCTACATAGTGAATTTCAAACCAGCCTGTGAGATTCTGTCTAAAATGAATTAAATAATAGAGAGGCATTTGGCATATACTCAATAAATTTCCTAATGCCAGATTCACAGGCTATTTAATAAAGATAGTTAATAAACAAATGAAAAAATCAATATCTCAGGGATGGGATAAATGGCCACCTTCACCTCACAAGGCCATTGTAACCCCTGGCATTGGAAGGGAAAGAAGAAAGACTGCAGGAGCTGGTTCCCCTTTGCTTGTTTTGCTACCTTGCTTTTCTCCCCTATGCTATGGTTGGCCTTTCATCAAGACCCTTGGCCCAAAGGTGCGATTGTTTACTCCAGCAGTCCCTCCCTGTCTTTAGGAGGTTGGGGTAGGAGGCTGAAGGATCATGAATTAGAGGCCAGGCTGAGTTATACAGCAAGACCCTGTCCTAGCTGGGCATGATGCAGAGGCAAGGCTACTATAACTGCAGATTGCTGGTCTACACAGCAAGACCCTGTCTTCAAACAAACACTGCAAGACTAGAAGGATCTATGTGCAACAGCCCAATCTATCCCCTGGCCCAGCTTTGGGGTAGCTGCAGCCTCCACCTTACAGTTAAGGAAGGAATGGTTCCCCCAGGGAAAGAGATATTTAGTGCTGACAATGGGAGTAATTAATGGGAAGCCAATTAGTACTTGGAACTCCTGTGTGTAGGAGGAGATGTTAGTATTCTGTTGTGTGTGGTATATGTATGTGCATATCCATCTGTTCAGAGGTACACATGTATGTATATGTGTGTATGCACAAGCACACAGACACACACACACACACACACACACACACACACACACTTGTATACACATGTACACGTGAAGTCTGGCAAACAAGGGAAAAGAACCCTTGTCCTCCTGCTGGGTTGCCTTACCCAGCCTTAATATGAGGGGAGGTGCCTGATCTTATTGCAACTTGATATGCCACATTTGGTTGATAACCCCACGAGGCCTGCCCTTTTCTGAAGAGAAACAGAGGAATGAATGCAGAGGGAGGAGGTGGAGAGGAGGATTACAATTGGGATGTAATATATAAGAGAATAAATTAAAAGTTAGGGATCTTTTATCATTTTTTTTCTTGCACCACCACTGCCTGGCATGGAACTCTCTTCTTTAAAGACAAACATAAAAATAAAACAACAATTTTAGTTGATTTTTAAAGTTGATGTATTTATTGTGAGCACACACAGGACTGCCATGGCCTATGTGTGGAGATCAGAGGACTTTCCTTCTGTCCTGTGTGCCCTGGTGATCAAACTGAAGCTGTCAGGCCTGACAGGAAGCATCTTCCTCTGCTGAACCATCTCACTGGCCCTAGAAGTCACTTCTCAAGAGAACTAGAGGGATGGGAGAGCAACCTAATGCCCTCTGGTCACATAATCACCCACCCCTACTCCCTTCCATGAAGCCTTCCTAATTCTCAACTCCCCTTATTTTCTTCCTGCTTCTGTAACTATCTGTGCTCAACATTTTTCTAATTGCAAAATACTTCAGACATATGAAAAGTTATGAACTTATGTATCACACACACAGGTATGCGTGTGTGCACATACTCACACAGTTGGCCCTGATCTTCAGGAGTTCGGTGAATAGACTTGGAAGCTGCTGAGAAGAAGCACAGAGATAGATGGAGCTGTGGCACAAATCTGTATCTGAGCACATAGGAGGCAGAGGCAGGCAGATCTCTCTGAATTTGAGGGTAACCTTGTCTACAGAGTGAGTTCCAGGACAGCCAGGGCTACACAGAGAAACACTGTCTTGGAAACCAACCCCACTCACAAGGAAAGAAAGGAAGGAAGGAAGGAGGGAGGAGAGAGAGAGCACGCACATGCACATGTGTGAGAGAGAGAAAAGAGGGAGGGAGAGAGGGAGGGAGAGAGAGAGAGAGAACACACAAGCACAGATATGCAGGCAGAGGAAAGAAGTTAGAAGAAGAGGCATGGACCTTTTCTACACTTTTATTTATGAAATGCTTAGTGAACTGGTACAAAGTTAGTGTCTGTCAGCAGGCTGGTGGAGGCAGTTATGGTGTCTTCCCCACCACCATTGGTGGAGACTGCAGTCAAAGTGGCTCCATACTCCCCTACATCTTTGTAGCAACGGCCTGGGAGAGGCCCTGGGGCATGTAGGGGGCTCAATGGCAGGAGGAAGAGTGAGATGAAGAAGACCCAGGACAGGAGTCCCTTTTCCTGGAGGAAAAGGCTTGACCTCAGGCCTCCTCGTAGGACTAGGGTTTGATGGCGTAGTGGTTTGAACATGGTGGCAGGAAGGCAAACCTCTCTAGAACTCTCTCCTGCCTCCCCAGGCCAGGCTTGAGAGCGCTCCTGTTGGCTACTTCTCAAGTAAAGGTCCTCTGTGATTCTCTAGGACTCTTCAGAGATGTCCTCCCCAAGGATCAAAGGGCACTGCCCTCAGAACTCAGATTTTGGGGCAAGGATTCAGGCATGATGGGGCCCAACGGCTAGCGACTGCCGCTGAGCTGAAGCCTAAGCTATGTCCACACATCTAAAGGTATCATCCCCTCTTTGCTCCCCAGTGGAGGCAACAAGGACTCATCCTCCAGAAACTTGAGGGGGAAGTGAACTAGGTGGCCCTGGATGTGGGCAAGCTCAGACCGAGCCAAAGAAGGGCTGACTTTAGCCAAGGACTCCACAGCCACGTACTCCCGGAGAGCCCGCAGGGAACGGGTAGCATTGGACGGCAGGCAGCGAAAGATCTGGGGTGAAAGGGAGGACATGAGGGAAGGAACGGTTAGGATCATTATGTCCCCTGGACTCTGAGCTGCCTGGGCTGGACTCCTCATTCCCTGTACCACCTTTCAGTAGCCCAGGGCTATGGAATCCAAATAGACAATGCTCCCTAGTCCCTCATCTCCCTTCTTCACAGGATAACCCATCAATTCCTCAGGCTAAGCCTCACGGCAGCTTCCACCTGCTCATAGATGCTGGCATTGTTCTCGGCTGTTTCTTGCCACATCTGGAAGAAGTCATCACAGACAGGGTCTCGGAGATCCAGGTCTGGTCGGGTGTTTGCACCAAGTATCACACTGTGGAAGAATAGTCCCAATGGGTCACATGAAGATCCTTAAAGAATCTAAACAGTTGGTATTTCCAAACATGTGGTAAACCGTGCCAGCCAAGCTGCTGGAGCTTTGCTTTATCTTTACTTTGATTTTTTTTTTTGGGTTGGTTTTTGTTTTTGTTTTTTGAGACAGTTTCTCCGTGTAAGTATTGGCTGTCCCGGAACACCTCTGTAGACCAGGCTGGCTTTGATCCAGACATCTGGCTGCCTCTGGCTCCCAAGTACTGGGTTTACGTGTGAGTGCATGCACTGACGCTGCTGCCACTGACACCACCACCGCCAGCCCTTACTTTGATGTTTTAAAAAACAATTGCTTTAGCTAGGCGTGATAACTTGTGCACTTGGAAGCCAGAGGCAGGAGGACCAGAGTTCAAGGTCAGCCTATGCTACACTAGCAACTTCTTGTTTCAAAAAAAAAAATAAAACTATAAAACATTTTTTTTCTTGGTTCTGGAGAGATGGCTCAGCAGTTAAGAGTACTGACTGGTCTTCCAGAGGTCCTGAGTTCAATTTCCAGTACCCACATGGTGGCTCACAACCATCTGTAGTGGGATCTGATGCCCCCTTCCGGTGTGTGTGAAGAGAGCTACAGTGTACTCATAGAAATAAAATAAATATACATTAACTTTTAAAGTTTTATTTTTGTGTGTGTGTGTGTGTGTCCCTAGTTGGCTGATACCTTAACTGAATTAGTCTAGGAAGAAATCTACTAGCAGTTCTAGGAAACCCTCACATATAGCTCAAAAGGCAGCCCCTCCCAATACCCCCACATCTACACCCCTCGACTCCTACCTGAAACAGTGCTTCCGCAAACTCAAGGCAAATCTGCCTGCCTGGTACTCCACCCCATCCATGAGGGATGGTTCCATTTCTGTGTCCTTGATCAGTATGGCTAGCTCACTGTCACGCTTCCCCAGCAAGCTCCTGTCATTGATGTTCGCAGAACCTGGGTTGAAGGGCACACTGTCTGCTTGGGCCAAGGGGGGGCCCTTCCAACACCTCATCACTTTTACCAGAGCACTAGCCTGAGGCGCCTACTGCAAGCTCCAACTGTAACTCTATATCGCCTGCCCTCTGACCCTCCCAGGCCTTCTCGTGACAGCAGACCAGGGGCAGCACTGACCGATGATGACTGTTCTGTCATCTGCAATGAGCATCTTGCTGTGGATATAGATGAGCTCAGAGATCGGGTGCCCGCCCAGCTCTCCGTGTGTGCGAAGCCCACAGATGGACATGTAGTCCCGCCATGCTGTCCCCACTGTACACAACAGAGATGGGGGAGGCGCAGTGAAGTGAGCAGATGGGGCTCCATCCCACCTCTCACTGCCAGCAGTGGAAAGCCACCTGTAGTCTGAATAGCACGCAAGAATGACAGTTTCCATCCCCAGCTCCCAGTACTCCAGCAACCCAAGCTGCCTCCCTGCCAGGGGTCCAGGGCTTGAGCCCCCAGCACTCACTGGCTGCTTTGAGACGATGTAAGATTGAATATTCCCCACGACACAGGGTCCTGAGAGAAAAGAAAAGGTTGAAGGAGGCAGAGGCTGGAGGAGGAGGAAGGGAAGAGCTGGGAGAGGCAGACCTGAAGTTCCTGTAGGAAGGGATTAGGACAGGGTGGGAAGGGTGTGGTATGATGGGGCCAGGAAGGGTGAATCTGGCTGGCAGGGAGTGGGTCACCTGTAGGTGAAGTGTAGAATGGCCTGGATGGAGTTGCCACCCCCTGTGGAAATGTCCCCCTCAAAGCCAGGGAGCAAAGGCAGAAGCAAGTAGACTCGGAAACACTGCCCCTGTCTGGGAGACAAATAGAGGTCAGCTGGTGCACCAAAACAAACTCCACCCCTCCATCTGCCTCCACACTCCTTACTTGTGAGCCTTCAGGATTCTGTCCACAATCTCATCGCCCACCTTGTTCAGAACTGTACGCCCATCTGAGCAGCTAATGAAGAACTGATTCTGGGGCAGGGATCAAAGAGAGACATCAGCATCCTGGCTCTGACCTCTAGCTCCTGTCTGAGGCCCTGCATTTGCTTCATATCCAGCCAGGCCAGTCCTCGAAGACTGATCCTACTGCCATCCCCCCCCCCCATCCTCCCCCTGTCCCTCACCTGTGACCTCCTTCCCATCCCAGCCCCTCTGTCCCTCCACTGTTGCCTCAGTCGGACCTCAATGTAGAGAAAGTGCTGGCTCTCTCGGATGGTGTGTAGGTAGGCATTGAGGATGGAGTTCTCCAAAGTCCCTGCTGACCATCGATCCACAGACCTCAAGACCTATGGGATGGTGAATATGATGTGGTGTTTAAGTCCAGGAGAGGAGGAATAACGGAGGGGGGTGGGTTTGGGTGCAGGGCGAGTGGGAGGTACTCTCAGGGAGAGCAAGTAGAAGATGGGCTGATGGGAGGGAGGGAGGGGCTGGCTGATCAGGACTGTCACCTGCACAGTGGCGCACTGTCCGCCTGGGACTATGAAGGGGAGATGGTTTGCAGTGCTGGTGGACTTGGGCAGCAGGTAGGGGTACACAGGTATCTTGTACCTGGCCTTGGTGGTCTGCCATGAGGAACAGCAGAGTCAGTAGAAGGTGGTAAGCTGAACCTGGGTCCTCCCTCTGCCCCTCTAGGCCCTTTGGAAGAAGTCAGCACCTTGGTGAAGTTCCAGCGCTGGATGAAGTGCCGGGCAAGGTCCCGGGCAGCTACTCCGTGTACAACCACGCCAACATCTCTCCATGGCATCCTAGGTGTGGTCTCCCTGTCGATGAAATCTGGGAGTCCCAGGAGTCAAGGGAGAAATTAGGGCTGGTGTTTTGAGGACACTTGTTGCTAGCCTAGTTTCGTGTAAACTTGACTCAAGCTAGAGTCATCAGAGAGGAGGGAACTTCAATTGAGAAGATGCCTCCATAAGATTGGGCAAGCCTGACAGGTATTTATAGTTAGTGATTGATGTGGGAGGGCCCAGTCCATTGTGGGTGGTCCCCCTGGGGTGGCAGTCCTGGGTTCTGTAGGAAAGCAGACTGTGCAGACTCATGTGGAATGAACCAGTAAGCAGCATCCCGCCATGACTTCTGCATCAGCTCCTGCTTCCAGGTTCCTGCCTTGTGTGAGTTCCTGTTCTAACTTCCTCTAGTGATGAACAGTGATATGGAAACAAAAGCCAAATAAACACTTTCCTCTCCAATTTGCTTTTAGTCAGGGTGTTTCATCACAGCAATAGTAACCTTAACTAAGACAAGGAGGAAAAGGAAGATATCTTGATTCAGAGGAGGAAACTTCCAGAGGGAAGGCTATAGTCTTCCTGACTCATTTCATCCTACCTTCTGTCCCAGCTCCCGGGGACCTTGGGGAAGAGAACCTCACCTTCAAAAGGCCGGTCCAGCTGCACCCAATCCTTGGTGATGAGGTTGCTGTAGTCCTTTCCCAGCCAGAAGAATCGGTTATGTGAGAGGTCTGGAGTGGCTGCAGGGTCTGAACCTGGTGTGGAAGTCTGTATGAAGAGTACACCACAGCCAGGCGGGGTGAGGTCACGGGGCCAGGCCCAAGAGAAGACATGTGCGCTGCACCAGAGAGTCTCATCCCTCAGCCTCCCTCTTCAACTGCAGTTAGAGTCGTTAGAGTCAGTAAAAATGAAAGAAGACAGGGAGTTTTAGATTTTTTTTTTTTTAAGATAAGGGCTCATGGTGTAGCCCAGGCTGGCCATAAACTTGAAGTCCTTCCTGCCTGAACTTCCTCAGTGCTGGAATTACAGATGTGGACCACATGACAAGCTGGTTGTAGTATTTTGAAAGGTAAGTCTTGACCAACGTCATGGCACACGCCTATAATCTCTCAGCAATCTGGAAGCCGAGATAGGAGGATGACAAATGTGAAGATTGCTTGAACTATACAGCTAGAGTCTGTCTCAGAAACAACAACCAAAGTAGCTTCTTAGAGGCTGAGAAGCCTAGAGGTTGGCAGTTCTGGGAAAGGTGTAAATTTGGAGTACCTGAGTTTGAGGGGAGCACAAGACAGCCTCGGGGCAATTACCTGTGAATCTGCAGATTCAGAGGGGTCCCCCAGGTCAGTCAGTCTGTACTGCACATCATCCCAGCGGCCATAGGCAAGGTCCAGCCCGCCCAAGAATGCCACCGCTTGGTCTACCACCAGGAGCTTCTCATGATGGGCCCACAATGTCACAAGGTCTGGGTGTCGCATTACCTGGAGTAGGGTGAACGAGTACGTTGGGGAGGGTTTAAGTGAGAGGACAGACGCAGTAGGACGGAGGATACGACTTTTTAGGAGAGAAAGAGTTGAAGAGGATAGGATGGGAAGTGGCTGTCATATAGGAAGGGACTCAGGCCTGAACATCACCTTTATGTTGGGGTGCAGCAACATCAGCGTCCTCTTGCTGTACCCACTGTTGATGCCCAAGGCCAATTCCACTTCTTTAAACAGCAGTATGGAAACTCGGACTCCTTCTTCCTGGTAGTGAGTGGGAAAATCAAATCCTAGTGCCTCTCCCCGAGTGGCCCCTATCCAACTCCCACGCTCAGGATTCCTGTATGTCCCTCCACCCTACCTGAGTGCCCTCCTACATGCATCCGGAATGATGCTCATAGCAACCATGATCTCGCCCACTCATCTATCTGCCTCCCTTTCATAACTTCGCCAGCCATCTCCCCAGCCATTTGCTCGTCATCTTAACTACTGTCTACCATTCTTCCCTGTCACCTCACCTTCCCGACTCACAGCCTTCCATCCGTCTCCCTGCTTGTTGTCTTTTCCCCTTTGTAACACAGTCTTTTAGTCCACGGTAGTATAATACTCAGTAGTAGCAAGGGCTAACCTTCACCTCCTAATCTTCCAGTCTCTATCTCCCAAGTGCTGGGACTGCAGATGGTAACCACTACAGCCATTCTATCATCTATCTATCCATCCTCCATCATCCATGGATCTTCCTCTTGTCAAAATTCATAAATGCCAGGTGTGGGGACACACACCTTTAATCCCAGCATTTGGGAGGCAGAGGCAGGTGGATTTCTGAGTTCGAGGCTAACCTGGTCTACATACTGAGTTCCAGGCCAGCTAAGGCTAATTTAGTGAGACCGTGACTTAAAAACAAAAAACGCTCCTGAATGCTCCCTGCATGACTGTGGTACTGGAACTTGGAGTATTGCTTAGCAAAGACACATGATCCACACTCCCAGATAGAACAAAAGGGGGAGGGTCTGAGGAGTGGGAACCTAGTTTAGACTCGTACCCTAAAACGGGAACCAGGAGGTGATATTTGATAGACACTGAGCCAGAAGGGGTACGTTTCTCAGTCTTGAAGCCTTGGATTCCCAGTCTTCTCCTTGGAAGAAGATTTCTGCCACAGTTCTTCGCCTCCCAATCCCCAACACACTCTCTCTTTCTCTCTCTCTCTTTCTCTCTCTCTCTCTCTCTCTCTCTCTCTCTCTCTCTCTCTCTCTCTCTATCTCTCTCTCCAGAGCCAACCACTTCTCACCGCTTTCCTCTTGAGCATAATGTCCAGTCTCCAGTCATCTGAATGGGCCGGTCGCTTCAGGTAAATCTCAGGACTCAACCTAGAAAATCAGGGCAACCGATGAGGAGGAAGCTATGCTGAAAACAAACACCCCCACACACACACCCCTGCACTGCTCTGCCCGCCCACTTCCCTTCTCTGGTGGATCTGACCTCACTCACCACCAGTCTGTGATGAAAATCTCCTCTCGAGCTCGCAGGATGGCATCTGCCACAGCAGCAAAGTAACCTGCCCCATTCACAAACCTGGGGGGAGTCCAAGCCAAGGAGGTCAGGGGAGTCAGAAGCCAGAAAGTTCTGGAGAGTGAAGACCGAAGGACAGCCATGGGTCAGAGGTGACAGCAGGGTCAAAGGTCAGGAATGATCAGAGAGGTTAGCTCGTATCAAATGCATCAGGTAGGATTATTCAGTATGGTGGTATGGGGTGCCAGTGTGAGCAAAATAAACATAACAAGACACACAATAAATTAAAAAAAAAAAACTGACCACAGATTGGGAGGACTAATACATCATATATAAAAGAGCTCCAGAAAACAGGAAGAAAAAGCAAACACAAAGAAAAATGCAAAGCCAGCTGACTAATGAGCAGCAGGAGAACTCACAGCTCAGAGCAGATATTAAGATGGGCAGTCACAGGGTAAGACGTTCAGTTCACTAATTAACAAGAAATTAGAGCAGGGTGTGGGACACAGGCCTGTAATCCCAGGCCTGGACAAGAGGATTACTAAGAGTTTGAAACAAGCTTGGGCTACATAGTGAGACTATCCCAAAAATACCAAAAAAGGCTGGACATGGTAGCATATACCTTTAATTCCAGCATTTGGAAGGCAGAGGCAGAGGCAGAGGCGGCAGAGGCAGAGGCGGCAGAGGCAGAGGCGGCAGAGGCAGAGAGGCAGAGAGGCAGAGAGGCAGAGAGGCAGAGAGGCAGAG
>JANHMN010000002.1:49578260-49642717 GCA_030674055.1 Rhabdomys pumilio
CTCTCTCTCTCTCTCTCTCTCTCTCTCTCTCTCTCTCTCTCTCTCTCACGCACATGCATGCACATGAACACACACGAGCTTTAGGTAAAATTCTTGCCTAGCACATGTGGCACCCTAGTTTTAACCCCCAATATTTCAATTTAAAAAAACATAACACTTATCTCTCATAGAAAATTTCCATTCATGCCCACTTTTGCCTCTGAAAAGGTTCAACCTCCCGGATTAGCACGCTGGACTCAGTAAGACACGCCCCTTCTCTGGCTGCTCCTTCTCACTCCAACAGTAACCAGTCCTCTCCTTCTCCAACACCCCATGCTTCTGTGCCCCCTGGAGGGTGCCTCTCCATTTTCAGTATCTTTCTAAAGGAACCTCAGGGCTGCGCCTGCGGTGACATGCTCCCTGGGACATGTGCCCCCTCTGTGCACCCCTCCTTATAGCTACCACCAGGGTGTCGAGTTCACATTGTTCTATAATTAGATCACCTCCATCTCAAAACCAGAGAAGCCTGTGTCTTACTGCCCTACCAGATGGAGCGCATAGCTGGTACTTAAGCTGCATATTAAATATTAAACGATAGACCAAATCAGAAAGATTCGGGGAGCTCCTCAACAGAGGCTCCCTGTGAGTGAAATGCTTATAAGAATCAGGGATGTAAGAGGACAGAGGAGATGTCCACGTTAGGAGACCAGAAAAAGCAGACAAATCAATGTGGTTAGAGAGGTTGTAGGGTCAGAGGGATGAGAGATACAGAGGTAGGGTCATGAGGTCAGAGGAGATAAAAGTGAGGGTCAGGAACTCAGAGAATAGCCGAGGGGGTAAGAAAGCCACAGAGACGCTCAGAGGGGGCACCAAGGTCTCACCACCGGGCCAGGGTGCCGGGCCGGGGTGGGGCATAGCTGTCATGCTGATGTAGCTGCAGGAAGTCTCTGCCTGGACCCTGTGCCAGCTCCGTGATCTCCTGGCCCCACCACCGTGCCTGGCGGTAGCTGCTGCATTTGAGAATCAGGGACCTGGACAGAAACAAAAAGTTGTACCACTAATCCCTCTCCCTCATGCCTACAGTCTTGCCCAGAGACCTCCCCCTTTGGCTACCACCTTTGCTTACTTCCTCCGTTAGCTTCTAAGCTAGAATCCACAGACATAGAGAATGTATCTGCTTTATTCCTAGTTGGGTTCCCAGTGACCAATACTGTATTAGGGACTCGTTGTTGTTGAATGAACAAAGAGAGCTTAGTTTCCTTCCCTTCTCTCTCTCTCTCCCTTCCTCCTTCTATCTCTCCCTTCTTCCCTCTCCCACCCCACTTGTACAGCCTGTGTACAGCCCTGGCTGTGCTGGAACTCGCTCTGTAGACAAGGCTGGCCTTGAACTCACAGTGACCTGCCTGCCTCTGCCTCCTGAGCGCTGGGATTAAAGGTGTGCACCACTATCGTTCAGCCTCTCCTTTTTAAGATGGAATTTCACTATAGAGATCGAACTCTACAGAACCAGTCCTCCTAGCCCAGCCTCCCAAAGGGCTGGGTTACAGGCATGCATGGCCATGCTCTGCTTCTTTCCTTTTCTTTAAGCTTTATTTTTAGTGTGTGTGTGTGTGTGTGTGTGTGTGTGTGTGTGTGTGTGAATGTGTGAATGTGTGAATGTGTGTGTGTGTGCATGTGCACATGGACCAGTATGAGTAAAGATGTCCACAGAATCCAGAAGAGAGCATCAGCTTTCCTGGAGCTAGGGTTACAGGTGGGTATAAGCCACCCCATGTGCGTGTAGGGAACAGAACTCAGGGCTTCTGCAAGAACACTACTCACTCTTTTCTCTCCAGCATCCATCCTTCTTTTTTTTAAACTGAGAGACTACCCCACCCCATTTATTCCAAACTCCTGTGTTATAAGCTTTTACTCTAGAACTATCCTGAATATATGAATTAATTCCCTTACTCAAAGTTCTGGCTGGGCCAGGGCACAGAGGATTGAAGAACCTCCCTCTTCCCCCATGCTCTCTCCTGCCAACTCCTCTCAGGGCCACAGGCTATCTCACAACCAGGGAGGTCTTACCTGTGGGAGGTGTCGATCCTCACCCCATACCGAGCCTCTGTGCTCCTCTTCCCCACCTGGACCTCAAAGCCAGGGTCAAAAAGCTGAACAAACGAGATGGTGCCGGTCTCCGGGCGCATGTACAGCAGGAAGGAGTCCTTGACTACCAGCCACCTGGGGTGGAAGAGCCACGAGGTACATCTAGGTCCTCCAGGTCTCCCTCTTCCTGCCCACTGATCCCTGCTTAGCTCCTCACTCACCTCTTGGACCATCGGTAACAAACTTGGTCTCGGCCACAGCAGGTGAAGCCAGGAACTCGATGCCCGCCTGAGCGCTTCCGGATCACCCCTTCCCTACAGGGACAACCAGGATAGTTGGGGACCCTAGGCACACGGTACCGGGTTTTATTTTTAAGCAGGAAGATGGGGACTGATGCCTGCTGAAAGCTGGGAGAGGGGTTCCCACACTCACAGTCCTTTGGAGCCAAGGTCTGGGATAAAGGAAAGTTGACTGACTTCCAGAAATTCTGTCTGCAGAGGAAGAAACAAGCTTAGGGAGAGCCTTAGCTTTCAGCCTCTCCTGCCCTACTAACCCTGACCCTTTGTCCCCAGGGGAGCTGATGATCCTCATTTATTCCAAAAACTACAAGTGTCCTCAGGCATGGTGGCACACATTTAATGCTGGCACTTAGGAGCAGAGACAGGTGGATCTCTGTCAGTACAAGGCTAGCCTGGTCTACACCGTAAGTTCAAGGCCAGTAGGGGTTTTACAGTAAGACCCTGTTTTGTTATTAAGAAGAAAAGGAGGGAGAGAGAAGTATCCACCCAGGCACCTAGGACCTTACCATAGCGTGGTAATTGCGATAGAAAGACATGGTCAGGAGGCGGTTGAGGTAATTTTCCAGGTATTTCTGGGGAGAGATGGGAAAGAAACAGCTGTAGCCAGAACCTTCTGCATACTGTACACTTTCTTGCTACAGGACCTGCTACATACCTGCTTGCTGGCTCTGTGTCTGGTGGAGTCCTCAGAACCTCCGCGGGGTAGGGAGGGAATATTCTCATTGGCTGCCTCTCTGGCGGGAGAATGAGCCACGGCAAAGCTATAGAGGAGATGAGATAAGGCTCAGGAAAGAGCCGGCAGGCCATATGCCTGAAACACTGGAGACAGGGCCTTGGAGGGAGAAAGGCTGGCAGAAGAAAGAGTCTCTATCCTGGGAATGGAGACAACTGGAAGGAGGGGTTGCTAAGGACATTCCGGGCATCCAGCCTGGCTGAAATATTGGCACAGAACTATGGAGAAGGAAAACCAAGCAGGGGAAGTTTCCTGGGAACCAGGGACAAGGGAAGGGGCGCAGCACAGAACTGGGGAAGGAAAATGCCTAGGGGATAGGAGACAGGCAGACAGGAGTGAGGCTGCCACAGGATGAGAAGTATCTGCCTTTCACAGGAAGTAATCTAGTTCTACTCACCGAGCCAGAGGGAGCAGACTCATCAAGACTTTGTGTCTCTGGAGGTCCCGATGCAGCTCCTGAAAGTGCCGGAATTTCTTCTTGGTTGTCCAGGTAAAGTCACCATGCGTCAAGCGAACAGAATATAGAGTACAGGTTCCCACCTGGGAGTATGAAAATCTGAAGTATGTCTTCTGGCCCAGCCCAGCCCTCCCCTGGGCCAGGACTCCCTCTCCCACCTTCCCTTGCATCAGCTGGTGGCTGACCTTGGATCCACTGGTGTATCTTTCGGTGCCTACCACCTGGGCTATAACAGGGACCCCAGGGGCAAACACCAAGGGGTGCGCTTTCAGAGCCTTAAGGTCATAGATGATCAGAAAGGGATGCATTCGATCAGCTGGGAGAGAAAAAAAAAGCCCAAGAGTGTAGAGATCTCCGGAGGCCTCAGATCCCATTCCTCCTCTCTCTGGGAGCCATCTCCCTATGTACCTGGATCCTCTCCTTCCTTCAGTGTGTCAACCTCATCCGGCTCCATGTGCAACTGGCTGGAGTTCAGATAGTCCCCATAGGGAAAGAGGTTCTTCTGGGTTACAGTCATCCTAGGAATATGAGGAAGCCTCAGGAAGGGACTCGCCCTACAGAAACACCCCTTCCCCATCCTAACGCCCCCAGTCTGTCCTCTCCCGGCTTACTCAGTGACTCTCAACTTCTATGGTTACAGACCGACGCCCTACTAACACCCACCCCTGCAACCTCCATTCCCTCCCTCAGCCTTCAACCAGAGCCTCTCAGCCCCGCCTCTCATTCCATATCCAGGGTCCAAAAAAGCACCTAGCCAAGGTGGGATGGCCTCGAACTGGGGCGAGGTTAAGTCCAAGGGAGGAGCCCGGGTGACAGCGGGGCTGGTAGTCAGGCCAGACTGGCTGGAAGCAAGGGTCCCGGCGGGAAGGAGGAAGTTACGCGCTCCCCGCCCAGGAGAGAAATCCTGAAATCTGGACGAGCGGCTGAGTCAGAAGGCCGGAGCAGCTTCAGCCCGACAGCGTCCCCTCCCGGATCCCGGGGCTCCGGACCTCAGCCGCGCCACGTCCCGGGCCCCGCACCCTGGATGCGGGCCCCGGCGCCCGCGCGGGTTCGTAAGCACAGGGAGCAGAACTCAGTCAAGAGCCTACACCCCAGAGGGCCGGGGCGGAGCCGGGGTTCAGAGCCTGCCCTCGGGGGCGGGAAGGCCCCCAGGCTCACCTCCACCGCTGTCGCGTCAGCTGGGTCCCGCCCCTGCGGTCCTCTGCCCGCCCTGCGCTAGAGACGCCCCGGCCCGGGCCGCCCACTCCCGGGGCCGCCCACTCCCCAGGGCTGTCCTATTCCTCCGGCTGCCCTCGGGGCACCTGATTGGCAAGGTCCAGCACCCCGCAGTGTGCGATCCACGCCGCACACATTCCTCTAGTGCGCGCGCGCGGTCATTGGGTAGTCTGGTCACCAGCGCTGCCTAGAACGAGGGCGGAACCGGCCCCTGTTGGGAGGACCTGCTGCTGATGCCCTCTTGGTGGGCCCGGTACAGACAGCCTTTGTTGATGGGAGGTAATAAGAGCATAAAAAGCCGAGTGACTGCAAGTTCATTGCTGTATGAGAAATCACATTGTTCATTCATGAAACGTTTATTTCGCAGGAGCTATTAACCAGACACTGAGCAACAATAATAGACCAGTCTCGGAACCCGGATCCTAATCGCCTGTAAGATTCAGTCTGGAAAAAACTTTTTTTTTTTTTTCCAGATCTTAAAGGTTGTCCTTCTTTTCTTCTAAATTTCCGCTGAATCAACATTTGAATTGTTTTAGTTTTTGTTCACTGGAAATGAACCTCCAATAAACATTTATATACCAGTCATTTTTGTGGACTTAATATTCTCTTCTGTAAACAACTAGAGTGGAACTACTGGGTCATATAAGTTTATGTTTAACTTACAGGAAGCTGTCAAGACCTGGACTTGGCAGTTTGTAGCTCAGCAGCACAGAGAATTGACAAGAGTATTGTGAAGCTTGGGGATTGAGGTCGGCTGAGGCTACACAGCAAAACACTGCCAAAAACCAAGACCTGGAGCTGAAGAGATGGCTCTGTGCATAAGAACATTCCCTGCGGACCTGAGCCGGATTCCTAGCACCCTCATAGCTGCTCACAACATAGTTACTCCAGTGCCAGGGGACCTGATGCCCTATTCTTGCCTGCGTGGGCACTGCACACACAAAACGTTCATACACACAAAATGAAAATAAAGAAAAGATTAAAAACAAAAAAACTTTCCAAAATGGCTCTTCTTTTTTACAATTCTAAAAACCAGTGTATGGTATTTCTATTGTAGTTACTCCCTAGCACAGCACACACTCAATTCCGTAGTTCTTTACTGCTATCCATCGGAGTAGAGTGAAAGGTGTAACACTGCAATCTTAATTGTACATCTCTGAGGATTAATGATGTTAACTATATTTCATACTGTCTTAATTGGGGTTTTACTGCTGTAAACAGACACCATGACCAAGCCAACTTTTTAAAAAGTTGGATTATTCCATCCACCCTCCCCCTGCCCCTATGAGGGTGCTCTCCCACCCACCCACCCACTCCCGCCTACCCACTCTGGCATTCCCCTACACTGGGGCATAGAACCCCCACAGGACCAAGGGCCGCTCCTCCCACTGATGTCCAACAAGGCCATCCTCTGCCACATACTCGGCTGGAGCCATGGGTCCCTCCATGTATACTCTTTGAGTGGTGGTCCAGTCCCTGGGAGCTGGGTGCTGCGGTGAGGCCAGTTGACATTGTTACTCCCCCTACAGGGCTGCAAACCCCTTCAGCTCCTTCAGTCCCTTCTCCAACTCCTCTATCTGGGAGGCTGTGCTCAGTTGAATGGTTAGCTGCAAGCAACCACCTCTGTATTTGTCAGGCTCTGGCAGAGCCTCTCAGGAGACAGCCATATCAGGCTCCTGTCAGCAAGCACTTCCCAGCATCCACAACAGCAGCTGGGTTTGGCAACTGTATATGGGATGGATCTCTAGCCAAGGCAACTCTTATAAAGATAACATTTAATCGGTTTTGGCTTACAGGTTCAGAGGTTCAGTCTATTATCATCAAGGCGGGAACATGGCAGCATCCAGGCAGACATGGTGCAGGAGGAACTGAGAGTTCTACATCTTCACCTGAAGGCTGCTAACAGAATACTGACTTCCAGACAGCTAGGATGAGGGTCTTATAGCCCACACCCACAGTGACACACCTACTCCCATAGGGCCATAACTTCTACTAGTGCTGCTCCCTGGGCCCAAACCATCACACATATGCTGAAGAATCTTTGATAAAGTGTCTGTTCATCTTTTCCTAATTAAAAACCTCAACACATATATGCATATCTATATAATAGGTAGGATACCTTTATGTCAGTGGCTCTCAACGTGGGGGTAGAATGACCCTTTTACATGGGTCACATAGCAGATATCCTGCATATCAGATACTTACATTATAATTCATAACAGTAACAAAACTACAGCTATGAAATATCAATGAAAATAGTTTTATGGCTGGGGATCACTACAACATGAGGAACTGTATTGTAGGGTGACAGCCTTAGGAAGGTTGAGAACCACTGCCTTGTGTAGTCATGGCTGACCTTGAAACCACTATATATAGATAAGGCTGGTCTCAAACTCACAAGAGATCTGCTGCATTTGGCTCCAGACCGCACCCACTTTGACACACACACACACACACACACACACACACACACACACACAGTTTTTTTTTAAGTTAAAAAATATATATTCAGTTGGGCAGTAGTCATTCATGCTTTTAATCTCAGTATTTGGGAGGCAGAAGCAAGTGGGTTTCTTTTTTATTTTGTACATGCATGGATGCTTTGCCTGCCGTGTGTGTGTGTGTGTGTGTGTGTGTGTGTGTGTCTGCACCACATACATGCCTAATACCTGTGGAGGCAAGATGACAGTGTGATCCTAGAACTAGAGTTACTTACAGTTGTGAGCTCCTGTGTGGATACTGGAAATCAAACCTAGGTCCTTTACAAGAGCAGCCAGTGTTCTTAACTACTGAGCCACCTCTCCAGCTCCTCAGGTGGATTTCTACGAGTTCAACACCAGCCTGGTCTACAGAGCAAGTTCCAGGACAGCCAATTCTACTTAGACCGTGTCTTGACCCCTCCCCTTCCCCAAAATAGAAGTAGATATACAGAAAAATGTATACTCAGATGCTCAGAGCAGCATTGTTGCTAATAAGCAGAAAGTAGAAAAGAGCCAGGTGGTGGTGCATACCTTTAATGTCAGCATCGAGAGGCAGAGGCATAGAAGCAGATCTCTGAGTTTGAGGCCAGTCTGGTCTACAGAGTGAGTTCAAGGACAGCCGGGGCTAGATGGAAAAACCCTGTCTTGAAAAAGCCAAAAAGAAAGTGGAAAGGAGACAAATGCTGATGAAGACATAGGCATGTACCACACCATTCAGCCGTAAAGAGAAGCGATGTATTGATGCACATAGTCCTCACACCAGGGAACTTTGAAAACATTGAACTAAATGAGATAAAGTAGACAAAAGCCACATTGAAAGACTCCACGGTACATTCGTTACTTTTCTCCTTGATGTGACCAAATACAGGCAGAAAGCAGTTTACTGGAGGTATGTAGTTAGTTAGTTAGTTAGTTAGTTAGTTGGTTAGTTCTTGGCTCCTGGTTTAAGGGAAAACAGTCCACTGCTGAAGAAGAGGAGTGGTGGTGAACTGCTTGCTCTTCTGGAGAGATCAAAAAACAGCAAGTGAATATGGGTACTAAGATGGCTTCTTCTTGTCTCCCTTTTCCTACTCCAGGACTCCAGTGCATGGGGTGATACAATTCACATTCAGCACAGGTCTTTCTTCTTCAGGTCAGTGTCGCTGGACATCAGAGTTGTGAGTCACATTTGTATTCTCAGCTACGGCCACTGTAGATCATTATGAGTTTGAGGCCAGCCTGGGCTACAAAGTGAGGTCCTATCTTTAAAACAAACAAGCAAACAAACCTCCTATCTGGAAGCATCTTTACAGGCTTGCTTAAAGCATGCTCATTCAGGCCTTAGGTGTTTTGTTGCTGCTGCTGCTGCTGCAGTTTAGAGTCTGGCCTACAGCTTGCTCTGTAGATCAAGCTGGCCTGGAATTCAGAGATCCAACAGCCATTGTCCCCTGAGTGCTTGGATTAAAGATGCATGCTGCCACAACAAGCTCAGGTATTTTTTTTTTTATTTTACCTGTATGTGTATATGTTATGAATGTGTGTATACACACCGTGTGCGTGCAGGAACCCAGGGAGGTCAGAAGAGGGCATCCGTTGCTCTGGAGTTGGAGGTACAGGGAACTGAACCTAGGCCTTCTGCAGGAACAGTAAGTGCTTCTAACTGCTGGACCATCTCTTCAGCCCGCTCAGGGTGGATTTTAATCTAATCAGGTTGAAAAATCAAATTATCCATCACTGCTCTAAGCCCTGTTCTGAGCAAATCACAATGAGGAGTATTTGAGGGTGAGAGGGTGGGCAGGAAGAAGGTGGAAGGGGATGGACCAGCTGTTCCTGTATTTTGTATTATATATTGCTTCAAAATATAGCAAATAAGTATCTTACCAATATAGATTAACCTAAAGAAGGAAAAAAAAAAAAAACAAGAAAAACTAACCATCACACTACGGAATGCTCAGGATAAAGAAAGTCCACAGAGAAACAGGAAGTAGATTAGTGCCTGGCTGTCAGGGCTAGGGAGAAGGAGGATTGGGGAATGATTTCTAATGAGTACAAGGGTTTCTTGAGGGTAATGGAAAATCTAAAATTAGTGGTGATTGTTATATAACGGTGTGAATAGAGCAAAAAACCACCATGGAATTCTGTCTAAAAAGGGTGAATTTTATGTATGTTCTGAATTACGTTGTAATAAACCATAAACCACATAAACTGTTACTACAGATAAACCATTATGCTGAAAGGAAGCGAACATAAAAGAGTAATGGGGTCTGACTACATTTATACCAAGTTCTGAAACAGATGAGAACAACCAACAGTAATGGGAATCAGATCTGGGGTTGTCTGAGGCAGGGAACAGGGGAGAGATTGCCTAAAAAGGGTGTTTTATAAGGGAAATTTCTAGAATAATGAAATGTTCCAGGGATGTGCAGATGACTCAATAGATAAAGTGCTTGGGGCACAGTGTGAGGACCTAAGTTCAGAGCCCAAGCAGCCACACAAAAGCCAGGCCTTGGCCCTGGGGAGAGGTGTCAGCAAGTGCATGCGTACCAAGGCATGGTGCTGGGCAACCCCAGCACTTTGGGGGCTAGAGACAGGAGGATCTCTGGAGCTCTAAGTTCAGTAAAGAGACCCTTCTTCCCCAAAATAAGATGGAGGGGGACAGCAAGATGGCTCAGAGGGTAAAGGCACCTGCTACAAAGCCTGACCACCTGGGTTTAATTATTGGGACCCAAGAGAACTGATGCCAGCAAGCTAACTTCCAACATTCACACAAGCCTATGTGGTGTCACACTTATATGCCCCCCCCTCCAAACATGCACACAGAATAAAGTGTAATTTAGAAATAAGATGAAAAATGATAGAGGAAGTTACCTGATGCTAACCTCTGGCCTCTGCATGCACATGCATGCACACCCACATGAACACATGAAATGTCTAATTACAAAACTCAGTGGGACTAAATGATAAGATACGGGTGTTCAAGATATACATACTTAGTGTCTTAGTTCGGTTTACATTGCTATGTTAAAGACCATGACCAAAAAAGCAGCTTGGGATGGCATGGTCACACATACCCTTCATCCCAGCACTCAGGAGGTAGAGACAGGCCAGCCTGGTCTACATTGTGAATTCCAGCACAGCCAGGAATTCCAGCACTGATAGAAGCCAAGGCAGTAACTCAAGCAAAAATCATGGAGGAATGTTGCTTTCTGACTTACTCCTCTGCTTTGCTCAGTTTGTTTTCTATGACATCCCAGGAACACTTGCCCAGGCCCTTCCATGTCAATCACCCATAAGAAAATGCTTCCACAGGCTTGCCTATAGGCTAATCTGAGGGAGAGCATTTTCTCAGTCGAGGTTCCCTCTTCCTAATTGGGTCATGATGACAAAAACAAAACAAAAAACAAAAAAACAAAAAAGCAAAACACTAAAGAACACACTTAGTTTCAATAAGGTTCTTTTTAAGGGGTAGGAGTAAGGTCTCAATGTACAGTCCAGACTTGAAGTAGAAATTCTTCTGCTTCCATCTTCTGAGTACTGCTGAAATTTCAAGGATACACCACCCCTGCCAGCTCAATTTAAAAACAAAAAACAAAACCCAAGTGTGGTGGATTTCTGAGTTCGAGGCCAGCCTGGTCTACAGAGTAAATTCCAGGACAGCCAGGGCTACCCAGAGAAACCCTGTCTCAAAAAACCAACCCAAAACCCACATAAAGAACAGATGTTACTGACAGGCAAACTGGGTTTGGGGTGTTTTTATGAGCATCTGACACTATTGTAAAAACCGTATCTCTTAGTGACCCCCTTTCCTCATCTGTAAACTCGGGATAGTAACAGTGCCTCCAAGGAGCAGCAGTCCCAGAGCCTTTACCTACTGTACAGATAACCCTGGGCAACACTATGGGATCCATACTGTACAACAGTAGCAATGACAAATGGCAAACAACACAGCAGTGACAGATCAGCTAGGCTTGGTGGTGTTTGCCTGTGATCCTAAGAGTGAGAGGCTGAGGCAGGAGAATCTCCAAGAGTTCCAGGCTAGTCTGAGTTAACATTGTAAGACCCCGTCTCAAAACAAAACCAAAAAGAGCTACCAGACCATTTAGTGAGAATGCATTTCTTTCTCAGGATAAAGTTTCTCATGCTAAAAATTTATTATTTCCATTGAATTTTTATGCCTTGGGCCTTTTAAATGTGTGTCCTAAAATAAAATTTAAAAAGAAAAGAAAATGGCGGCAGAGAGGGGAGAGCTTGATGATGGAGACCTCGTCCAGCATACAGGAGGCCCAGGGTTCTTACCAACAGTAAAAATTCAGTAAAAAAAAAAAAAAAGAAACAGATTGCCATCCCCAGCAGTGTGTAGGTTGACCCCAAGTTGAGGGGTATTGCACTGGATTCTCATTGTCAAGGCACCCCTCTGCCTGCCTTTGGCACGAAATGCCTCCCAACATTCTCCTTTTACATGGGGATAAAAGAACCCCAAATCAAAAGCGCACCAAATGTAGGTTTGTGAATGGGGTATCCCCACCCTTTCTCCCCTCCCTCTCCCTGCTTCTATCCCCTGGCGCCTATAATCACCGGGCGGTCTGAGGCTAAGTGGTAGTTTTGTCCACGGTGGGGGGACTTGAAAACCACACCCCTTCCCCTGGGTCCTTCTGGCCCTTCCCAAAGTCCCAGTCTCCACTATTGAGATGGGTCTGAAGGGGGCTTGGTGTTTCCCATGCTGTGAGTGCCGGAGACAGCGGGGAACTGAAAGGGAAACAGGTAGGGGGTGTTCTGGGGCGGGGGAGAAGGGCAGACTGGCATGATTGGGGTGGGGAGACAACCTTTCAGACCAGGGTAGGAGAAGGATCCTATTGCCTAGGTGGGAAGTGGATATCTCACATCACCTCGGGGCTGCCTCAAGATTTTGTAGAGAGTACTGCAAAATGGAAAGATGGAAGCCTGTGGTAAAGTGTGAGAATTTAAAGATGGTGACCGCGGATTACTGCTTCAAGGACGGGGTGCTTTTGAGCAGGAGAGGGATTTGAAGGGGTGTCTCTACAACAGTTTAAGCCCTATCTTGGGGAGGCTGACCCAACTGTAGGCATTCCCTCTCCACTGCTCTCTTGCTGTCGGGGACTTGATCATTCCTAGCTTTCCTCACAGCTATGGTGGGAGGTGCAGCAGAGTTGAACCCTGACCTACCCCTCCAACCCTTCTTCCTCTTCTGACTCCCTTTTAGGCTTGGAACCTGCTTCCCCTCCAGATCCTAGTCCAGCTGTAGCCCCAGCTGTGAGTGGAGGGCTGCCCTCCCCAGGGGCTGGTGCCTATTTAAGCCGAAAAGCTCGACTCTCCTTCCGCCACCAGCTGCACGATGTGGCGTCAGCCAATGACTCTACCATTTGAGAGGGACATCCGGGGGCCAAGCCTCCAAGAACTCTTGGCAACTTCTGTCATCACATTCTCAGTGGGTCCAAGTCTGTCATAACCTCATTAAATTAGTTCAGAGTTGCAAAGTGTTGTGTTGGAGTGTTGGATGAGGGTTATTGGGGTACAAGGCTGAGGTGGAAAGTGTCTGATCAATGGGAAAGGTGTGCATGAGGTAGATCCCAAGTACAGCTAGTAGGACAGTTAGGTTTGCCGAAATCAGGCTTCAGGGTTGCCTGTGAGGACAGTGAACTGGGGGAGGTGAGGGTGGACAGGACAGAAAGGAGTTCCTTATCTAGGGCTGGGTTGGGATGACCGAGTGGGTAAAGATGCTTACTGAATAAACCTGAACATCTGAGTTTGATCACTGAAACCCTTGTAAAACGTCAGATACTCAAAGTACAGCTGTACTCCCAGCATTCCTACAGAGAAATGGGAGGTGGAGACAGTGCACAGAGTAGGAAGAAACAAGCTAGACCTGGCCTTAACAAGGTAGAAGAGAATTCTAGAAGTTGTCCTCAGAACTCTGTGTGCTGTGGCATGAACATGTGTCACACAAGCACACATACAAAGTTGTCCTCAGACCTCCACATGTGTGCTATGGCATGTACCCCCCCCCCTCTCTCTCTCTTTCTCTGTGTGTGTGTATGTAGATACATATGACATGAAAATGGAAGAGGGACACGTTGGAGGAGGGTCTAGAGAGGACAAAGAAGATGCAATCCGGAGTGGGTATGATAAAGACATATTTTGTACAGATGCATGAAACTGTCAAGGAATAAATTTAAAATATATTTTTTTAAATGTCATGTCTATTCCCTGCTAGGCAATGATTTATCAATGAACCAAGAATTCCTTCTTGTACTGAGTGACTTTCTGGTAGAGACAGGAGATAACAATGAAAAGAGCAAGCAGGCTAACAGGAAATAGCAATTAGGATGGAAATCGAACAAGGCAATGTGAGAATGAGTCGGGGTCAAGAGTTTTTAATTTGAAAACACCAGAAAAAGGCTTTCCTGCTGAGGTGACCTCTGAGCTGAGACCATGGTGATGGGCGGCTGGGGAAAGCCAGAGACGTTATCAGTGTGGGTCACTGGTTCTAACAGAACAGTCTGGCTCTGGTTTAAGATGTTGATGAGGGAGGCTGCCCATGTGTGTAGACAAGCAATATTTAGGAAGTCTCTGTAACTTCAACTCAACTCTGCAACAAACCTCAAAATACTATGACAAATAGTTTTCCTAGGCATGACGGCTCTTGTCTAAAATCTCAACACTGGGACGATAGGGCAGGAGGTTGCCACAAGTTCCAGGATAGCCTGGGCTACATAGTGAGTTCTAGGTCAGTCTGAATTAGAGTCTTAAGAAACTTGGGGAGCTGGACATGGTAGCACATATCTTGAACCCAGCACTCTGGACAGTGAAGGACCATAAGCTCAGGGCCAGCCTGGGCTACAGAAACAGCCCTTGTCTAAATTAATGGGACAAAGATGTAAATCACTTGTCCTCATTGCAGATCTCATCGAAAAACAAAAACAAATGACACAATTCACCCAGCAAACATCTAAATACAAAATCCCATACATACTAGAGAACAGAAAAGGACCAGCTGGGGCAGCTGTCTGGTCGTTTCAGTCATGGTTAACTAGCCAGTAGACCACCCAACATCTGTATTTATTCCCATTTGTAGACAAGGCCCAACTCTTTCCCCAAAGATGATTAAGTGATGGGGGAAAGAGAGGATCATGAGGCTAGCCTGAGGACAGTTGTACCTCAGGATCAGCATCACCATAGTGATCAGCATCAGACAGAACAGGGGAGGTGACCCCCAGTCTCCTGAGTTCTAAGCTTGGACTTAAGCCATTGCTACAGTCCTCAATCAACCACATTCTGGTAGTTGAGAGACCTGGGTATGTAGAGTAAATATGATCTACAGAAAGATTCAGAAACTACCACTCCCAACCAAGTACATTGGTACACATCTGTGATCCGGGCACTCAAGAAGCAAAGGCAGGAGAATTGCCACAAGTCCAAGGCTGGACCGAGTTATAAGAGATCTAGTCTCAAAAAAACAAGAACAAGGGGCTGGAGAGATGGCTCAGTGATTAAGAGCACTGGTTGCTCTTTCAAAGGCCTGGTTTCAATTCCCAGCACCTGCATAGCAGCTCACAACTGTCTGTAACTCCAGTTCCAGTAATCTGGCACCCCCACACAGACATGCAGCCAGAACACCAATGCACATAAAATAAACTATTGTATTTAAAAAAAAAAATACAATTAGCCACCCCCAAAATAATCCAGTAATAATAGTAATAATAAAAGAACAAACACTAATAAACCTTCCTTGCCTCTCCAATTCCTACCGTACTCAATGAAGTAATCTGCACAAGAAAGTGGATCTGACAAGTTTAAGCTTGAAGTCAAGAGAGAACCTCCACACAGAAACATCTCTTTAACAAACTGTTTATTAGCTTCTGTGCACGAATATCCTCTACAATACCCTACAATACAAGGCTTCAGGGGGGTGGCAAAGTGGCAATGGTGAACTTGGGGATCTGGTCTCCCAGAAGCACCTGCCGCTCTACCCCCGACTCTTGAATGGCTGCCAAGCGGATCACTCCTCCACTGGAGCCATCTCGTTCCATAGCCAAAGCGAGAGCTGTTGATAAAACAAGGAAATTGGGTTTGAAGTTAGGTGTGGAAAATAAGGAATCTTGGCATGGCTTGGGAATGAGGGCTCAAGTTCACAGGCTTAGAAGCACAGATGCTCACCATTGGCAGTGAACTGCAGACATTCATCCTTGGTCATGCCTTCCCGATAGGTAGCATCAACATAGCCATAGATATAAGAGCTCCCGGAGCCCCCGATGGCAAAGGACTGTCTTACCATCATACCTCCCATGGGAACAGAGTACACCTGCCAGACAGGAGAGAAGAGAAAAGCCACCAGTTGCACCCTTTCCCATCACATGCACATTCACCTGTCCCTTCTGATTTTGGTCTGGAGAAAGTTAGTGGTGAGGTAGAGACAGAAAGAAAAACTTAAAAAAGTGTTTGGAGTGGGAACTAGGGATGGCTGGGATGGTAAAGGGCCTACTAAGGCAAGTATGAAGACCTGATTTCAAACCCTTAGGTAAGCACTTAGGTAAAAGCTGGACATGCATATCTGTAACCCCAGCTCTGGGAGAAGGGTGTAGGGGGTATGATCTCATTGGACAGCCAGTCTAGCTAAAGGTGAGCTCTATCGTCAGTGAGACTGTGTCAAGAGGAAGACAACAACCCTGGCAGACCTCCACATATATCCAACTACATGCAGACACCCACAAGAATACGTGCATACAGGACGGACACACACAAAATGGCTGAGGGGGTGGAGCATCAAAGGCATGACTCCAGTGTTCTGATGAGGAGGGCCTGACCTGCCCTCCTTCCTGAGGGTCCCAGCCTGCAATGATGATGCCTGCCATCAGATCTTCTCTGTACCGGTAACACATCTCCTTAAAGAGGCTGGCGGCTGTGTGTACTAGCGGAGGCTCGTTCAGCTCAATACTAGAAGGTAGGGTTGGAAGGTCACAAAGAAAGCGACATCAGGATCTGGAGTCAGGCCTTTTAGTGCCTTATGTTCCAGAGCCCTTAGGATTGTTGTTCGTCCCCTGCCCATAAGCACCTGTGGAAACCAAGCTGGTAAGTGACAGCATCGGCTACTGCTTGGGTATCAGCTGCCGAGCCTGAGCGGCAGCAAAAGATGCGATCATGAATGGGAGTCAGCTTGTCGGTCACTCGATTGGCGATGTAGGACCTGCAGGAGGACGGAGCAGTGAGAAGGAGCCCACTTGCCTCCCTCCTCCACCACATCACTGTCTACTCCCTCCAGCTCGGGGATAGAAACACTGTTACTACCCATAAGTCCTTACGGAAAATGAAGGCCGATGAAAGGAGAACAGACCTTTACAAGTAGGTCTATAGGTGAGGGGAACAGAGCCACAGAATTGGGAACAAATCCTTATTATCTCCAGGTAGAGGAGAAACTTCTCTTGCCACAGTGGTCTGAGGAGGGTAAGGATGGGCTGGCAGGCAGGAATGGGGTGTATGTATGAAGTAGGGGAAACGGAAAACTTTCTGTTTTGAGCTCACCCAGTGGTTGTTCTGGAGTCTGCTCCTAGAACCACGCCCCCATTAAATTGCACAGCCATGATCGTGGTCTGGGAAAAATAAAGAGCGTAAAAAGGGTAATTTTTTTTTCTTACCTTACCACATTCTCGAGCATAGATCAACCTCAATGATTCTTGACCCGGATTCTATAATACAAAACTCGTGCTCTGGGAACCTATTTTCAAATCTGATGGGGGCGCAATACTTCAGAGAATATAAAAACTCCAATCTCCAAACCCCAGGATCCAGAATCTTATGCTTCAGTCCACTGCTCACCTCTAACCACGAAAGGTATCACCCAACTCCAGCATCCAAGGAATCTCTCGCCCTCCCGCAAAGCAACACTGCACTGCGCCTCTCCCCCAACACACTAAGTCCAAACCCACTCGGTTTCATATTTTCCTTCCCGTCAGGCCTAGTACATGTCTTCTGAACTCTGGATCTTTCCTCACCCCTGTGGAGACTTCTCGGTTTTCCCAGTCTGGGGTGAGAGCCTCCGGCCCGAAGGCCGGTGCAGACCCAGCTCCATGAACAGCTAAGGCGGCCGCCATCTTCCTCTGCTACTGCTGCCACAAAGCAACCGTCGTAAAGCGCTCCGTCACTCTCTTTAGTACGTCTCTGTGGCCTTCTGGGAGCGAAGTTGGTTGACGGCAGAAGGGAAAATACAAGGTTAAAAACTGTTCGTTTGTTTGCGACAGTGAGCACTTTACGGCAGTGTGTCAAATTACAAAAAAAAAAAAAAAAAAAAAAAAAAAAAAAAAAAAAAAAAAAAAAAGGTGGGTATAGGGAGGGGAAAGCGAGGCGGAGCCTCTTCTCTTAAAGATGTCTGGGCTTGAGACGTCCAGAGGCTAAAGATAGTTGCAAATGAAGCCTAATTTACATTCTAAGCATTATAAGGTTGTGTGTGTGTGTGTGTGTGTGTTTTGTTGGTGTTTTTTTTTTTTGTTTTTTTTTTTAACTCGATTGTAGTCTGGAGTATGAAGGTTTTGTAAATAACAACGTTGTGTCGCAATGTTGACAGGTTGGATACACTATAACCTGATTGATGTCCTTGATTTTCCCGGTTCCACCAGAACTTTTGAAGAAGCCACAATTGTTTTCTGGAGCGTCTATACCCCTATACCCCTTGACAATCACACCTGCCATATCTGAGAGTTCCCACCTTTACCCATTCTTACCAATGTATTATATTTTAAAATCCTGCCATTCTAGTGCATGTGGGTGTGATTGAATGATTTTGATTTGTTCTCCCCGAATGATTAGTTAAGTATATTTCCATGGCTAGTGAGTCATTTGTGTGTCTTCTTTGAAGCAATGTCCGTTTTTGCCTATTTTTAAAAAAGAATTGCCTGAGTTTTTATTATTGTATTGTGTTACTTTTATATTTTAGGTACTAGAAACATCAGATATATGATTTGCAGATATTTTTCTACCACTGGATTATAGCGAAAAGTTTTCAAATTTTGGCATGCAAATAGCTCAGTCAGTAAAGGTGCTTGTCCCTTATGGTGGAAGGAGAAAACCAACACCTATGAGTTGTCTTCTGACCTCTATACAATCACTGTGGTTCCAATGCACCCTCCTCTCCCCCAACAAATAACCAAATGTTTAAAAAAAAATTAAGTTTAAAATTTTGGTGAAGTCAAATTTATTCATTTTTTTCCCCTTTGGTTGGTTGTATTTCTGCAGTAATATCCCAAAATCCTTGCATCAATGCACTATTTTCTAAGATTTTTGTTTTTGTTTTGCTTTTGTTGCTGAGTTCAAACCCAGAACCTTGTGCATGAATGTTAGGCAAACATTCTGTAACTCACTAAGGGACATCCCAGGCTTCTTATGACCTTTTTAAAAATTCTGAGGCAATGTCTCCCTAGGTTTTGAAAGCTAGCCTTGAACTAATCTGTAGCTTAGGCAGGTCCTAGGCAAGCACTGGGTTCTGGCACTGTCGTCTGAGTCTCCCAAGTTGCTGAGATCACAAATCCCTGAGATTACAAACTACCTGGCTTGCCTTTTCTGATTTTTTTTTTTAAAGATAGGATCTCATGAAGTCTCAGACTTGCTATGCAGCTCAGGTTGACTTTGAACTCCTGATCCTCCTCCCTCTATCTTCCTTTTGCTGGTAGGTTGCCATGTCCACGCTGCTTTTTGTTTGTTTTGTTTTTCCAGACAAGGACTCACTACATAACTCTGACTGGCCTGGAACTCACAGAGATCTAACTGCTTCTGCTTAGAGTGCTGGGATTAAAGGCATGAGCCACCATGCCAGGTGCCCACCCTGCTTTTATGTGAGTTATCAGGATCCTAACCCTGGTTCTCACCTCAAGTACTTTACTGGCTAAGCCATTTCTCTAGCCCCCAATATTGACATTTTGCTGGGCAATGGTGGCATGCGCCTTTAATCTCAGCACTCAAGAGGCAGAGGCAGGCAGATCTCTGTGAGTTCCAGGCCAGCCTGGTTTGCAAAGCAAGTTCCAGGACACCCAGGGCTACACAAAGGAAAAAAAAAGAACCCAGTCTCAAAACAACAACAAAAGCTGAGCAAACAAACAAAAGAATCACCTTTTGTAGTTTAGTGACAGTACAACCGTAAGAAAGGAAAAGATAATCCAGATGATACATAAAGCTGACTTAGATGAAGAAACTTGGGAAATGTGGGGAGTAGTCAGATTTCCATAGATTCAGTGTTGGTATGGGGGAAGTCAGCTTAACAAGATTTTGGCTCTGAGGACCTGGAAAAATAGAATTCCTTATGGAGCTAACATGACTATGAAGGTAATATTTTAGAAGAAAGCATTAGAACACTCAGTCTGAACCTGTTAGGTGCGCTGTACCTAGTTGACATCCAAGTGGACATGCCAAATATCCAGCTGTATATATAGAGTCCTGGAGTTCAGAAAAAAGTAGATTTGAGGTACAGTGTGGGAGTTAGACTAGGAAATGGTTTATTTCTTTCACATTCACTAGTATGGAAGTTGCCAAGGTGACCTTTGAGAAACACTTTGTGGAGAGCCTGTTTGGTGGAGGCATGATGCACAGGCTTCAGGTTGGAGAGAGAACACAGAAGTAGTAAGTGTACTTCTGGTGGAGGAAGGTAGAGGGACATGATGTGTTGGCTGTGTGGAGGGCAGATTTGGACTGAGACTTGGTATAGAGCTGGCAACTGAAGCCATGGAGCAGCTGAAATGAGCTCAGGGGAATATGAGTCCTTTAGATACAGAGAACAGGGATAACAGATCTTCCCACATTCCCCACCTCCCCCACCCCTTAAGCTAATTCTACAGTCATCATACATAACGCCAGATGCCGACAGCTACTAAGGAATTTTTTATTCCTCATTGCTTCTTCCAGCTTCCTGAGGCTGAAGATGAGAGGATCTCATATATCACTGGAGCCGCCCTACTGGGGGGGCGGGCCTTAACTGTGGTGACGTCACGGTGGAGGACCGCTACCCGGGCCACCGGTAACACTGAGTATGTAGATCCCTCCCTAGAAATGCTTTCCTGATCAGTCTCCTGATCAAGCCAGCTGGAGCAGGCCGTGGCCTGCCAGCAGGCCCTGGGTACGATTGTACACATCCTCCAGGACGCGGGCGGCCCGGGCCAGAGCAACCCGCGCGTCCGCCTCTCTGGTTCCGGGACACGCCAGCTGGAGCAGGCGACCGCGACTCGGGAGGGTCAAGATCGCCAGGCGAGCGGCCTGACGGATAAGCCATGGATGGTGCGGGGCCAGGGCTGTGTTGTAGGCGTCCCCGCACTGCGTGCCGGCATCTGGACCTCCGGTCGTCCCTGTCGCCACCCTGTGGAGGCAGAGCTGAGACCAGCGCAGCGCGCGATGCAGCAAAAGCAGCGTTCGAGAGCCCGAGGGCCCCGCTGGGTGCGGAGGTTCGGTCCCCAGACGCTCTAGCAATCCTGTTCGCCGCTCCCACGTCGCCATAGTCATCAGCGATGTGTAGTGCGAAGCATCGGGGCCTTGCACTCGAGCCTCGAGGTCGGTCACCTTGTTGAAGGCCTCGCTGGTGGCAAAGGCGAAGACAGAGCCAAGGGGAGTTAGCAACCTGTTTGGTGGTGAAAGCGGGAAGATGACTTGAGAAAGACCATAGAATCAGATGGGCTTGGGAGAGGGAGACCATTCACTTACCTAAGTAGTTCTCGCCATCCTGCCAGATACTGAGACAACTCCACATCCCCTTCAGGGCTCATACAGGCCAGGAAGGGGCTCACCATGCGACCCAGCCCCCCATGAGGCCCCAGACAGGGAGGCTCTTCCTTCTCTGGGACCACTAGGGGTCTGAGCACTGGGCCAATCTGGGAGATAGATATGAGAGATATATGAAAAGTTCCTAGCGACTGTTGGGCTCTGATGAATGTCCCTCAGGTTTATCTGGGGTTCCTCCTGGTTATTCTGGACATCTGAAGGGGGAAGGGAACCGAGAGGGAGGAGCCTTCTTTCATTAGATTCTCAGTCTGATTCCCTCATTTCTTTGTTCGGAGTCCCCAGACTCTGGCCTTAAAACTCAAACATATCAGCCGGGCGGTGGTGGCCCACGCCGTTAATCCCAGCACTTGGGAGGCAGAGGCAGGCGGATTTCTGAGTTCTGAGTTCGAGGCCAGCCTGGTCTACAGAGTGAGTTCCAGGACAGCCAGGGCTACACAGAGAAACCCGCTACAGAGAAGCAAACAAACAAACAAACAAAACCCTCAAACATACCTGGGAAGGTAGTGGTCCCTCTGGATTGCAGGACTGCACCCCAGGGCTGCAGCCTGGTAAGACACCTGCGGTGAAAGGAAGCAGGGAGGTGAAGACTGGAGAAGAAGGGAGCTTGAGTTCCCACAGGCCAGACTGCTGGGTCCTCTGAGCTGGTACCGCAAAGGGCCACTCATGGAAGAGCCATACACTGGTGTAAAGAAGTAACAGCGTGAAGATAGCGAAAGGAATTGCATGGCGAAACCAGCGTCCCAGGGCTGGGGACAGTAAGACCCCCATGGCCATCGCTGGCACACCTCACCTAGCTAGGTGGTGGCCTTTTTTTTCCTGTGGTGTCCAGAGGTGCAGAGGGTTAATAATTAACCTATCAAGGCCCCCTCCCCTGTGTCCTTTGCCCTAGAGGTCAGATCCTGGGATGAGAGACCTAATGCAGATTTGGGGGACCTAGTATGTGACCTGTCTCTGCATTGCCTTTACCTGTGGGGCTAGCTTGTAGTAAGAGGCAGCGTCTTGTGGTTTCTACTTAAACTCTGGGCATGAATCCACTATAAACTGCAGATAATGGGTCTTTATAAATCTCATGTGAGGATCAAGTGATAACTCATATGAAAACATTCCAAGTGGGAAGCTGATCACAGTTGCCCAATACATCTTACGTGTTAAGGCCCGATGATGGGACTTCATGTTCTTTTACATTCTCACTGAGAGGTCTGGAAACCTCGGGAATAAAATTTTCAATTCCCCGGGAAGCATACTGGGCTTCTCAGAAGGAGTCACTGACAAAGGACCTTTAGCCAACTATGGCCTGACTTAGGGAGGATAAGTCTGGAGCTGAGTCAGCTCCTGAGACACCTAGCTGGAGAAGATCACAAGGCCAGAACTGAGCTGGTTTCCAAAATTCTTCAAGGTCTCACCAATCATACATAATAGAACAAACTTAGCAACCAATGAACATGACACTAATGTTGCTGCTTTGACCCCTACCAATAATGTTAGAGGTTGCCTAATCCTTCTGGAAAATTCCCATAGGCCTGCATAAAAGAGGGCCTTGCAAGCCCCTCAAGTCGTTGCCATTTTGTTGTGACCCCCTGCATGCTAGTAAATTCTGCAGAATAAATGCTCCTTGCCTTTGGATACGATTTGAGTCTGCGGTCTTCCTTCAGCGACTCCTGAACATTATGATTTAATTGTTCAAGCTTCTCATTTCGTTCATTAAATCCATCATTACTTTCCTACGTCAGGCCCTATACCAGACCCCCCAGAATACAAAAGTATTTTCATAGGTGGGCACAGCAGTCCAGGTCTTCATGTAATTTGAGAGGCTGAAATAGGAATATCAGAAGTTCAAAGCCAACCTGGATAACTTATCTAAACTCCGTCTTAAAAATTTTTATAAAAAAGGCCATTTCAATTCATTCCAGTAATAATGTTTGGCGATGCTTAGCATGGCCCAGCATGTGACATACCATTGTAGGTTTCCCTGTAGACTCTAACCAACAGTGGCTATCCAGAACCCCTGGTAACAGAATTGTCAATCTTTATTCCAAGAAACTTGGGAAAGCACCAAAATCCACACATGATGTACGCCCAGGAAGACTGAGGAGTTTGTGGTCTGAGACATGAAGTCCTAATGACATTGCCTAAAACAACAAAGATGTAGCAGGGTATACGGTGATCCCACTGGCGCTAAATGTGTCCATGACAGGATCTAGTGGACTTTCCTTACTGAAGAGCAGAAAACCAGTGTGTAAGTGTTGAAGGCACAAATACAGTCAGAAAACTAAATAAATATTAAGCTTTTTTAAAATAATAAAAATCAAGCCTTGTTCTGTGAAAAACATTAAAAATAGTTTAATTTAAAAAAATTATAATATGGAGCTGGAGAGATGGCTCAGTGGTTAAGAGAACTGGCTGCTTGCTCTTCTAGAGGTCCTGAGTTCAACTCCTAGCAACCACATGGTGGCTCACAACCATCTGTAATGAGATCTGATGTCCTCTTCTGGTGTGTCTGAAGACAGCTACAGAGTACTCATATAAATGAAATAAAGAGCCGGGCAGTGGTGGCGCACGCCTTTAATCCCAGCACTTGAGAGGCAGAGGCAGGTGGATTTCTGAGTTCGAGGCCAGCCTGGTCTACAGAGCAAGTTCCAGGACAGCCAGAGCTACACAGAGAAACCCTGTCTCAAAAAAACAAACAAAAAAACCAAAAAAACAAAAAACAAAAAGAAAAAAGAAAAAAAGAATCTTAAAAAAAAGTATAAAATGGTTTAGGGATATAGTTCAGTGGTAAAGTGTCTCAAAAAAACAAAAAACAAAAAGAAAAAAGAAAAAAAAGAATCTTAACAAAAAAAGGTATAGAATGGGTTAGGGATATAGTTCAGTGGTAAAGTGTCTCCCTAGAATGTGCAAGACTGTAGGTTCATTCCCCAATACTGACTGTGTGTGTGTGTGTGTGTGTGTGTGTGTGTGTGTGTGTGTGTGTGTAAGCACAGCCCAAGCTTCAGCCCAAGCTTCACTGGGGAGAGTCTTCTGTCTTCCCCCCTGTGAACTTTGGTGAAGACAGGTACTTTTTCTCCCTCTGTGTGAAGATTGAATCCATGACTTTAAGAATGCCAGGGAAGCAACTCTAGCATTGAGTTGTAAACATCATTGAACCCCACTATTTCCCCTTTTCCTTTTTGTTTTTGAGACAGGATCTAAACTGTTCAGGTTATTTTATTTTATTTATTTATTAATTTACTTGTTTGAGACAGGGTCGCTTTACATAGCCCTGGTTTATCTTATCTATTTATTTACGTACATACTTACTTGTTTGTTGAGACAGAGTCTCTCTGCATATCCCAGCTGTCCTGGAACTCACTATGTAGATCAGACTGGCCTCAAACTCACAGAGGCCTGCCTGCCTCTGCCTCCTGAGTGCTGGATTAAAGACATTCATTATCATGCCCTACATCCCAGGCTGATTTTGAACTTTCTATCCTCCGACTTAGCTATTTGAGCCTCTGTGATCGTACATGGACTTGAGTCACTAGACGTAGCCAAGCACCTTACTTTTCTTGGTCATTTTCTGGCATTTAGAATATTTCTTGAACTAAATGCCTTGTAAATAAATATGCATTAAAGAAACAGAGGAATGTGTATGAGGTCAGCTGATCAGGGGTGGTGCCCCCTAACAAATCTAGCCAGGTTTTTTCTTGTTTTGTGAATTAGGGGTCCATCTGCTGGTCATAGAAGGAAAGGCAGTCTGGGAAAAGATTCAAGACTGTTAAGCAAGTCAAGGTAAGAGGATGTAATGTCAGAACCCAGGAGGCCAAGACAGAAGGGTCAAGAGTTCTAGGTGAACCTTGGCTACATAGTGAATGGCGTTTCATTGTGTCTTAAAGAATACAAGAAGCAGAGGAGCAACAGCCTCATTTGTTTTTAGTTATCTCAGTCCTTGCCCATAAGGTCTTAGAATTACTCCTGTCTCACTGGATGTAGTACCTCATGCTAGTAATCCTAGCACTTGAGAGGCTGCGCTTGGAGGATGATTAAGAATTCAAGGTCAGCCTGAGCTACTGTGTTGAATTTTATGTCAACTTGACAGGAGCTAAAGTTATCTAATAGGAGGGAACCTCAATTAAGAAAATGACTCCATAAGGTATGGCTTCGGGCAAGTTTGTAGGGCATTTTCTTAATTAGCGATTGATGGAGGAGGGCCCAGTCTACTGTGGATGGTGCCCTCCCTGGGCTGGTAAACAGGCTGAGCAAGCCTTGAGGAGCAAGCCAGTAAGCAGCACCCCTCCATGGCCTCTCATTAGCTTTTGCCTCCAGGTTCCTGCCCTGCTAGAGTACTTCCAGTGGGAATATGAGCCAAATAAACTCTTCCTCAACCTGCTATTGGTCATGATGCTTTGTTACAGGAGTAGAAACCCTAAGTGAGACAGCACACACAGTATTTCAGAACAACCGGGTTACAGAGGGAGACCCTGTCTCTCTGGGTGTATTGGTGTCCAAGATTCTCAAAGAATAGGGCCACAGCCCTAAAAAGACCTTTTCCCAGCCCCTATCCTTCACAGACTTGGTCTATGTTAACAGTATTCTTTTTCACTTCCTGTAAAGTTGCCTCTCATCCTCACACTGTCCCCTGGCTAATCCTGTCCTGGCAGATTTTCCTAGCTCACTGCTGGAGAGCCTTGGCTCCCATTTCTAGTGCTGGGATTTCCCTCAGTTTACTGGGGCAGGAGTGGGGTGGGGTGGGGAAGCAAGTCACTTGCAGCTCTCTCATCGACTAACTAGGAAATATAATTTCTATCTTCTACAATCTTTGCAATGATTACATGAAATATGACTGCAGAGTGCAGATCACAGCTAGTGGGAAGTATTCGGTAGGCGCTAATTTAAACTCAGTGGCTTTCGCTGCCCCTCCTTCTCTAACTCCTGGGGGCCTCATCTTTCACATATTCCTGTATCGGAACAGATTAGTTTTGAATGTCACTTAATCCTGGTCATTCTTCCGCAATCTGAGCCATGAAAGGACAGGGCTGGTATAGAGCTGCAACCTGACTCTTAATAGGGGCAGGACTGATATAAATCCATCTAAGTGACCAGATTCATAGGTAATGCAGGATGGAGTTGCAAGCTGAAGCCAGGCTGCTACTGCTGCTGGGGGTGATGTGCTATGGACATGCACAGATTAAACACGTAGAACCACGATATGCATCGATTGTTGACGTGACCAATGGCGGTACCTGGGGTGACTGGGCCTGGCCTGAAATGTGTCCTGATGGATACTTTGCCAGTGGGTTCTCTGTCAAGGTGAAGGTTCAGACCTGGGTTTCAGAAAGGGCAAAGATGTACCAAATTGCAGAGCTGAAAGTGAAAAGGAGAATCCCCTCAGTGGACTTCACTTCTGCTTCCCTCCTGACCTAGGTGGAGCCCCCTCAAGGTGTTCCTGGAGATGACACAGCCTTGAACGGGATCCGGCTACACTGCACTAGAGGGAATGCACAGCAGAACACCCATGTCGTGGAGTCCCAGTCTGGAAGGTGAGATCAGGGACAAAACCAAACCAAAACAAAAAACCCAATGGGATAGAGAGCATTTATCTAGAGTTTGTAAAGCTCTAGGCTCACTCCCCAGTGGAAAGGACACTCTCCTAGTACAAAGGTACACCTTCCCTCTGTTAATGCCGGTTTCTGAGATAAACTTCATTGAGGTTATAGAGGTGTGGGGTGGAAGTTCACCTGCACCCAGGTACTCAGGGAAACACAGGAGATTAGACCTAGCCCATCCTTTATCAGCTGTGCAGGGTTTGGAAGTCCCGGGGGTAGGGGGTAGGAAGTGCTTGTAGGGTCATTACAACTCTTTCTCTTGCAGCTGGGGCTCATGGAGTGAGCCTCTGTGGTGTCCTGGCACTAGCTTCCTAGTGGCTTTCTGCCTTCGGGTGGAGCCATTTACATTTCCTGGGGACAACACTGGAGTGAACAATGTGCGCTTCCGTTGCTCAGACGGTGTAGAGCTGGAGGGCCCAGGCCTGAACTGGGGAGACTACGGAGAGTGGAGCGACTCATGTCCCAAAGGTGTCTGTGGCTTGCAGACCAAAATCCAGAAGCCTAGAGGCCTCCGAGATGACACTGCACTTAATGACGTCAGAATATTCTGCTGTAACAGCTGATGCTGTCGCTCAGACAGTACTGCCTCTTACTATTAAAGCTGCTTGGTCTTGGCTTTGCTGTCCCTTGATTTAGAGACAATAAGCTGCCTGCTTCCTTGCCTCTTCTTTCTTAATCAGGCATGGCTCAAAGCCTTCATTTAGGTTTGGCTTCAGGGATTGTAGGTCATATAGTTCAGAACAAAGAACTTGAATTCATGGATTTTTGGGCCGTGGCTCTCTGTGGACATCTGTAGATAATATGTCCCCTTTAAGAGCCCAAGTTGTCTCCCTTCTGAACCATCAGTGACTCCGGATAAAGGAGTGGGATGGAAGCTGTGTCCACTACCAACCCCCTGTACTCAGAGAGACTGGATGAAGAGACCCAATGTACCACTTATTGGTAGCACTTGGTGGAAGTCCCTAGGTTTGAGTCGGTCAGATGGGGTGTGCACCTGGTTTGGAAGTCCCCAGGTGGGTGGGAGGCGCTCACAGAGCCAGTAACTAACCACATGGCAGAGCTTTGCATGTTAATTTTTAGAGCTTTGAGACTAAAGAATCTTTCCCACATTTTCCACCACCTGTTTCATCCCCACCTCACCTTGCAAGTTTTAAGTAGCGGCTTTCCTAAACAGAAACTGTCATCCAAGACTTATTTTCATGCTGTTTTCTCAGCTTGGAATCCCCCAGCTATCTATACTCAGAGTTAGACTTTCCCTATCGTGACAAGTATTTCCTCTCACTAGCCAATATGTATCTCATTACCAACATGTTTTTAAAATGTTTACTGAATAAAAAAGGAAAGGACTCTTAGCATTCCTTCTAGGCTCCGCCTCACAATTACCTGGCTATTGCCAGGTATGCCTGACTCAGTTATAAAAGAGGCTGCTTGCTTCCCCTCACTCTTTGCTTTCTTTCTTACCCTCTTCCCCCTCTGTCCCTTCTCTCCCCATTCCCCTCCCCCCTGTCTCTCTCCACATGTTCATGGTCAGCCTTTACTCTACTCTTCTCTTTTCTCTCTCTCTCTCTCTCTCTCTCTCTCTCTCTCTCTCTCTGTCTGTCTCTACCATCTACTCAACTCTCCTCTCAATGCCCTAATGCCCTAAGTAAACTCTGTTTCTATACTATATTCATGTGTTATGTCACACTCATGTGTTATGTCACACTCATGTGGCTGGTACCCTCAGGGGGAAGGGATCCCTCAGTATGGGTCCGCAGAGGAACCCCCTTTCCCTGCATATCACGCCTCCAAACATCCCTGGCTTCTTTTTCTTTTTTATTAAACACAGTGACTGCTCCTAGGTATGACAGGGGAGAAGGTTTATTGTAGATAAAACGAAGGTGTATGGCCAGAGGCAGGGATATCTGGCAAAGTCTAGAGTGAACATGACCATGAGCCCAAGTATTTGAGGAGGGTGGGGAGGGGAGATGGGAGAGCCAGACCAAGAGACCAGGAGGGTAAAGGGTAGACCAAAAAAGGAGGGGGGAGCCGGGTGGTGATGGCTCACGCCTTTAATCCCAGCACTTGGGAGGCAGAGGCAGGCGGATTTCTGAGTTCGAGGCCAGCCTGGTCTACAGAGTGAGTTCCAGGACAGACAGGACTACACAGAGAAACCCTGTCTTGAAAAAACCAAAAAAAAAAAAAAAAAAAAAAAAAAAAAAAAGAGGGGGGGGGACAATTATATAGGGAAGGGCAGCTGGGGAATGGCAGCCCAATTCCTGGGCTGGAGATGTTTAGGAGAATGGTATGCCAGCCAGTACTCTGTAACAGGTAGGGACTGAGGGATACTGGGAGAACCTGGTGGCCAGGTCCACTTTGATATATTAAATAGTCAGCTCCATTAACCATTTGTCCCCGGTTAGAGACCTATGAACATTTCCCATCAACTGAAATGATTCTTTAAAAAGAATCAATTTTCTTACATCCAATGGTGGATGTAAGAAAAGCGAGACAGAGGCAGGCAGACTCTCTGTATAACAGGGAGCTACCAGGAAACTACAGATTATGTTTGTGTGGGGGGGGTGAGGGGTGGGGGACAAAGATGGGGAGTAAAAGGGGGAGTTTGACTACAGCAGGGTGAGCTGTTCCCAGTACCTGCAGGTAAAGCAGAAGGGTCAGGCTGGGGCTAAGCTGTTCTTGATGGCTTGGATCTATTTGCCCAGCACAGTCTGACTTCATTCCTCATGACCTCATGACCTCATGACCTGAGGCTTTTCCCCAACAGTGGAGAGTGGGCATTCAATAGGTAAAGCTGCTTGGTGCTAAGCCCGAGGACAGCACACTCATGGTATAAGAACCGATGCCTACAGGTTGGTTCTCTGACACACATACACACACACACACACACACACACACACACACACACACACGAATGTAAAAATATTAAATTAAAAATTGCTCGTCTTCCATCATTTAGCACATTAACTTCCTTGAGAGCACAGAATTTTATTTCCAGAACAACAGCTATGTTGTTGTTGTTAAGAGAATAACAAGATGGGGTGGGGGTGGGGGTGCAGTGAAGGTCCACATAGAAGCCCAACCCTAGACACATATCTCTGAAGGCCCGTGTACACTCCTTCCAAAGGCTAAACCAGAACTGGGGAAGGGTGCTCAGGGCAGTTAATTCCACTAAGGAAGATATTAAACAATAAAAGTGTGTACGTGGGTTTTGTTCCCTAGCCAACCAGGGAGTGGGTGACCACTCAGCCTTCCAGAAATGAGGTGTTAGGGTGGCCCATGGAACTCAGTGAGCTGCACCCTGCAAAAAAAAAGAGAAAGAGTAAAGAGGAAGCCAAGTGCAAACAGGATTTCTTAGTCCCCCACCCCCAACCGTGCCCCAATCGGTCCTACCTCCTTTTTCCGGCAATCACCACACAACACGCCAATGGTTGCATTCACCAGCTGTATTCCACACAGCACTGTTTCCAGACTTGAGGCGGCCACCAGAATTGAGAAGAGTGTCACATTCCAGGGTACCACGTGAGGTGGTGCCTCACATAAATTCCAAAGAGTGTCATTTTGCAAGTAAGCACCTCTGTGGATGGACAGGATCATTTAAGAGAAACTGCTCACACAACAGGCCCTACCACCATCCAGTGCAAGGATCTATTAAGGTCTGTAAAGGGCTAGATGGGTCATTTGGAAGGAACTCTTTAGGAGCTCAGTCTGGTCCACCATTTCTGGACCACGTAAGAAGAGAGCAGGTGGAGAAAGGCACAGAACGGGGCATACAAATACAAAGTAGGACTTACTGGGTTTCTTGGAAGTGGTAGTCCCACTTGTTGTCTATTAAGCATTTCGGTCCAATTCGGAGCCCAGCTCCTGCCACTGCCAGGCAATAGATGGCACCAAGTATCCCAAAGGCAGAGGAGAAGACAGAGCGCAGCATCTAGACCGGGCATGGATAGGTAAGGTAAGTGCCCACCTCCTCCCTTGGACAGACATCCATGCCTGATCCCTCCCACATATCGAGGCACTCCTGTTCAGCCAGCCTAAAAATACATTTGTCTTTAAAGCTCGGGTTTGAAGTTAGGTGAATCCTAAAAGCCATCTACTATGGAGGTTCATGGGCTTATTACCCACCTCTGGTCAGGTTCGTTTAAGACCCAAGACTGGAAGGGATGTGGCACCTGAGACCTCCTAGAGGCTGCATATAGACAATGCGCTGGTTCTGAGGAAGGGATCAGAACCCAATGCCTAAACTTGTGAATTTGCTTCTTACCCTGCAGCGGTTGCCACAGCAACCTGCACCACAGCAGCCCTTCCCTCCTGCCCGGACTGCTGCAATTCCAGGACACAGCACCTGTGGGATGAGAGTTGGTGATAGCAGGTTCTCCTAGGTCCTCAAGGCTGTACTTGCTTCATTGTCCATCTCAGGGAAGCTGCCCATGATGCGCTGAGCCCTTTGGACTATACAACTTTATCTATGCTTTTCCGAATAACTGTTGGACTAGACCTTAATGTAGAATTATTTCTATGCCTGCCTTATCTCTATCCAGATTATAGCTTCCTGGAGGGTTGGGTTCAATATACTACAGCTATCTTAGTAGCTTACAGAAGGCCAGCAAGCGTTTGGGTGAGGGGGGACAATATATATTCTGTATAAATAGTGCCACATGGTAGGTTCCTACCTGAAAGAGAATTGATTACTTTCTATGAATTTCTATTACTTTCTCAGGGTATCAGCTTTGTCACTTATAAAGTGGATCTGCAAGACCTAGCTCAAAAGACTGTTCTCAGAGTTTAATGAGATGGCAGATGATTTTGTCATGGCTGGGTCAGAGAGAATGCCCCATGCTGACACACACCTTCAACGGTACCATAGGATTGTGTGGTTAGAAGGTGCGATGAGCAGGCTTGGTGACTGACTGTGTAAGGATCTGCTCAGAGACTCTGCCTTGGATCACAGGACTTCCTAAGAGTCAGTCTTCTCATCTTTTTCCCCCTTGTGACCTTCATTATGAAGCTCATACCACCCAGGTAACCACTCACCTGTTAATAGTTACTTCCAGGCACTCCAGACAGCCATATTAAACTGCCTGAAGGATATGCTCATTTGAATGTCTTAGTTTTAGCAGCCTCAGCAAGCCTCATGCCAACCTCACAATAGTCCCCAAATTCATCTGCCTTTTGTCTTATCTTCTTCAGCGGAAAAATATCCATCAATTCACCTAGGCTGGGAGATTTTGATCCCCCTATACTAGGACTGACTTCAATAGCATCTGAACCTCTTAGTCCTTATAACTCTTTCATGCATGAAGCCCATACTCCCCTTCCAGGAGGAAGATGTCCTCTGCCTCCCTAATAGATTCTCAACACTCTTGTCTCATGTCACCCCGGACTCCATCACATATGCTAACATTTGATTAACTTAATATTTAATTGTTCTTTTATCTGCTCAATTCCTTTGAGGTATCTTCAAAGATATCCTCGGCTGGTGTGTGTGTGTGTGTGTGTGTGTGTGTGTGTGTGTGTGTTCCATCCTGTAATCCCAGTATATGCTGGAGTGGGGACTGAGGCTAACCTGGGCTACATAGCAAGTTCCAGGCTACTGTGGGCTACATGGTTGGTAGGACTCACAAATACTGAACTCACAAGGCATTTGAGACTCCCCTACTCTCCCAGTCTCATGTACCACAATGGCCCTTGCTCTTGTACCTTAGTCCCACTACACCACATTCTTTACTTGCCTTGTATCCATAGAATTCTACATCTGGCTTCTGTGTTGTTCTTTTGTCTTACTCTAAGGCTTGAGCCCAAGGGTCTTGTACATGGTAGGCAACTATACTATCATGGAGTCCATCTCCAGCTCATTTTTCTCTTAAATTTTATTAATTTATTTTGAGACAAGGTCTACTATATCCAAAGCTGGCATTAACTCATGATTCTCTGCCTCCAGGATTAGAGGCATGTCACTATACCTGACTGTCTCCCAGCAGCCTCCCAACCCCGTCACTTTCTCTTTCTTTCCTTTTTCCTCTCTTCCTATATTCTATCATCCCCCACCCCTCACCAAAGTTTTCAATATCTAGCACCCAGGAAGGATTTGAACACCAGATCGCCCTGCTTTAGCCTCCTGAGTGCAGGGATTACTCACATACAGCACTAGCCCTGGCCTCCATAGCTGACCTGGTCAAGCACAAACAAGTATTGGCCAATATGCACATGACAAGAGGCAGTATTTTGTTCTTCTCCAAGGAGGGGACTGAAAGTTTTAGTCTCATCATCAGTCGTAACCTGAGAGATCTGCTTAGTTCAAGCCGTTTCTCAGTGCTCTCTTCCTTCTGCCTCAGACGGATCTAAGGACAACACTGACACTTTCCTGCCTTCTTCCTGCCTTTCAGTGATGTCACCTGTGCAAACACCTAAAATTGCCTTCCTTTTTTTTTTTTTTTTTTGAGATAGAGTCCCACTGTGTAGCCCCAGTTGGCCTGGAACTTGATTGGTAGACCACCAGGGTGGCCTTGAGCTCACAGAGATCCTCCTACCTCTGCCTCCTGAGTGATGGGTTTAAAGGTCCATGCCTCACGCCTGGCTAACACTGCCTTTTTGATTTACTGATGTCTGTTCCTTTCGTTTGCTGAGAGAGTATCTCACTCTGTAGCCTGTGTTGCCATGGACTTCACTATGTAGCCCATGCTTGCCTTGAACTTGCAACAGTCTTCTCTGCCTCAGCCTCCCAAGTGCTAGAATTACAGGTCTTAGACACCAAATCTAGTGCTCTCTCTCTCTCTCTCTCTCTCTCTCTCTCTCTCTCTCTCTCTCTCAGATTTATGGGTGCTGAAGAGAAGGCTCAGTGGTTAAGAGCATTGATTATTCATTCAGAGGACCTGGGATCAATTCCCAGCACCCACATGGAAGCTCACAACCATATGCAACTCCAATTTCAAAAGATCTGATAGACTTCTGATCCCTGTGGGTACCAGACACGAGTGTGATGCAGGGGCACACATGTAGGTAAATATCCCCACACACATATAAAGAAGATTTAGTTTTATTTTATGAGTATGTGTGAGTGGCTTTATGTATATATGTGTACCACACCTGTGCCTGGTGTCCATGTCCTTGCCTGTAGCTGGAGTTATAGGCAGTTAAGCCTTCATATGGGTGCTGGGATTCAAACTTGGTTCCTCTGTAAGAGCAGCAATTGTCTGTCTGTTTGTCTGTCTGTCTGTCTGTCTGTCTGTCTGTCTGTCTGTCTGTCTTTTGAGACATAGTCTCTCTGTGTAGCCCTGGTTGTCTTGGAGCTCAATAGACCAGGATGGTCTCAAAACTCACAGAGATCCACCTGCCTCTGCCTACCAAGTGATAGGTGGCATGTGCCACCACATCTAGCAGCTGCAAGTGCTCTTAACCACTGAGCCATCTCTCCCACACTCTACTCTTGTAAAGGAAGGGTCTCTGTGTTGCCTCTTACATAGGCCGGCTTAAACTCTCAGCTCTGCTGTAGTCTTCAGACAGCTGAGAGTCAGGTGCAGTCTTGTTTGCTCACAATTCCAGTGTTTTGGAGGAAATAGAAGATCAGGGACTTTTTTTTTTTCCTGAGACAGGGTTTCTCTGTGTAGCCCTGGCTGTCCTGGAACTCACTCTGTAGACCAGGCTGGCCTCGAACTCAGAAATCTGCCTGCCTCTGCCTCCCAAGTGCTGGGATTAAAGTGCTGGGATTAAAGGTGTGTGCCACCACTGCCCGGCGAAGATCTGGGGCTTTAAGCTCATCCTTGGTTACAGAGTCAGTTCAAGTCATACTGGGTTTCGTTTGACCTTGACTTTTAAAAACCAAAAAGAAAAACTGTTGGGCCTAGTGATGCATGGCTATAGTCCCAGCATTTAGGAGGGAAGTGGCTTCCCGGGTTCAAATCTACCCTCAGCTACACAGTGAGCTCAAGGCAAGGATGATGAACAAAACAAAACAAAACAGGACAACAAAACAAGACAATTACCACAAAAACCGAGTAGGTAGATGGTGACACACATCTGCCTCTGCAGATGGATCTCTGTGAACTTAATGCTAGCCTGGTCTACATAGTGATGTCTAGGCCAGTCAGGGTCACTTGGTGAGATTCTATGTCAAAAAAGCAAAAAACAAAACAATGAAAATACAGCACCAGAATCCATGCAGGAGGAAGAGAGTAGAAAGCAATGATGTCAGAAGGAAAGGGAAGGGAGGAAGAGAGTAGAAAACAATGATGTCAGAAGGAAAGGGAAGAGAGGAAGAGAGTAGAAAACAATGATGTCAGAAGGAAAGGGAAGGGAGGAAGAGAGTGGAAAGCATGTCAGAGGGCCAGGGAAGGGAGCTGCTACAGGAGAGGGGTCTCCATTCAGTAATAGAGACTAAAGATGTGGCCAGCAGAGGGGACCAAAGAGCAGCTTCTCCACAGAAGCTCAACAGCCGGTTGTACTAAAGGTGGGAAACTGTGCCAGGTTATCCCATGAAGATACACTAGGTTAACACCCAAAAGTTCCCCCAAATGGTCAGGCATGGTAGCACACGCCTGCACCTGAGAGGTTTAGGCAGGAAGAATTCAAGTTCTAGACTGGCCTGGGCTATATAAAGAGTCCCCAGCTGGCCTGACATACAAACAGGATGTTGCTTCTAAATAAATAAACAAAAAGTAAGAAATGAAAAAGAAAATTCTCTAAATGGGAGGGAGTTGGAAGATGGGTAAAATCTGGATAGAATATTTGTGTTTCTCTTTTCCTCACATTTTTTTGCTTTCGGTTTTTCAAGACAGGGTTTTTTTTTTTTTTTTTCTGTGTTGCTCTGGTTGTCCCGAAACTTGCTCAGTAGACCAGGCGAGCCTCCGAGATTCAATTGCATTTGCCTCAGGAGTACTGGGACTAAAGGCGTGCACTAGTCTGGCTCTTCCCTCTCTAGTCTGCAGGAAGACTGAAACATCTACTATAAAATACTGACCTAGCTCCAGGATTGTTAGCCTTAGCGCTTAGTACAGACTGGGGATTCTAGAAGATACGCTGAGAAGGAACGGCCATGGAAGAGAGGGAGAGCAATGTAGAGCTGGCTGGTGGAGATATCAACCTGGCTGCAGAGGTTGTTCTGGGCACTAATCTTTACCAGTGGGTTATGACACTGTCCTGAAACTTCTCACACAACTAGAGTCTACCCTCATAATGAGGGTTTGTTTGTTTGTTTGTTTGTTTGTTTGTTTTTTGGGTTTTTTTAAGCATGTGCTCAATAGTAGAGACAAGGTGGGGCACAGAGAACTTGCTCCCACCTAGTAGGGAAGTCCTTCTTTCCTCCCATCCCTCAGACACTCAGCTCAGGACCCTAGGGCTCCTCCAGCATCTTCTACAGAACGGTTACTGTATGTGAGCAGATGGACAGACCCGTACTCCTCACTAAGCCCCTGCCATTTTATCCAGAGTACATGAGTCCTTTCCTCTCTTTTCTTCTCCACTCCATCCACCGTCCCTTAGCTCGGGACACAGGCCCCTGGCCAGTGCTCCGGCATTCTCACCATCAAGCCCCCTCCAATGAAGCCACCCATGAGCCAAACTTGCAAGCTGAGGTTGCCATCCGTCCAGGTGGTCTTCCCATCAGGTACCAGCAGGAGGGCATTGGCCACGATGCAAACCAGGGAGAGAGGGATGAGGGAGAGCCCCAGGCATCGAGCACACTTTCCAGTACACATGTCTGAGGCTTCTGAAAGGCAAGAGCAGAGTGAAAGTGAACGGGAAGTGCCAGGCTCCGGAGGAAAACAGGCTGGAGCTTGGAGCAAAGGTCTGAGGAGAGGAGTGGCAGGTAGAATTGCAATGATAAGAGAGAGGCCCTGAGGAGGTGGAGGGGCTGAGGCTGGTGAGGCGAAGAGGTGTGTGTGGCAACAGAACCTGAGGGAGCTGGTCTCAGAAAGGAAGACGACTGGGGTCAGCACCTTCATCCTTGGTCTGTGTACACATTTTTACAGCCCCTCCTCATCTACTTGAAGACTCAGCCAAACCCTCCATCTCTGGAAGTCTCAGTTGTTCCATTTGTGAAAAAGGTTGGCTGAAGCCACTTGCCCAGAGAGCTAGTTGTAAGGATTTGATGGGACAAGTTAGAAAGCCTTGTCAATGAGGAAGTGCTGGACAGATGTACGGTGGCCTCATGATTTCTGTCCCACAGGAAGAGGTTTTTCTCTAAAGAAACTAAAAAGACTACAGTGGAGCCAGGCAGGGGCTCACACCAGTAACTGAGGGATGTCAGAAAAAGTGTGTGTTTGAGGTCCTGGCTGTACTGGCTGGTTTTGTGTGTCAACTTGACACAAGTTAGAGTCATCAGAGAGGAAGGAGTTGAGAAAAGACCTCCATGAGATCCATTTTCTCAATTAAAGATCAGTGGGGAAGGGCACAGCTCATGCTAGGTGGTGCCATTTCTGGGCTGGTAATCCTGGGTTCTATAAAAAAGCAGGCTGAGCAAGCCACCAGAAGCAAGCCAGTAAGCATCACCATGGCCTCTGCATCAGCTCCTGCCTACAGGTTCCAGTCCGGCTTGAGTTCCTGTCCTGACTTCTTCCAATGGTGGACTCTGTCTCCTGAAAGTATAAGTTGAACAAACCCTTTCCTCCATGTGGAGACCTGCTCCTTTTAGCATAACTGCAGCCATTTTGTATTCAGTCAATGGACTGGAACTGCCCAGTTGACTAGCCGTGCCTTTCCTCTTACTTCACCTAGGACCAATCAGCTTAAAGGTTAGCTGATGATACTCTGTCTAGTGAGCCAAAAATGGTGTGCCACTTCACTGCTTGCTTTTAAACTTTTGAACCTGATTTTTCCTATAAAAGCCTGTCCTGAGGACAGACTGGTGCCACAGTTAGGCTTCCAAGGCCTTTTTGCGGTCCTGAACACTCAGTCTTGAGGCGAGCATTCAATAAACTATTCTTGCTTAACTGAGATGGATGTTCGTGTGGTTTATGTGGTGATTCCTGAACCCCAACACTCCCCAACTTGCTTTTTGGTCATGGTGTTTCTCTGCATCAACGGAAACCCTAACTAAGACACTGAGTTACATTGCAGGGCTTTATCTGAAAAAACAAAAAGGGATACTAATGATTTCTTATTTATTTCTTCTTCTCAAAATTTTTTGTTTTGTTTTGTTTTTTCATGACAGGGTTTCTCTGTGTAGCCATGACTGTCCTGGAACTCACTCTATAGACCAGGTTGGCCTTGAATTCAGAGATTCACCTGCCTCTGTCTCCTGAGTGCTGTGAGGTGTGTGCCACCACTGCCCAGCTCTTAAATTTTGTTTCTGTGCCCTTTTCTGTTTCTCCGAGTGGACCCAAGCATTCAGTCTCTGGCCTCAGTGATTTAGTCATGGCTGTGTGAACCAAGACGATCCCATTTTCTCTCCATTTAGCTTCAGTTTTATGTGTGTGAGTATTTTGCCTGCATGTGTATCTGTGAAGCACTTATGTGCCTCAGGTCTGCAAAAGCCAGAGGATGAGATTAGATCCCACACACTGAAGTTACAGGTGATGTACCATGTGGGTGTTTGTTTCTCTTTTCTTTTCTTTTCTCTTCTCTTCTCTTCTCTTCTCTTCTCTTCTCTTTTCTTCTCTTCTCCTTTCTTTTCTTTCTTTCTTTCTTTCTTTCCTTTTATCTTTCTTTTCTCCTTCTCCTCTTCTTCCTCCTCCTCTTCCCCCTTCTCCTCCTCCCCTCCCCCTCCTCCCCTCCCCTTCCCCTTCCCCCTCCCCCTCCCCCTCTCCTTCCCCTTCCCCTTCCCCTTCCCCTTCCCCTTCCCCTTCCCCTTCCCCTTCCCCTTCCCCTTCTCCTTCTCCTTCTTCTTCTCTTTCTCCTTCTTCTTCTGCAGGGTCTTACTATTTAGACACAGATGGCCTGGAACTTGCTATGTACACCAGGCCGGCCTCAAACTCATGAAGACCCGCCTGCCTCTGCCTCTTGAGTGCTGGGATTGAGGTATGCGCCATAGTGCTTGGCTCCCATTTTCACTTGATTTTGTTCTTACTCTGAGACCAAAGAAGTTCTGGTTTTGTTGAGGTGCTGAAGGTGCTGTAAGGCCAGCCTGTTGGAATGTGAACTATAGAGGAAAGAGAAGAGAAAACTAAAGAGCCCAAGTCTTGGCACTGAACCTGAAATACAGACCTGTCTGGTCATCTCTCGGAATGCTTTCATTATGTGAACTGGTTCAAGGTGTGTTTCTGTCAACTTTACTATAAGGAATCTATTTTATTTATTTATTTGTTTTGGCTTTTGCTGGAGATCAGACTGGCCTCAAATTCATTATCCTGCCTCAGTATCATGCAGATGGTGAATATAGTAAAGGAATCATTTTTTTAACATATTTTTATTTCATGTGTATGAGTGCTTTGCTTGCCATGCATGTCTGCAGACTGTGTTCATGCAGTTTTGGAAGAGGCCAGAGGAAAGTATCAGATCCTCTGGAACTGGACTTACAGAAGGTTGCTAACGTCCATGTGAGTGCTGGGAACTTAACTATTGAGTCATCTCTCCAGCTCCTGGAATCATTTTAGATACAGAAATTCCCCTTGCTTCCTTAGGACCTGGCACTGGAGAGCACATGGATTGACAGTGTCAGGACTAAGCCCCAGATTGCACCCTTGAAGGAGTCACCCATGCTTGGCAGTATGTAGTCATGCCTTAGATAGAGGAGGGTTACAGGAAATACCACAGGACCTCACGAGAGCTGCTGATGACAATGTCATAGGGAACAGGGTGTCTAATCAGGAGCCTCTGTTGAATCTCCTGCCCGAATCACTATAGACATGTGGGAAATGGAGAAAACTAGGCGCCTCTCAAAACTAAAGGGCAGAGCCTTGGAGGAATCCCTGTTACCTGTAAGACAGAAACGGCAATGAAGAATTTACCAAATGGGTAGACGCCTGGGGAAAAAAGTACTTTGAACTTTCCATATCTGCTCCAGCTGTTTGCCTCTGACTCATAAACAATGACACGGTCATTGATAATTGGCATTACTTCCATTTGCTTGTTTAACCCTTTAACAGGGTTTCCGGGACAAAAGGCCAGAGGTAACAATGCTTATCAATTTCAGCATTCAGGAGTCAGAGGCAGGATTCCTACAAGTTTGAGGCCAGCCTGAACTATATAGTGAGTGGTTGGCCAGCCTGAACTATATAGTGACTCCCCAGCTGGTTAGGCTTATATAGGGAGAGCTTGTCTCAAAGTAAACACAACCAAAACCAAAGTTTCCAGAGTGAAGCACAGGGGAGGGCAGCCGGGAAGTGGATCAATCCGCACAAGGCACGGAGCCACGAATGTGTGAAAGTGTCCCAACTCAAACCAATACTTGCTGTATCCACTTAAAATTTTAAAATTTATTTCCATGGTGCTTCTGATCTTTTCTGTCCTTTTCTTTCCAGGCTGTCGTTCTCTTGTGCTCTGGGAGGGCTATTTTAGAGCTGAAACAGTGGTTATTTTTCAATGCTGTACACCATCCTTTAACTTGTCATCCCACCTCTCTCTGAAAAACCTCAGAGCTCCTGCCCCTTCTGCAGCCTCCTCTGAGGAGTTCTGAACCAGTAGCCTACCATGCCTAGAGTAACTGGACCTTGTGAACGTCTGATTCCTCAGCCCCCTCTCTACTGATGTCCTCTGATATGCTCGTTTGTGGTCCCTCATGCTACAATGTGCCTCTCCACGGGAAGAATGGAAAGGAGGCAGAATCAATGAGATCTCAGCACCAATATACATAAAACAGAAATACACCTTTTAAGAAATTAAAACAACAGCCAGGGCTACACAGAGAAACCCTGTCTCGAAACCCCCCCCCCAAAAAAAAATTAAAACAAAAAAGCAATGTCTGGTGCCACCTGTCACTGTCATTGTCACCAGAGGAACATGCTGGGCCACCCACTGATTTTAAAAAGGTGCCAGATACAAAGGGAAAAGCCTCAGTTGGGTGCCAATCTAGATCTGCTGCCCTCTAGCCAACCCTTAAACGTGTGGATGAAACAAATGCTTATATTTATATGCCATGAACACCATGGGTTTTTATTTTATTAATTTTTTTTGGTGTGGGTGTAGGTATGAATGCCAGTGTGTCACTGCACACTTGTGGAGGACAGATGTCAACCTCTAGTGTCAGCCCTTGCTGCTAGCCTTGTTTAAGCCAGGTCTATGCTTTGTCACTATACATGCCAGGCTAGCTGGCCCATGGACTTCTGAAGACCCTTCGATCTTCACTTCCTATTTGCTATAGGAACACTGAGGTTACAGGAGTGCACTGCCATGTCTACCTCCACATCTGGCTTCTATGTGGGTTCTGGGATTTGAACTCAGATCCTCATACTTGCACAGCAAGCCCTTTTACCCACTGAGTAAATTTCCCAACAATCACATGCTGGAGAAAAGTGACCACTAATTTACTACATAGCTGAGTATGACCTTGAATTCTTTTCTTTTTTTTTTTTTAATTTTTAAAATTTTCTTTTTTAGTCTTTTTTAATTTTTTTCTTTCTGAATTCTTTTCTATTTTAAACAAATAAAATACTTTAAGCACACGTCTCTCATGAAGATTATTTTCTTCAAAGAACATTTTGAAAAGTGAGTCCTAAAGAAAGTATTCTTCATTTATTCCCTACAAATTTTTTTCTGTCTTGCCAGTAGCAAGCCATGCTGCTGTAAAGCTGGGTTTAATCATTAACAAGCCTAATTATGTCAACAAAACTACTGATACTGGCCAGAACTGTAATTTCAGTAGGGAATTTCACTCATAGCTGAGTCATTACACTCTCAGATGACAAAATTAAGTCTGATATATGACAGCTGGCATTTATGTAACTGCCCGTAGTCATGGCTTTTTGTTGTTGTTGTTGAGACAGGATTTCTTTGTGTAGCCCTGGCTGTCCTGGAACTCACTCTGTAGACCAGGCTGGCCTCAAACTCAGAAATCCGCCTGCCTCTGCCTCCCAAGTGCTGGGATTAAAGGCGTGTGCCACCACTGCCCGGCATGGCTTTTTATTTAAGTTTCAAATGTATGATACAGAACAAAGAGCTAGCATGCAGTCTTAGGACCTCACGAAGGCCTGTTTGAAACAGTAATTATCTTGGTGTCTAATAAACAATCGTGCTGTCAAGGAAGACAGTGTGGCCACTAGGTGGCGTTTTCATTGCTGTTGCATTTTTAGACCAAGTTGTCCTGGAACTCAGGGATCTACCTATTACTCCCTCCCAAGTACTGAGATTAAAGTCACACACTACCAGGCCCAGCTCTGTGGAGATCAGAGGACAATCTTCATGTCATCTTCAGGAACACTGTTTACCTCCTTTGAGACAAGGTCTCTCACTGGCTTGGAGATCATTAATTAGACTAGGCTAGACTAGAAGGCCAGTGACCCTCAGGGAACTACTTCCTCATTGCTGGGATTATAAGCACAAACCAACATGACCCGAATTTTAATGTAGGTTCTGGGGACTGAATGCATGTCTTAATGCTTGCAAGACAAGTACTTTATGCACTAAGCCATCTCTCCAGCCCTTTATTGTATTCTCTCTCTCTGTCCCTCCTTTCCTTTCTCTCTCTCCCCCTCCTTCTATGCCGCCCACTGTGTGCGTGTGCGTGTGCGTGTGCGTGTGCGTGTGCGTGTGCGTGTGCGTGTGTGAGGCCTCCTGGGTGTTAGGTAAGCGCTCAGCCACTGAGTCACACTGCTCATTTTATTTCAAGCAACTCTCTATGGATGACATAACATTAATAAAGCATTAACAAAGCATTGTCAAGATTTGAAAACATTTCCTCAAACATAGGAGAGATGGCAATATCCCAAAGTGAATTCTGGAAACAATGATTGCTGGAGTATTCAAGAATACTTTAGGGAAGGACTTCGGTAGATGTACTAGAATCTGGAGGTAAGAGCTAGAGAGAACAGGCTGAAGTGGAAAGGCTCTGACCTGTAGGGAAGGAAGGACCTTGTAAAAGACTAATATGCACAGATCGGCACAGCGTCAAGAGCTGGAGAGATGGCTCAGAAGTTAAGAGCACTGGCTGCTCTTCCAGAGGTCCTGAGTTCAATTCCCAGCAACCACACAGCAGCTTACAGTTGTCTGTAACTCCAGTTCCAGGGGATCTGATACCTTTACACAGACACACATGCAGACAAAACAACAATGTATGTTTAAAATAAATAAATAAATCATAAAAAACAAACATAAGCTCGTGCAGAAGACTCAAAGATCAGGCTTGAGACTAAGAAGAGTGAGTGAGGAGGGACGAAGTTTAGAAAACTCTCACTCAGGTTTAGATACAAAAAAGACACAACAAAGCAAAGTAGTGTCCCAGCTCCCAGAATGGGTGAAGAGCGGCCATTTGTGATGGAGTTTGTGAGCCTGTGATACAGTGTCAGCCTAGCACATGGAAGCCTGGGCTTGGTCTATAGCCATGGTTCTCATCTTTCTAATGCTGAGACCCTTTAATATACTTTCTCATGTTGTGGTGACCTCCCCCCCCCCCCAATCACAAAGTTATTTCATAAAATTATTTTATTGTTGCTTCATAATGGTAATTTTGCTACTGTTACTAATGGTAATGTAAGTATCTGTGTTTTCCATGGGCTTAGGCGACCCTGTGAAAGGGTAGTTCAGCCCCCCAGGTTGAGAACGGCTGTTCTACAGTATTACAAATAAAAGGCTGAGGAGAAACAAACAAATCCCGAATGTCATCTTCCTGTGGAGACAACAGGGTGGAGCTTAGGTCTACCTGGGTTGTTAGCAGGTTGAAAGGCTTACAATGTCACAGGAAAGATTCATCAGAGAAATATTTCAGTTAAAAGCTGCATGTACCCAAGTGTGATGGCGCAGTAATTTCAGCACTTAAAAATCAGAGACAGTTCATGGGACAACCTAGGCCCTCCGGATATATGTTACGGCTGTGTAGTTTGGTCTTGTGGGATTCCTAACCGCGGGCCCCGTCTCTGACTCTGTGGCCTGCCTTTGGGACCTTTTCCTCATAGTGGGTTGCCTTGTGTAGCGTTAATAGCAGAGGAGATGTCTGCATCTCGATATGCCCTGGCTGGTTGATATCCACGGGAGGCCTGCCCTTCTCTAAAGCAAAACAGAAAAGGAGAGTAAGGGGGGGTTGTGTGGAGAGGAGGTGCAGGGGTGGGACTGGGAGGAGAGGAGGGAGGGAAAACTGTGGTTGGGATGCAATATATATATATATATATATATATATGCAGGCTAGGTGCAAGTTTCATGGCCAGCATGGTCTACATAGCAAGTTCTAGGTCAGGTCAGACTGGGCAATATAGAGACATTGTCTCAAAAAACCAAAACCAAACCAAACCAAACCAAAACCAAAGGAAAAAAAAAAAAAAACAAAAAAACCCAGAGAAAGCAAAAGAAGTTGGACCTATACAAAACTAAAAAGGACACCAGGGACCTGAGAATGTGGCTTAGTGGCAGAAAGCTTGCCCACCAGGTATAAGGTCCTGGGTATTAAAGGACACCAGACAAAGGGTTGGAATGAAAGCTACATCAACAGCAAAGAGCTATGACTCAGTTATTGTGTGCATGTCCAAGCTCACCACTGCCTGGAGTCATGTGACCACGTGAGAGACCAGAACTCGTTTCTGAGAATGCTTAGGTTTGGGAACACCACAGTGTCTCCTCTGGTTGTGGGAAATGTTCTGAACTCACCAAGAGATAAAATGAAGTCAACCCTCCAAATAGGGAAGTTTAGTCATAAGCCTAATAATTTTTTGTAAACATGGTTTTTCACTCAAAAATTACTTGGAGGAGAAAATATATAATTTAAATACTAAAATGTTGTTAATGGAAGCAAGATATGAATCATTTATTATCTGCTACATCCTGAGTCCTTTATAGAATAAAAAAGACTAAAAGCTGAAATCTCATCCAGAGGTGCTTATAACTACTTAGCCATCTCTCCATCCCTAAAAGAAATTTCTTATGCCCAGTTTGGTGGCCTATAACCATAATCCCAGCACTTTGGAGGCTGAAACAAGAGAATTGTCAAGAGTTTGAGACTAGGGCTGGAGAGATGGCTCTATGGTTAAGAGCACTGACTGCTCTTCTAGAGGTCCTGAGTTTATTTCCAAGAAACCACATGGTGGCTCACAACCATCTGTAATGGAATCTGATGCCCTCTTCTGGTGTCTCTGAAGAGAGCAATGGTGTACTCATATGCATAAAATAACCAAATACATCTAAAAAAAAAAAAAAAAAAAAGACTTTGTGACCAGCTTGAACTATATAATTAATTAAAGGTCATTCATGGAAAGACCTTCTTTAAAAAATGTTTCTCTGTATACCTAAACAGTGATAGTGCACGCCTTTAACCCCAGCACTTAGGACACACAGGCAGTCAGATCTCTGAGTTTGAGGCCAATCTGTCCTAGAGAGCAAGTTTCAAGACAGCCAGGGCTGTTACATAAAGAAATCTTGTCTCAAAAAAACGTAAGTGATAAATAAATAAAGTGCAGTGAACATAGATTAATTAGGAGGAGGGGTAATAAAGGAGCCCCAAGAGGAAGAGGGTCTCTAAGACAGGAACAGTGAGAGGGTTCAGTGGGCTGCCCGACCAGAGAAATCCTATCTTTATAGAATAATACAACAATAACAACAGCAATAAATAAAATAAAAATAGGCAAAAGGCCACCTGGAACTCACTCTGTAGACCAGACTGGTCTTGAACTCACAGAGACCGGCCTGTCACCTGCTGGGATTAGAGGCCTGAGTCACCATGCCTGGCTGGTCATCAGTTTCTTAACAAAATTAAACACACTGTTACTAAACAATTCAGCAATGGTACTTGTTGGTATTTATAACCTAAATGTTTTGAAAACTATACACAAACCTGTACATGTTGTGGTGTAGCAGCCCCACTCACATTGCTGGAGCTCTGAAGCAACCAAACTGTCCTTCAGGGGGGTATTAGTTACAATTTGCATCATTGCAACCAGATAATCTAACAGGAGCAATTAACAGAGGAAACTTTAGAATCTCAGTCCCTCCTGATGCAGAAGGCAAAGTGGAGCCGGGGAGGCACAGGAACGTGTGGGTGAAGAACCATTCCACCGCTGTGGACCATGAACAGAAAAGGCCAGAACCAGGTCGAGATTACTTCTCCCAGCTAGACTCCTTGTGGTAGCTAATCTTTGTTGTCAACCTGAACTCATCTGGAATCAACTAAAACCCAAATGCTGGGCACGCCTGTGAGAACTTCTAAGCATATTGACACAGGAACACATGCCCTAAAGCTGGGCCGCATCTTCTGATGACAACCTACAGAAAAGGACATGAAAGTAGGAAACTTGCCTTTTTCCTCCCTGCCCTCTCTGTAGCTGGTATTACACACAAGCTCCTTCAGAACTCCAGTGTACAGTGAAGACCAGCAGAGCTCCAAGAGTTCTCCAGGCCTTCAATAACAAATTGAGACTGCCAAGACAGCTAGCCTTGTAGACTGTGCAGCCACCAGGTGCTTGGCCTTTCTGTAGTAAGGCAGCCATTGTTAGAACACCTGGTCACATTCTGTAAGCCAGTCTGATATATGTATATATATATATATGTATATATATATATATAGTGTATGTATGTATGTATGTATATATGTGTGTTTATATGTTTTTATAAATTAATACACACACATATATAAATATATATTTATCCTATCAGTTCTGTTCCCTTAGAAAACCCTGACTAAGGGGTTGGAGACATGGTTCAGAGGTTAAGAGCACTGGCTGTTCTTCCGGAGTTCCTGAGTTTAATTCTCAACAACTACATGGTGGGTCACAACCATCTGTAATATGATCTAATGCCCTCTTTTGGCATGCAGGTGTACAGATTCATATAGTGAATTAAAAAAATAAACAAACAAATAAATCCATGGGCAGGGGAGAAACTAGGCAGAAAACCTGACTAGTAATACACCCCCATTCTGAAGTTTTCACATCCTCTCAAAATAAATGTCACCAGTTAGAGACCAAGTGTTCAAGCACACGAGCCTGTGGGGACCTTTCAGAGTCAGACCATAATGTTTTGTCATCTCATAATGCAAAATGTATTCAGTCCACCTTTGAAAATCCCCATAGTTCTGTTCCTGTTCCAACGCTGTTCATAATGATTTAGCTGATGTACTTGAGGTTCTGCCCTCGAAAAAATATTGCTAGGTGCTAAAATTTTAAACAAGCTACCCAGGCCACGGAGACACCTGCAGAGAACTTAGATTTAAGTGCGAGAGATCAATCTGAAATGTTGTATGAGGGCCCTGGAGCTGACCCTGTGCCACAGGTCTCCATACCCAAATTCCTCCTGGAGAGAACTGGTCTCCCAGGAGTGCTGACACACAGGCTTACAGGAGGGACAAGCCACAGTCAGAGACAGTGAGATCAGCTAACACCAGAGATAACCAGATGGTGAGAGGCAAGGGCGAGAACATAAGCATCCGAAACCAAGGCTTCTTGGCATCACCAGAACCCAGTTCTCCCACCACAGCAAGCCCTTGATACCCCAACACACCAGAAAAGCAAGACTCTGATTTAAAATCACATCTCATGATGATGATAGAGGACTTTAAGAAGAACATAAATAACTCCCTTAAAGAAATACAGGAGAACACAGATAAGCAGGTAGAAGCCCTTAAAAAGGAAACACAAAAAATTCCTTAAAGAATTACAGGGAAACACAACCAAACAGGTGAAGGAATTGAACAAAATTGTCCAGGATTTAAAAATAGAAACAATAAGGAAATCACAAAGGGAGACAAACCTGGAGATAGAAAACCTAGGAAAGAGATCAGGAGTCATAGATGCAAGCATCACCAACAGGATATGAGATAGAAGAAAAAATCTCAAATGCAGAAGATACCATAGAAAATATTGACACAACAGTCAAAGAAAATGCAAAATGCAAAAAAGCTCCTAACCCAAAACATCCAGGAAATCCAGGACACATTGAGAAGACCAAACCTAAGGATAATAGGTATAGAAGAGAGTGAAGATTCCCAACTTAAAGGACTAGTAAATATCATATCTTCAACAAAATTATAGAAAAGGGGCTAGAGAGATGGCTCAGCAGTTAAGAGCACTGACTGCTTTTCCAAAGGTCCTGAGTTCAATTCCCAGCAACCACATGGTGGCTCACAACCATCTGTGATGGGATATGATGCCCTCTTCTGGTGTGTCTGAAAACAACGACAGTGTGTCTGTGTGCTCATATACATAAAATAAATAAATAAATCCTTAAAAAATATTATAGAAGAAAACTTCCCTAACCTAAAGAAAGAGATGCCCATAAACATACAAGAAGCCTACAGAACTCCAAATAGATTGAACAAGAAAAGAAATTCCTCCTGTCACGTAATAGTCAAAACACCAAATGCACAAAACAAAGAAAGAATATTAAAAGCAGTAAGGGAAAAAGATCAAGTAACATATAAAGGCAGACCTATCAGAATTACACCAGACTTCTCACCAGAGACTATGAAAACTAGAAGATCCTGGGCAGATGTCATACAGACCCTAAGGAACACAAATGCCAGCCCAAGCTACTATACCCAGCAAAACTCTCAATTACCATAGGTGGAGAAACCAAGATATTCCATGAAAAAAAAAAAACCAAATTTACACAATATCTTTCCACAAATCTAGCTCTACAAAGGATAATAGATGGAAAACTCCAGCCGGGCGGTGGTGGCGCATGCCTTTCATCCCAGCACTTGGGAGGCAGAGGCAGGCAGATTTCTGAGTTCAAGGCCAGCCTGGTCTACAGAGTGAGTTCCAGGACAGCCAGGGCCACACAGAGAAACTCTGTCTTGAAAAACCATAAATAAATAAATAAATAAATAAATAAATAAATAAATAAATAAAATAATAAAATAAAGGAGGGAAACTACACCATAGAAAAAGCAAGAAAGTGAAAAGTAATCTTCTTTTGACAAACCCAAAAGAAAATAGCCACACAAACATAATTACACCTCTAACAAGAAAAATAACAGGAAGCAACAATCACTATTCCTTAATACCTCTTAACATCAATGGACTCAATTCCCCAATAAAAAGACATAGGACTGGATATGTAAACAGGACCCAGCATTTTGCTGCGCATAGGAAACGCACCTCAGTGACAAAGACAGACACTACCTTAGAGTAAAAGGCTGGAAAAAAATTTCCCAACAAATGGTCCCAAGACATGAATGAATGTCTACACAAAGCAAATAAGCCTGGGTGATCCACCTCACAGACTGTCTCCATTACTGATTTCTCCAAAAATATGCATCAATTTCAAAAGTTCTTGTACAAATGATCAGTTGCATGTAGGCTAGATACCATGAAGACTTAACAGAAAACACATAGGCTGGACCTACAACACACATGCTGGACTAACAGCACAAGGACTGGCTGGACAACATATAGACTGGATAGAAAGAGAGACTGGAAAAAAAATGCTACAGCTAGTTTTGTTTGTTTGTTTGTTTGTTTGGTTGGTTGGTCAGTCATTTTGTTTTTGTTGTTTTTCCAGATTAACCATATTTCCCCCTTGGACTGCAAACAGGAATTCTTTGCTCCAATTCAGCATGAAGCAGTCATAGACCGTCATCCTGATCCTTTAAGTCGGGATGGATAATTTTAGTTGTTTGATGTGTTATGGTTTAATCTTCTAGGGTGGTAGGTTTCAATTATTGTATGTGGATAGAAATTTAAGGTTGTTTTGTTTTTATTGTATACCAGTAAGAATTTACAATTGATGCCTTTGATATGTTCTGGGGAAAAAAAAAGAAATGTATGAGTTCATTCCAAAACCACAAATTATGGAGACAGTGACAGTTACAATAATTGATGGATCTGTTGACAAAGGAAGGGATGAATAATTGTATTTTTAAATTAATTAATCATTTTTATTAATTCATTACTAATTGCCTGCAAGTATGTCTGTGTACCATGTGCATGCCTGTACACTCAGAAGCCAGAGCATTGTGTTGGGTCCACTGGAACTGGAGTTCTAGACGGTTCTGAGCTTCCATGTGGGTGCTGGGAATCAAACTCAGATCCTCTGAAAGAGGAGTCAGTGCTGTTAACTACGGAGGCCATCTCTCCAGCCACCAAGTATATTTTTTTAGGGAATTGAAATGCCCTGAATGATATTGGTGGAATCCATATGTCATTATCTACGTGTTCAAAAACAGAGTGGATAAGACCGAGAGTGAACCCTAATGTGAACCATGGACTTTGGCTGATAACGATATAAATATAGGCTGATTGATTATAACCCATGTTCCATGTGATAACAGGAGAGGCTGTGAGGGTCAGGGGACAATTTTGCTCAGAACTTAAGTATATATACATATATCCATGTCTGTGTGAGTGTCTCTGTCTATGTGTGTGTGAATGTCTCTCTGTGTGTAACTCTGTGTGTGTGTGTGTGTCTCTCTCTCTCTGTTTGTGTGTAGATAAATAGGTAGATACAGGATCTCACTAATATGCTGAGGCTGGTCTCTATCTCCTGGACTCAAGGGACTCTCTTACTTTAGCTATTAGAGTAGCTTAAACTATTGGTGAGTACCACATACTCCTTGGATGAAGTATACACACACACACACACCACACACACCACAAACATACATACCACACACACACCACACACCCACACCCACACACACACCACACACACACAAACATACATACCACACACACACACACCCACACACACCTCACACACACAAACATACATACCACACACACACACCACAAACACCACACACCACACACACACACACACACACATACACACACATACACATACCACACACCACACACACACATACACACACACACACACACACACACACACACACACACACATACACACTATACACACACACATCAAATGATTACATTGGAGACTGTAGAGATGGCTCAGTGCTACAAGCACTTGCTGTTCTTCCAGATGATCCAAGTTGGGTTCCCAGCAACCACATAGCAGTTCACAGCTCCCTGTATCTCTAGTTCCAGGGCATCCTATGCCCTCTTCTAGCCTCTGCAGGCTCCAGGCACCCAAGTGGTACACACACAAACACACAAAACACCCACTCACATAAAATAAAAATAGAAATTAAAAGGGTTTTTTTAATTTATTTACTTAGTTTATGTATATGGGTATTTTGTCTGCGTTGTTCCATGAAGATCCCACAACCAACAAAGCCAGCGGGGATTATGGGAGAGAAATGTGTGAGTTAAAGTTAAAGTGGATATGAATCTGAGGGACTACAGGTGTGTGTGTGTGTGTGTGTGTGTGTGTGTGTGTGTGTGTGTGTGTGTCTTGACAACTATATAGGAGTCTGGGTCCTGAGCCAACTTCCATCCACTCTGCCTCTGCAGACCTAGGCTACCTGTGGGTGAAGGTATCAGTCTTGGTCCAGGGAAGAGATTGGCTCCTTCAGCCTCTGATATATGAAGAAAATCCCAGGTGAGCAGACAAAGTATATGAAAGTGGGCAGGGCTGGGAATCATCTCATGTGGGTTTAGACTTCTTACAGTTGGGCATCCATTTATGCTGCTATCCTGGGCCTTACAGACACTTGTAATGTGCTTACAGGATGTAATAACAGTACCAACTTTTTGAGGTTTGGTCTTTTGCTTGTAATGCTGGCCCCCAAGGTCTGGTTGTCCTCAGGGAAGAGAGGTTCTGCACATACCCAAGTGATATACCCAAGTAATGCCATGTAACCTTGCCCTCAAAGTTATCACTGATTGGTGAATAAAGATGCCTACAGTCATTAGCTGGACAAAAGAGAGATAGGTGGGGTTCTTGGGTTCCCAGGCTTGAGAAGAGAGAAGGTAGAGAGATAAGGAAGCTGCCATGGGATAAGTGAGTCATTAAAAACATGACCATGAGGGCTAGCCAATTGGAGTTAAGAGTGCCCAGATGGGCCAGGCAGTGGTGGTGCATGCCTTAATCCCAGCACTTGGGAGGCAGAGGCAGGTGGGTTTCTGAGTTTGAGACCAGCCTGGTCTACAGAGTGAGTTCCAGGACAGCCAGGGTTACACAGAGAAACCTTGTCTCAAAAAAACAAAACAAAACAAACAAACAAACAAAAACAAAACAAAACAAAAAAAAGAGTGCCTAGATGGAACACAGCAAATTATAAAATGGGGTTAGTGATGGGGAAATAGATTCTAATAGCATAGAGGATAGATATCTGTCCAGCTCTAGTGCTGATTAATGTTTATTATAAATATAAAAGTTGTACATCTTTTATCAGGGAACTGAATGATCAAAGGCAGGGTAGAAGCCCCTGATTGGGAGTACATATTTTCTACAACAACAACTGACATAATAATGGCAAGCCTGCATGCCAGGCTCCATCCGGAGTACTTTCCGTACATTAATTCCTATAGTTTTTATAATCAGGATATTGGAATTATTATCATCACCATCATCACCATCACCATCACCACCACCACCACCACCACCACCACCACCACCACCACCACCATCACCATCACCATCACCATCACCATCACCATCATCATCTTTGTTTTGCCAATGAGGAAGCTAGAAGTGCCCTGCATTCATACTCAGACAGTCTGTGCCCTTGACCACAAAAATCTGTGAGCTCTGGAGGGGAACTCTGGAGGGGGAAGCCACATGGTGAGTAGGAGGTAGAGCACACGCTCTGGTTTGAGGGAACAAGCAGACTCCATCAGAGAGGAAGAAAGCAATACGGAACCAAAAGTTACTGACCTTTGAAGATACTGGGATATTCTGATTTCAATTAAAAAAGGAAGAAAGGCCCAAGATGATGTCAGCGAGGCCAGTAGGGTCTGGACTCTATAGATCACGCTGGGCCTTATAAGGACTTTATGTAGGGAAGGCACGCGAACTTTCTTACTTATATGCCAGGGTCTGGCTAAGTGACCCAGTGTGTCCTTGAACTCCAGAATTTCTTGTCTCAACTTCCAAAATACTGGGAGCAATTCTCAGATGGTAAAGAAGATCCAAACTCAGGTTTTCAGGAGAAACCCTGCAAATGGCCTCTTAGCATGCCTCCTTTCCTTTTATAACTGAGACTTTTGGAGCCAGAGGAAGCAGTGCTCGTTGTTCCCCTAAACCCACACCAGAAAGAAACACATTTGACTACAACACTGGCAAGACTCAGGGTGGTACTAGGAGAGATTCCGAGCATAGAGGAGTGGGTGAGTTTCCCAGAAAAGGCATCAGCTCAGCAGGGGTAAGGTGAGGCAGTGGATACCCTCGGAACTTAAGTGATGAGGTGTTGAGTGATCCACAAGTAGGATCCATCTTGGGTGCAATGCCAGAAACAAGGCCCCTAGAACACGAGCTCCTCAATTGGTGATCTTCCTCATCTCCTCAAGATGTCCTAGCTCCTTAGACTTAGTGGCTATTCATTTCAGGAGAGATTGGAAAGGCAGGATTCTGAACAAGGGAAGGCAACGCTGTGTATTGTCATTGACAGTCATCACTAGCCTGGCACAGCAATGTCTAATGGAAACAGTGAAAGTTGTAGAGCCAGCACAGATGCTAGACAAAGATCCCCGGAAGCTGAGCCAGGTGATGTAATCACTGTCACGAGGTCTTACACTTTTGGTCCTGATCTCCACATGTTCCATGTCTGGGAGGCCTTTAATATTTGTACAGCCTGTGGATATTGAATTGATGGAAATTTCTTCTGAATCATTTATGCCTTCTCCCAGGGGTACTGCTTCTAAGCTTTCCCAAGAAAGTCCTGAGCATCTTATCCCTCCAGCTTTTAGGGAGATATGCTTCTCTGACCTAGTTGAAGGTCTTCCTTACACCCTGGATGTTGTGACTCAAATAAAGATGCCAGAGGTCTTGTCACGAGTCTCTGACTCCAAGATACTCTTGGAACATCTGCCCCTGTACTTACACCGGAACAAGATCATCAGAAGAAAGTCAGCTCAAAAAGGTAAACAAGATTCAGTGAGCTAGAGGAGTTGGAAGCAGCAGATCAGGCTGAGGGTCTCCTCTTACTATACACTCAGGCAATTACGTGGCTTATAAGACTGGGAGCCGCATGTGGTGTGCCCCTTGGGGAAAAGATACAGCAACAAAATTAGATTAGCTGGAGTTATCACTGCTCTCTACTGGGGCTTATACTAATTAATGGACAAAGAATTATGTGAATAGATAAAAGAATGAAGTATTAAAACTCCCTTTCTTAGAAAAGATAACTCATTCAGGACCACCGTGGTGTTGTAAGACCAAGGAACAAAAGAATACCAAGATTAGACATATAAACAAATTCTAGTAAGGTATAAAATTTAAACATTGTGTTATGGCAGTCATTAAATAATAACTCAGTAGCTTTGGGCTGAAGATTTTTCTTGGGTCTAATGACAATTAAAATTCTAACCATTAAGAGTTGATAATATGGGGCCTGAGAGATGGTTCAGAGGTTAAGAGCACTGGCTGCTTTTCCTCAGGTCCTGAGTTCAACCACATGGTGGCTTATAACCATCTATAATTAGGTCTGGTGCCCTCTTCTGGCCTGCAGGCACACATGCAGGCAGAACACTGTATACATACACAATAAATAAATAAATCTTAAAAAAAAAAAAAAAAAAAAAAAGCCGGGCAGTGGTGGTGCACGCCTTTAATCCCAGCACTTGGGAGGCAGAGGCAGGCGGATTTCTGAGTTCGAGGTCAGCCTGGTCTACAGAGTGAGTTCCAGGACAGCCAGGGCAACACAGAGAAACCCTGTCTCAAAAAACCAAAACCAAACTAAACCAAAACAAAAAAACCCCCCAAAAACAAAACAACAACAACAAAAAACCACTTCTAGATTCTTAAAAATTGGGTTATTGGGTTGATAAGAGAAAATAATTGTAAAAGATAACTCTGTTCTGTCATGGTTTATCAATGATGACCTTATGACCAATAATCGACTTATGACCAAGAGGAAATTAAAACATGTGCTTGGGGACAAAAATGATATGATCTTTATTTTGGAATGACTTGCATCTATCCCTGTCTACTGAGTTCTGTGTAAATAAAGAAACACTCTGACAGCATGTCAGTCAGGATGCAAGATTTCCCCTGACCACCGTGCCTGACTCACTCCTCCTTCACCCACTCTGTCTTCTCTGAGGGGCCTGGCCATTGCCCGGGCTGGCCCCAGGACTAGATCCTCTCTAGGCACTGCTGAGTGGCAAGGACCAGCTGCCAGCAGGCAAAGTCAGCTCACTTGGAAGCCCCTGCTTGCCTGAATACCATTTCAGACAGAGCCAGTGAGAAGAGTACAGGAGTGAGTCCTCCTTTTCTTTATTTTGGGCAGTGTCTTTATTGAGGTCTACGTCCCTGTGTATCTGTTCAGGTCTGTGTTCTAGTGTATTTGTTTAGTTCTATCACAACCATATACTGTGGATTGGGTGGTGTCAGCATGGAAAGTCATTTTCTTACAGTTCTAGAGGCTGGAAATCCTCAATCAAGGAGTTGGCAGGGTTGGCTTCCCCGGAGACCTTTTTACTGGACTGAAGATGGCTTTTTCCATGTGTTTCCACACAAATTTTTCCTAGTTGTATCTGGGTTCACCCAGATTAGATTAACAGCTGTCCTAAGAAACTCATTTTAACTTGATCACATTTGAGGCATTGATTTCCAGGGAGTTACATTCTGGGGTAATGGGGGTCAGAACATCATTAGATATTTAAAAAATTGAGACACGATCCATCTCATAATGAGTGGTTAACCTTCTTAGGCATAGGGATAGATTAAAAGACTAATAATCCATTTCTCCAATCTCCAGTATTATCAGTACTATCTGAGGGGAGGACAGAGGGCAAAGCCTGATTTCTTTGCTTAAATTGGGGAAGCATGGTATGTTGTTTTACTTTGCTTGCTTATGTATTTGTGTGGGGAATGGAGGCAGTCCTGAGTGAATGGGAATTGTCAACATGGGCACAGCTATGTTAAGGACCCCAGTACTTCAGACCCATGGCAATGGCAAAACCTTCCCCAGTGAGGATCAGAGGAATGACAAAGCCTTTCTGTGGTCCAAGTGTGAGTGTTTACTAATGATTGCCCAGTGTGTGCAAAAACCAATCCCTGCAGCTTGAGGTTGCTTCCTTCCCTGCAGAGACCTCCCACTGGGAGGGCTTACTCCCTCCTCTACTGTACGTGGTACATTGTCAATTAGATAAGTTTCTGGGTTGCATAGTTGGTGCTTTGCATCAGAGAGAGTACAACCCACCCATCCCAGCTTTTCAGAATATGTGATTCATTTCTTCTGAGTCAGTCGTTTCTTCCTTTCTGAGTCTCCCCTGTCAGTTTTCCAGGACCAAGCCATGCAGGGTGTGGCAAGTAGCGACTGAACAGGGACCCTTGCTAATGGAGAAGTCAAACTGGTCAGATTTCTTCCATGAGATGCACAGAAATAAAGGTAAAGGTAAGATAAAGGTAAGGGTGAGGCCGCAGCTATATGCATTGTGTGTAAAACACTGGCCATATAGGACCTAGAGACAGGCAATCAAATATTAGTGCTTTGAAGGAAATTCTGAGGAACCTCAACATAAGGCAAACACCTTACAGCTCCATCAATTCTTGGGCTAGGTTCAGGAGATGTACTCTTGGTTTCCCAAAGAAGGGACGGTACATCTAAATACTCGGAAAAAAATAGACAAAGAGTTGGGGCCTAGATACATGGTGGAAAGACGCAAATGTCATCACATTTTCACTTCTGGTTTATGAAGCCTTAACATGATTCCACAGCCCTGAGGTCATTTCCGTACAAGAAGGCAGGCTCTGTGAAACTAAATTCTAGGCAAGTGGGACTTCATAGGCCTTGTTCCTTGGACTATGAAGGGACTGGAAACTGTCTTTTGCAAGATTACCAGTGAGCTAACATAGTTGCCCTAAGGGCATGGTACATAGTTAATTCAATGAAATCCTGGGTTGTATAATTGGTGCCCTCTATCAGAGAGAGCACAGCCTACCCACCTCAGCTTTTTGGCATGTATGATTCGTTTCTTCATTTCTCAGTCTCCTCTGTCAGGTTGCCCTCCAAGGGAAAAACTCCTTGCTAACTGAGATTCACCAAGGAAAATGGAAGAATTGTACACAGAGTCTGTGGCCGGGCTCTTACATGCAGCCCCAAGGGAAGTGTGTTGCTTAAAGTATGGAAAGTTCCAGATGGAACCTGCATGCAGGTTTGCATTATTATATTATTATATCATCCTGTAAGCAGGTTACAAGTGTCTGTAAGCCCCAGCATTTACTAACTTTTGAGATTTTTCCTTTTTTCCGATTTTATTTATTTTATGTATGCGAGTACACGGTAGCTGTCTTCATATACACCAGAAGGGGGCATCAGATCCCATTATGATGGTCGTGAGCCACCATGTGGTTGCTAGGAATTGAACTCAAGACCTCTGGAAGAGCAGTCAGTACTCTTAACCGCTGAGCCATATTTCCAGCTCCAGAGATTTTTTTCCCCCGCATTTTGAACAAGATGATCCAACATAGGCCAGAGGCTTCTGAGCTCTCTCTTCTCAGTCAGATTCCAGAAAATATGGAGAGGTGCCACTGGGCCAGAGGTCAAGCTGGATTGGGAACATGGAAAGATAAGATAAGATAAGAAAGGCAGGGATATTTGGAGCCGAGGAAGAGTAAATGTGAATTTTGACATGTCACAGCTGGGCCATGGACTGTAATGCCTCAGACCCACAGATGTGGCAGAGCCTTCCACCCATCTGAGGGTCAGGGGAATGGCAAAACCTCCCTCCCACTGGTTCAAGTGCCACTGTGCATGGATGATTGACATTCTATAGGATCATCAGGTAAATATAGACTACAACTTACTCTGCTCAAAATACATTGCAAAATAACTAGGTGAGTTTTAATGCTCCCGGCAAACACATGGATATAGCAGCATTTGGAATGGGAAGTAATTCCTCTGACTTGATTGCCACATATTACAGCTGTGTATTTGTTATAGTAATTGTTGTTTAGTCATAATAGTGCACCACAAATATAAGTACAAATATTGTATTTCAACCTTAAAAAGAAAACTTTGTGGGGCTAGAGAGATGGCTGAGTAGCTAAGACTAGACTGCTTTTGTAAAGGACCCAAGTCCAATTCCAAGCAGGGGATCCAGTGCCTCCAGATACCTGCATCCCATACACACACACACACACACACACACACACACACACACACACAGAATTTAGAAGTAATAAAAACCAACCTTTTATCTTTTAATAAAAACCAAACAGCTAAGCACGATGACCCATGGCTTTAGTCCCAGCATTCAGGAACTCTCTGAGTTCAAGGCCAACCTGGTCTACACAGAGCTCCAGAACAGCTGGAGCTACTCTGTAAGACCTTCTTCAACAAACAAACAAACAAACTAAACAAACCCAAAATGATGTAATGTTGGGTGACAGAACATGTCCTTAGCATGTATAGGAGCCTGGACTCAATCCCAGCACAGCACAACAAAACACCCAACCTTTTGGAAATGTTAAAGAAAAACATTAGAGAAGTGAACCATGGGTATTACGGCTTCTTAAACATCAGAGAAGATGAAAGCAAAGGTGTAGTTTTTGGATTTGTTGTTGTTGTTTGATTTTAATTTTATGTGAATGGGTGTTTTGCCTGCATGTCTGACTATGCACCATGGGTATGTGACTGGTGCCAAAGGAGGCCAGAAGAGAGCATCAGGTCTCCTGAAACTAGAGTCATAGATGGTTTGGAGCCACCATGTGGGTGCTGGGAATAGCTCTGGCCATTCTGGAACTTACTATGTAGACCAGGCTGGCTTCAGAGATCCACCTGCCTCTGTCTCCTACATGCTGTAGTCACCATACCCAGCTACAGTGTGTTTGGGTAGGGTCTCATCATGTAACCTTGGCCGGCTATGTAGACCAGGCTGACCTCTGCCTGTCCAAAAGCAAAGTTAACTTATAGAGAAGAAGGCAAAAACACAAAGAAAAAAAAAAAAAACAAAAAGAATGAAATAAGATGGCTAATCCTACAAAATATTGCGTTACGAGTATCCAAGTAGATATTTTAAACTCCATGGAAAGAACCAATTAAAACAGCAGAAATGTTTCCGAATCAAACTGATCAACAATGTTCTGTTAGCAGTGGTCACCTTGAGGAGGAAAACTAGATGATAGGAAGGAAGAAAATTATTTTTCATTACTATATACTGTATTAGTGTGTGTGTGAGTGTGTGTGTGTGTGTGTGTGTGTGTGTGTGTGTGTCTGTCTGTCTGTATGTATGTATGTATGTATGTATGTATGTATGTCTGTATGTGTGTGTGCACGCTGGAGCGCTGCTGGAGACTGAACCCTCGGCCCTAAGTATGCTAGAAAAGCACTCTACTACTAAGATATACCCCAGCCCTCATTTCTTTTTAATTTTTCAAGACAAAATCTCTACACAGCCTTGAATGGTCTGAAAGTCACTTTGTAGACCAGGCTGCCTTGAGCTCAGAGATCCACCTGCCTCTGTCTCCTGAGTGCTGGTACTAAGTCTACAACACGCCTTGGACCAGCCCTCATTTTTGTCTTTTAAATTCTATTGTCTGTTGCTTACTCAAACTAGTAAATAATAAATAATAGGATTAAACCCTCTCTTACAGTATATTACGCTTTGTTTTTTGAGACATGGTTTCTCTTTGTAACCTTGACTGTTCTGGAACTTACTCTGTAGACCAGGCTGGTCTTGAACTAAGAACTCAGAAGTCTGTCTGCCTCTGCCTCTCAAGTGCTGGGATTAAAGGTGTGTGCTACCACCACCCGTTTGTCAGTATTTTGTTAGTCATTTTATGTCAATAATATGTATATTCATACTGATGGTATAAGAGTCATATCTTTTAGACAGTTAAGTCATATTGTTTTGAAGCAGAAATAAACTGGAAAATTATCAGAAACAAAATGACCGTAGGAGGTTATAGTTTAATTCATTGGTGTTTGTGAGACAAAGAAAAAATTGAGTACCCAGCAGGGTGGTGGTGGCGCACGCCTTTAGTCCCAGGACTTGGGAGGCAGAGGCAGGAGGATTTCTGAGTTCGAGGCCAGCCTGGTCTACAGAGTGAGTTCCAGGACAGCCAAGGCTATACAGAGAAACCCTGTCTCAAAAAAACAAAACAAAAAAAATTGAGTAACCAGATTTTAAGACTCTTAATGAACAGCTAAGCATGGTGGCATAGCACTTGGAAGGCAGACGCAGAAGAACCCTGTTCAACACCAGCCTCAGCTACATACTGAGTTTGAGGAGATCCTGGGCTGCACAAGACCCCAGCTCAAATAAAACAAGATAAAGAACTACGTAGGTGTTCAATGGGTAAAGAGTCTGGTGTATAAGCATAGTGACCTGTGTCCAGAAACCCAGTGTCATGTACTGAGGTGTGGATCTATTATCCCAGTACTGGGGAGGCAGAGATGGGTGGATCCCTGGAGCTGTTGGTTAACCAGCAGCATAGTTGAATCAATAAGCTGAAGATTCAGTAAGAGAACTTGTCTCAGAAACTAAGGTAGAGGCCTGGGCGTGGTGGCACATATCTTTCATCTCAGTGTTCAGAAAACAGAGGCAGGAAGATCTCTGTGAGTTTGAGGCCAGCTTGGTCCACACAGAAAGACTGTCTCAAAGCAAAACAAACAAAATAAGTATTGAATGTAAGTCTATAGACAAGTACTTACTTTTCACATTAATTCTACTTTCACAGGCTGTCAGCTGACATTCTGGACAAGTTCTTCTTCAGCAGAAGAACCACAATAAAGAGGAAGTTTCTTGGCAAGGCAATCCTTTTTGTAAAAAGGATGAGCCAGAATTCCAGGCTAGCAACACATAGGACCAATGTCTTGTACATGATGGCTGTGTCTTATCTTGTTGGCAGGAGCTTTCTTCACAATCTGACCTGACTGCCAATTAGGCATAAAGGGGAAAGGGGAAGTTCAGGAAATGTGAGTGCGTGTCAGCTAACAACAATCAAGTAACTGCTTCTCCCGGTCTACAGGAAAGAATTGACTTACTTAAGAGACACTTCCACACCTTATAATTGCTTGGAGTGACCACAAAGGATTCATTGACACTAATTCCCTGACATCTGTCACTTCTCCCATCCCTGAGTATAGGACCAAATCAGACTAGCAGGGAACTATCTTACCCTGGGACACGGGACAATGGTAGACAAACTAGAAAATGATTAATCATCAACATGATGTCTTCAGAGATGTGTGTGTGTGTGTGTGTGTGTGTGTGTGTGTGTGTGTGTGAAAACTGGAATGAAGTCATGCTAGTAATGGAAGTGTCTGTAATCCCAGCACTTGGGAAGCTGATCACAAGTTTGAGGCCAGCCTAAGCTTTGTGAGGAAATGCAGTCTAAAGCCAACAAGATGGAGTTGCCTGTGTCAGTGATTCAAAAAGCAACTAGAAGCCAAAAAGTTATGCAGAGATGGTCCTTATGCATAGTAACAGGACACTAACTGAATGTGTTCTGGCTATGGCTCCTGCTTGTGTTCTGTTTCAGATGCTGTGAGGTATCCCAGAGAGGAGAGGCCAAGTCAACAAGTCTATTAGCCAGCTGCCAGCTGAGTACACTGAGTGTTCAGGATCTCCGTGCCATTCCAAGCTTTTCTCAGGTTGGCCTTTTAAGCACACGCTGTGTACCCACACTGGCTTAGAATGAACTACAAAAGTCAAAAAGGTTGGTCCATTTAGAGACCTTCCCAGGTCTCTGGACTTTGATGGATTAGATATTTGTTCTTGTTTCATGTTTGTTTGTTTGTTTGTTTTGTTTGTTTTGTTTTTTGGTTTTTCGAGACAGGGTTTCTCTGTGTAGCCCTGGCTGTCCTGGAACTCACTCTGTAGACCAGGCTGGCCTCGAACTCAGAAGTCAGAAATCCGCCTGCCTCTGCCTCCCAAGTGCTGGGATTAAAGGCGTGTCCCACCACCGCCCGGCCCACCTCCTCTTTATAAGTAAAATTCATTTGAAACTAAGTACTTGTCTGCAGACTTACATTCAATGCCTATTTTGTTTGTTTTGAGACAGGGTCTTTCTGTGTGGACCACGCTTATGACATATAAGGATATATGACAACACAAAGTGTAATTTCACCTAAGCTCAACTCAGGGAACTGCTGAGTGGATTGGATGGCTGAGGAGGGCCTACAGGAGTGTGGGTGACTGGCTCCAAAGCAGTCACAGTGGACGGTCTTCACCCACCACGTATGATGGCTCTTCCACAGCCACCCCCATTTCTCTAGAGAACTTCCACCAACCTGTGCACCTAAGAGCCCCTGAGACCCCAGATTGCTCAGGAGTAAAGAATGTTTGTGGCTCTCTGGACTCTGAGAGCACCTGCATGTTGTGTACCCACCCAGGGATACACGCATACTGTAAATTCAATTAAAGATGAAATTCTCAGGAAAACAGGTGGCATAGAAGAAATTATACTGAGCGAGGTAACTCAGGCCCAGAAAAGCAGACCTTGTATATTCTCTCTCATGTGTGACCTCTAGCTTCACACTTTTATGTTTTACCTTTGGACTGTGCGTAGAGGTCAGGAAGCAAGAAAGTACTGGTGAGAGGGGGAGGGGAGGAGCTGGAGAGAAAGGACATAGAACATAGTATATGCTCCATATGAATGTGGTGGGAAGGATAATGGGGGATAATGGTTAAGCAGGGACAGTTGGAGGAAGTGCCTAGAGAAAGGGGAGATGCTAACCCAAGCTAACAATATGTGAAAGCCCTATGGAAACCCATTACTTTGGAAGCTAATTTAAAAATGTGATTAAAATAGTGGGCCGGTGAGATGGCTTTCCAGTTCAGAGCACTCACTACTCTTGCAGAAGGCCTGGGTTTGTTTCTCAGCACTGCGTGGTGGTTCACAATACCTGTGATTCCGGTTTCAGGGTTCCAACATCTGGCCTTGGCAGGCAGGCACCAGACATGCATATGGTACATATATACACCTGAAGGCAAAGCTCTAATATACACAAGATAAACAAATCACTTAAAACAATGTAACTAAAAATACAAAGGAATTAGGACAGAGGTACCCTGCCCGGGTAGACAGAGGACACGGTCTATTAAACAAACACCTCAGTGCATGAAATACCTGTCTGAGTCATAGATCAGGGAAGCCTCAAGGCCTCCAAAGCAACACAGGCTATTGCTATTCTATTGCTCCTGCTCTGCCCATCATAATTAAATAGTAAGACCCTATTAATGAAGACATAACCCACTGTGGTTTCAGGACACAGAGAAATCGATCTGTCACTGACCTGGGAACTGCCTTCCTGCTGGAAGTGATCGTGTAGACTGTCGGGGGAGAAAGGCTGTCAGTGGTCTTACTCAGTGGTAGACCCCGATACAGTATCAGCCTGGCAGACAGGATGTACATGAAATAGTATCATGAACATTACAGGAGTAGTCAACTATTTTCTGATCAGATTTGAGGCTTACTGCACAGGAAGGAATTCATCCCTGGTACATAAAGCTGGTAAAACAAACAAACAAACAAAAAAAAAACAAGCAAGCAAACAAACAAACAAACCAACAAACCAAGCATGGTTGAAGAGGTCACGGGCCCTTGAGGGGTACCTAGGACTTTTGTTAAATGGGCATGCTATTAAACTGCTTTCTAACTACATCTGTACCCACAGGGTAGTGCTGATCTCAATCTTGGTCAGAGAAACTTTTTTTTTTCAGTGGGTAGTAAGTAGTTAATGAAGAGACTCACAACTGGCCAAAGAGCTCAGAATAGGTAGCGGTGATGGCCAGTCCTAAATAGGACATTTATAGTAACTATCCTAACTATCCTAAGGCTCAGGGGACGTCAAGGAAAAGAGGGGGAGAAGGAATGTTAAGAGTCAGGAGGTGGGAGGAGAGCTGTGACATGCTGTCTTCTGGACGTGACATGGCCACCATACTCACGAATCCATTGCAGCTGTGGGTACCAGCACAGCATCTGCTCAGGATCAAACCAGGCAGCATTCCAGCATTGATGGGGGAGGCTCAGGAGGCCTTGTTCCTCACTGGATCACCCCATATCCATGCCATGAAGGCAGAACTAGTTGGACTCAGCAGGTTGCAATAATAAAAGAAGATGTGTCAGGGGTGAATCTGGGAAACAGGGGGAACTGGGAGTGGATACGAGCAAGACATGCTGTTGTATCATGATGAAACTGTCAAAGTATAAATAAAAGTATTCTAAAAAGGAAAAATATCAGTGATTGAATTTGGTTCAATCAAGTTCACAGGATTTGTTTTGTCTTAAATTTATTTACCTATGTATCTATGTATCTATCAGCTATCCTCTATCAATCTATCTAGTGTGTGTGCCTGTGTGTGTGCATGTGCACTCCTGTGTGTGTGTGTGTGTGTGGGTGCGTGTGAGTGTAGGTGTGACTGTGTCATGGTGTGAGTCAGAGGACAACTTTCAGGATTTGGTTCTCACCTTCCACCTTCTGGAGTTCTCACGTTCTGGCTGCTGGGCTGTGTACACACAACTGGCTCCTGACCTTTTAGGCAATCTCCTGCCTCCACCCCCCACCTCACTGTAAGAGTGCTGAGATCACAGGACTGTCACTGCCTCTGACGTTTTACATGAGTTCTAGGGATCCAACGTGGGTCATCGGGCTTGTGCAGTCAGCACTTTTATCCAATGAGCCATCTTCCTGGCCCTTTTTTTGTTTTTAAATTTCTTATTATTTTTATTTTATGTGTATGGATGTTTTGCCTGGAAATATGTCTATGCACCAAGGCCAGAAGAGGGAATCTGGTACCCTAGGACTGGAATTACAGATGTGAGTGGTTTGTAGGTGCTAGAAATTGAATCTAGGTTCTCTGGAAGGGCAGCCAGTGCTCTTCATATCTCCCCTCCTCCAAACTCCCCCCCCCCCCCCCC
>JANHMN010000002.1:49642817-49672817 GCA_030674055.1 Rhabdomys pumilio
CCCCCCCCCCCCCCCCCCCCCCCCCCCCCCCCCCCCCCCCCGCATCTTTCCAGCCCATCCATTTGTTTTGTTCTTTTGAAACAGAATCTAACTTGTAGCTCAAGCTGGCCTTGAATTAACTGTGTATCCCAGGCTAGCCTTGAAGTAGTGGCAATCCTGCTGCCTTGGGTTTCTGAGTAATGGGACAAAAAGTGTGAATCATAGTGCCTCGTAAAAGCTTTCAGTTTTACCGTCCAGTAAAAAACGGAGAGAGGGGAAGTAAGTATAGACAGAGCTGGGTGTGGCTCATTCCTTAATTCTATCATTTTGGAAATAGAAGCGGGAAGATCAGGAGTTCAGGCCTTGCTGTATCCTTAGCTACACAGTGAGTTAGAGATCACACATGGAACCTTGTTTCAAACAAATATTTTAAAACCACCAACAAAGTAGTATAGGTAAAAGGGTGTTTTTAGTATCCCAGCATCTTAGGAAGCAGAGGCAGGCAGATCTCTTGAGTTCAAGTAAGCCTGATCTACAGGTCGAGTTCCAGGATAGCCAGGGAGACACAGAGAAACTCTGTCTCAAAAAACTAAAAAACAAACAACACCCGTCCCCCACCGCTCTCGGGGGCGGGGGGGACAAAGGATGTTTTTTAGTAAAAGACAAATGAATCTCAGCTTGTTTAGCTGAGACAGAAGGACAGAAGAGGGGTACATGGGGCAAATATGGAATGCTTAGACTGAAGAGCCTGAAGGGTTGGAGACTCTTGGTGTGAGCTTACAGAAGCGGGTCAGGGAGGAGCTGCTGCTAGGGAGCTGGGAGTGGTCAACTCCCGCCAGCCTTTCTTGGTTTTGATCAGGGGAGAGTGTAGCTGAGACTGGGTGGAGGGAAAGATGGCACTTCAGTGCAGATGACAGGAACTGAGAGGAGAGGGTGCTGGCTCGGTTGTGCAGGTGGACTTGAGCCCACACAGACAAGGAAAAGATCAAAACAGAAAAGCAAGTGTAAGCCAAACACTTAAACATTGACGAAATCGGTGGGCGTTGGGAAATGATTGTTACAAACGGGCCACAGGCAGCTAGTCTGTTGGCATGTCCTTCAAAGGAGCTTAGGATTTGGAAGGAGACCATCTTGGAAGCAACAAGAAGCAAGAAAGACACCTGCTGTTGTTTCCAGGCACACAGAGTGTGGGAAGGAAAGAAAATAGCTACTAGCTCTCTGTGTTGTAGGTTGAAGTGTGGTCCAGGGAGAGTTGGTTTCCATGAGCGCAAGAAGGCAGCTGGAAACTGGAGAGCAAGCAGTTCTGTGATGTGAGGCATTGTGTGGATGTCTCACCTTGAGTTCCAGAAAGTTCACTGAAAGTGTAAGGCCTGGCAGGAAGGGAGAAACTCCCTTTCCACCCACAGGAATTCACGACCAACCCCAATAGCTGCAAAGACACCGAACTTGATGCAACAGCAAAGGTATATTTCAAATCAACTCCTTGAGGTTGCACTTCCAGCCTGTCCTACACAGAGGCAAGCAACGAAGTACGACCCCGTCCGGAAAGAGAAAGAGCTTTTTATAGGAAAAAGCCACAGCCCAGGGGAGATGGGGGGTCATGATTAAGTATCTATAGAAAGTACCTGTCTAGTGTTCAGTTCCCGTGACAGGTTCAAAAAATGGTAAGAATCAGACCCTATTCAATTTGTCTCTGGTATCCAGGATACACGGGCGTGTTGACCTGAACTCTTCTCAAACTCTATCTAATCCATTTCTAGTTCTTGGTACCCACAGCGCTTGGTCACGCTACTCTGAACTCCCATCATATCTATCTTGTAGATAGGTAGTTTTCTAGGACCCAAAGCACAGAACAAGCTGATCTGCATTTTTTACTCCATCTCATGGAAAGTTAAAAAATTTTAACTCTTTCAAAAGGATTTAAAGCCGGGTGGTGGTGGCTGCACGCCTTTGATCCCAGCACTTGGGAGGCAGAGGCAGGTGGATTTCTGAGTTCGAGGCCAGCCTGGTCTACAGAGTGAGTTCCAGGACAGCCAGGGCTACACAGAGAAACCCTGTCTCGGAAAAAAAAAAAAAAAAAAAAAAAAAAAAAAAAAAAAAAAAAAAAAAAAGGATTTAAAGCAGGATGGAGAGGTTGGAGACTGGGACTAAGGCTGGCCGAGGATGAAACTCAGCAATATTCCTTTCTGTCTTCCTTCCTTCCTTCCTTCCTTCCTTTCATCCTTTCTTTTTTAAAGAATTACTTATTTTATGTATATGAGTATACTGTTGTTCTCTTCAGACACACCAGAAGAGGGCATCAGATCCCATAACAGATGGTTGTGAGTCACCATATGGTTACTGGGAATTTAACTGATGACCTCTGGAAAAGCAGTCAGTGCTCTTAACCACTGAGCCATCTCTCCCGCCCTCAGTCACTATTTCTTTCTTTCTTTTTTTTTTTTTCAGACAGGGTTTCTCTGTGTAGTCCTGGCTGTCCTGGAACTCACTCTGTAGACCAGGCTGGCCTCGAACTCAGAAATCCGTCAGGCACTATTTCTATCCTTAGTTTTATGTAAGGAGATAGATCCAGAGAAACTTGGTCACTTGCCTCTGGCCATTGTTAGCTTTCCATCACCTCAATTAACTTCTGGAGAACAGGCTTATCTTCTTCAGCATTTCCGTGTCCTCTATTGTTGGGAGAGGAAATCTATAAATATTGGTTACATCCTGTTGGTTGAAGGCACTGAATTTTTGGTTCCTTACTGATTTTTGTTCAATTGTTTCAAATCAGGTGCTGAGAGGTGAGCCGTGTCTTACGACCTCAGAGAAAACTGGTTTGAAACTAGTCAGCAGAGTGGAAAAGTGGCTTTTAGTAAAGTGGACAAACTGATGAGTAGCTAATAGAAAAATGCTTCTCAGATCCAAGCTCTGCCAGCCAAAGGTGGAAAACACAACCAGGAGGTTGCTGTCCAAGATCAGTGGGCCCACTGTTCTGAGCCATAGTGGAGCGGCACATTGCAGCAGGGGCACATGTAAAAATGCTCACCTCATGGCCAAGGAGCAAAAGAAAGTGAGGAGAGGCCCAGGTACTACATTTCCCTTCAAAAGCCTAGCCTAGTGACCTCCCATTGTGCTCTATCTGTTAAAACTTCTGTCCTCCATTGGGACCACTTCAGGTCTACGTGGGTCTTCAGGGGACATTCCAAAGCCTAAATATAGCTATCATGAAACCAGTCAGTCCAGGGAACTGGATGACAATTCATGTCATCTGACTCCTAAATCTTGTCGTTTATTCTAAACTTTGCTCTTCTCACTGCTGTGGTGAGGTGGGCAGGGCTGGGCTGAGGGTCCGCCATGATCCTCGAGCTGTGGGTCTCCTTTAATCTCTTCATGCATTTCAAAGAAAACTCAGCACAAGTGTTTCTGATTCTCTGCATGGTTCCTCGTGGATGCCTGGTTTGAGACATCACTGGCTTGGGGCTGATGGAGTAGTTTACTATAAAGTGCTTGCGTTGCAGGCTTGAAAATCTGAGTCCAATCCTCAGACTTTGATCTCCAAAACTCATCTTTAAAAAAAGTGCTGGCTGGTATGGTGGTGCCGGTTTGTAATCCGAACAATGGAAGACAGAGGCAGACAAGGCAGATCCTCAGGACTCGATGGTCACTCAGTCCACTGGGCAAGCTCCGGACCAGTGGAAGACTCTGTCTCAGACCAAAACAAGGGGTATGGCTCAGAACACACAGATGCTTCAAAATGCTAACACTCCCAAAACAAACACACATAGAAAGAGAGAGTTTCGGGCAGAGGGGAGAGGGCTGGCAGCTAGGACGAAGGACTTCCAGATTAAGCCTTGCTTTTCTGTCCCAGAAAACTGCATTCTTTACCATAAGGGAGTATGGTGAGGTTCATTAAGACATGAGGTCCTGAAGCTCAGCTGCCTGGTGTGTTTGACTGGTTAAGCCTCATGGTCCCCTATGTCTCAGTTTCCTTACCATGAAGTGAGGGTAATATCACCGTCAGGAACTTAGTGTATAGTCTGGCACAGAGTGAGCGTATGAGCGCTTGGGATTTGCGGTTCCTGCGCTCGGCTGGTAGAGTTTGGAACTGAGGATTCTCTCCAGTCTAGTGATCTGCTTATCGGCTTATTCACCTTTCTAGAAACTACCTTTCTGCTCTGAGGACCACTAAGGGAGCTCAGCTTCAAACCAGTTTTCCCTGAGGTCATGAGCCACAGCCCACCTGTCAACAAGTGAATAATTAAATGAAAATTGTCAAGGAAAGGAAAATTCAGTACCTTCAATCAACAGGTGTAACCAATATTTATGGGTTAACAATAGAATTCACACTTTTCAAGTAGCCTCAGTATTGAGGTGAGGGACAGGAGATGACGCTCAACGGTTAAGAGCCCTCATTGCTCCTGCCGAGAACTCAGGTTTGGTTCCTAGCACCTGTGTGTTGGCTCACAAATGTCTGTAACTCTAGTTCTAGGAGATCTGACACTCTCCTCTGACCTCCGTGGACACCAGCCACACATGTAGTACACATTCATACATATAGGCAGAACGCTCATACACATAAAAAAAAAAAAAAAAACAAATTTTAAAATGTTTTAAACACCAAGATCACATAGCATGTTCTCTGATTACAATGGGCTCAAGCTAAAAGCTGGCAACAAAAAGATTACCAGCTTGGTATGAGGGTTTGTGCCAGATTGTAACTTGTTATGCCACATTTGCCTGATATACCTGGGAGGCCTGTTCTTTTGTTTTTGAAGGGAAATGGAGGAGGAGTGGATCTGAGGGAGAGGGGGGTGAGGGATAGACGGGAGGAGTGGAAACTGTGGTCAGGATGTAATGCGCATAAAAACAAAGATTAAAACTGAAATCAAAACAAAACTAATTAAAAAAGAAAACCCACAAAAACAAAAAATAATCTTTCCAAACATTAGGAAACTAAATCCAGACGTTGGCCTCAGGGAGTGGCCATCAGTTCGGGCTGTGGAGTGCTAAAAACCCACGGCTTGCAGGCTCTTACATCACCTATGTTGCCACCAGTGAGAAAGCAAAAGCTTTGAAAGCTGCCAGTGATCCCTGACTAGAGCCATTCCTGTGGGTTCCTTAGACTTGCTAGTGTTCCCCAAGCCACCCTGCGTGTCCCCAGAAGTGAAGCCCCCTTTGGCTCTACAGCGGTCATTTTCAGTGGCCCCTCAGAGCTCTGCCTAAGGTTCCTCTCTAGTAAGGTTCAGGCGGCGGGTGGAGGCTGGACTGGAATTGAATCATAGTCTCGCCACACCCCCATCCCACACATTTACCAGGTATGTATAAAAAGCTTTTTCCCCTTGATTAGAAACTCCACGCAAAGCTGTAAAATCAATCCGTCACTCACCAGGCAGGTCCGGTTTGGTAGCAAATGAAGCCACTTTCCACTTCATCCCTCACTTATTGTTGAGAAAATTTAGGAATTGCCTACATGTCCAAAACTGGGACTGGCTACAGTGCGATCTTAAGTCAGTGTACAGTCATCCATGAAAAGAGGCTGCCCGAAGACTTTAAAAACTGGCCATACTAGACTGACCATTGGAAAGGAAGTGCCTGGCTGCTGAGATGACTCAGCAGATTTGCTGCCGAGCCTGATAACCTGAGCTTGAGTCCAACGAGGTATGCTCTAGCCTCCCACGACTGCAAGCATGTGCCCCAGATACACTAATTAATGTAATAAAAATGACAATGGAATCAGAATTACACCAACATGATTATAAAATTTTGTTTAGAAGAAACCTAACCTTACATTCTGATGGACAGTCTATAAACACAAGTAACTGAATGTAATGTCTCTGGTGATGCTTTCTGCACACCGGGATTAAGGGGCATTTACACTTTCATGGAGAACGGTTCATGGACTCTGAGGTGCGTTTGGATAATGTACATAAGGCAATAGGGTGTGCCTTTAACCCCAGCACTTGGGAGTCAGAGACAAGTAGATCTCTGTGAGTTTGAGTTTGAGGTCAGCCTGGTCTACAGCAGGTTCCAATACAGCCAAGGCTACACACTTACACACACACACACACACACACACACACACACACACACACACGGGGGGGGGGGGAGAGAGAAAGAGAGAGGAAGAGGGAAGAGAGAGAGAAAGTACATTCTTTCCTGGTAGCTGTATTTTCTGTAGGAAGAAGCAGACATGACAGGTCATGAACAACTCAAAGATACTGCAAGGAAGTGAAGGGCAGAGAAAGTCAGAGTACCTGAGGATGGCTCTCACCCACCCTCCCTCCACCCACTCACTCTGTAGCTTGCCACCACCACTCTAGGGAATGTCAATTTGGTGCCAAGAACAGAAGCTGTCTTTCCATTCATCCTTCCTGCCCAGAGAGCATTGGCTTCTAGTTTCTAGCCTCTCTCGATTTTCTGGTTTCCCCACCCAGTCCCTTGGGTTCTCCACAGCCTTCCCAGCTCTCCTTCCTCTCAACACTCTTCTTACATTTTGCCCTCCCATGTGAAGTCTGCGTTTTGCTTTTTTTTCACTGTTAGAGATCTGATCCAAGACTTGACGTATTAGGCAAGGTCTCCACTGCTAAGCCACATTCCCAGCCAGCACTTGTGGCTTGGAGGCTGTTCCTGGGTCTGTCCAGATGCTCCCATCTATTCTCCTAGTCATGTGAGCTGATCTTGGACATCATTGGTCATAATCGTCCCCAGAATATCCCACAAGGACCTCAAGTGCTCGTACAAATTGTTGGTCTCCTTTCCCCTTGGAGCGATCCCTGTGCTGTATACCCCGGTGGCTGGCCACACCCTCTTCCTTATCTGTCTCCTCTGAGCTTCACTTCCCAACACTAATCACTATCCAGTGCTCCCACCTGCTTCTCCTTTTCTCTTCTTTCTTAGGGTTTCCATTGCTGTGAAGGGAAGGTTTCTATTGCCGTGACCAAGGCAACTCTTACAAAGAAACATTTAATTGGCTCTGGCTTATAGTTTTAGAGGTTCAGTTCATTATCATCATGGTGGGAAGCATGGCAGCCTGCAGGCAGACACGGTGCTGGAGAAGGAGCTGAGAGTTAGTTCTACATCTTGATCCAAAAGTAGCCAGAAGGACACTGGCTCCTACAGGTAGCCAGCAGGAGGGTTGAAGCCTAAGCATAGAATCTCAAAGCCCACCCCCACAGTGACCGACTCATTTCCCCTAACGAGGCCACGCCTACCCCAACAAGGCCATAACTTCTAATAGTGCCATGTTGTGAGCCACCATGTGGTTGCTGGAAATTGAACTCAGGACCTTTGGAAAAGCAGTCCGTGCTGTTAACCACTAAGCCATCTCTCCAGCCTCCCCCCTCCACTCCCCTTTTTTGAGACACATTCTCATATATCCCTGGCTGGCCTCACTATATAGAAGAGGATGACCTTGAACTTCTGATCCTCCTGCTTTCACCTCCCAAGTGCTAGGTTTACAGGTGTGTGCCACCACCCATGGTGTTATGTGGTGCTGGGGACCTATCTCAGATCGTGGTACACTCTAGGCAAACACACTACCAGATAAACTACATCTCCAACCCATGGTCTCCTCTCTGCTCTAATAGAACAGGAATAGCTTTCTAAAATTCCTGTAGTAATTGCTCAATGGCTGTGATATCCTAGGCACCTTGCTAGGGAATGGTTATAAACAAGATGGTCTCCTTTGGGCCAGTGAGAAGGCTCAGCAGGTAAAGGCACTTGCTGACAAGCTTGGCAGCCTGAGTTTGATCCCTGAGACCCACAGGGTGGGAGGAGAGAACCAGCTCTGCAAGTTATCTTCTGACTTTCACATGTGCATGGCGATGCTCGCACACACATGCACACATACACGTAAATAAATATAATCGAAATGTATTCACATATTTCCAAATATGGTCTCTTATTTAATGGACGTTATATATATTTTTTAACAGTTCTGGTAAAAGTTTTATCATGTTTTGGCATGTATTTGGTAAATAGTAAGCAAATGAATGGAATAAAAAAAAAAAAAAGATAAATGCCTATAGAAAAAAAGCCAAGGCATTTGATAAAGAGTGGTGGTGGGGTAGATAGCCTGGCATGGTGGGGCCTACCTGAAATCTGCATGAGGACCCACAGTTCAAGGCCAGCCTGCGGTTACCGAGCTGAGACTCTGAGAGAAAGGGAAAGAAGGCAAGGGGTGGGGAGTAAAGGGGGAGGATGGGGGGCTGGGCCTGATTTTAAACTCCAACCAGATTTAATTTCTTGTCTGTCCTGAGTGCTTTGCCTCCTTTTCCTTTGGCTCTAGGGCCCTTGCACATGCTGTTATGGCTGTCACATTTCTTCCCTTTCCCTGATGTCCCCAGGCCACTGCTTACGAGGACATTCCTCCTGGAGGTCTTGCCTGATCACCCAGAGGTTGTCTTGGTGCCTCCCCTCTTTCTCAGAGAGCTCGGTTCAGTTCTTTCCGCACACCAGTCACACAGCACTGATTTCCTTGTCTGTTTTGTCCAGGCCGTGACCTATATTAAGAGACACACTTTACATCACAACGCACCGAGTATACATAGGTGGGAGCGTATGCATGTGAACCAGAATATTTTTACTAGTACTACATATAATACACATTAATACTTAATTTTATTCTATTTCATTAGAGTCTATTTATTTTTTCTTTTCTTTTTCTTTTTTTAAAGTCTCAGTTGACAATGTTGGAACACACTTCTAATCCCAGCATTTGGGAGGCAGAGGCAGGCAGATCTCTGAGAGTGTGAGGCCAGCCTGGTCAATAGATTGAGTCTACAGAATCAAGGACAGCCAGGGCTACATGGAGAAACACTGCCTCAAAAAATAATAAATAAATAAATAAATATTAAAAAAGTCACGTTGCTCAAGCTAGCCTCAAGTTTTATGTACCTGAGTGTGACCTTGGGCTCCAGATCTTCCAACCGTCATCCCCCCAGGTGTGAGGATGACTGGTTTGTGCCACCATGCCCACTGAGGATGTGTTTTGAGACCTACTAATTGGACTTCTGATTCACATGAACTACTGTAAACCCACATTTCCAAAATCTTACCCTAGATTAGGCCAATACACCTTTTCTGCAAAAGGCCAGTTAATATTTCAGCTTTTGTAGTCACAGGGTTCTTGCTGTAAATTATGCTAGACTTTTCATTGACATCATAAAATACCCGAGTAAACAACTAAGGGAGAAAGGATTTGTTGTTGTTGTTTGGAGCTTACAGTCTACAGGTTTCTAAGATCTGTGTCTCCATTGCTTTGGGGCCTGAAATGAGGCAACCATCCTGGTAGAGAGCGCCTGTGGAGCCCGGCTGCTCACCTCAAAGCAGTCAGGAAGCAGAAAAAGGCAGAGAGGGACTTGGGACAACATGACGCCCACAGACATGTCCCCATGGACCTGCTTTCTCCAATAAAGCTCTGTTCCTACTTCTCACCATCTGGTAGTAATTCACTCATAAGAATGCATCAAGAATTCAGTGAGTGCATCAACGCTCTGGCCACCTGTCCCTTCCAAAGTCTGAAAGCTGAGACTTTTAGGAAGACACTTCACATTCAAATCACAGCACAGGTGGGGTAGTCAAGGTTTGCATTTGTGTTCTAAAGCATCAGATAACACATCTTCTAACATAGATTTATGGACACTCTAACTTGAAGTTGACATAATTTATACATTGTGAAAAATTCGTTTTCCGGTTTGGTTTTGTTTATTCTTTTTTTTTAAAGATTAATTTATTTTACCCATATGGGTACAACATAGCTGTCTTCAGACACACTAGAAGAGAGTATTGGATCCTATTACAGATGGTTGTGAGCGACCATGTGGTTGCTAGGAATTGAATTCAGGACCTCTGGAAAAGCAATCAGTGTTCTTAACTGCTGAGCCATCTCTCCAGCCCCTGTTTTTGTTTATTCTTTTCCTTCCTTTTGTTTTTCCTTCTTCTTCTTTCTCGGGACTTGGCTTCCAACTGGAGGTTCTCTGGCTTCAGTCTTGTCAGTTTATACTATAATAGGCATGAAACCCTGCTCAGGGGCAAGTGAATTCATAAAGGAGCAGTTTGCTTATGAGACTTGGTTTTGGAGGCAGGGTTTTCTCTGTGTGACCCTGGCTGTCCTGGAACTCACTTTGTAAACCAGGCTAGCCTCAAACTCAACACTTTCGTTTAAAGGTGTGTGTCACCACTGCCTGGCTATGGAACATTTTTACTACAAAAGGGCTGTGTCTGTTCATGGGAGAAAAGTGAACAGGTCATCAGAACAAAATGAAAATGAATAAATAAGTCTTTAGCAATCTCATGGCTTCTAGATAACATATCTTGCCCTGCTTTGTTTTTTTTTTTTTTTGGCTGGAGTTTGGAGGTTATTTTTGGTTGGGGATGGAACGCTGAAACTTTGTTTTCCTTCAGTCTACCAGGAAATTAGGCTTCTCTCTGGCTACAGAGACTGAAAACAAGGAGAGAAGCTATGGTGGGAGAAGAGTGGAAAGCGTGGGTGTGTGGGAGGAGTTAGATAAACAGAATGCATTCCCAGCTCTGTGCCCCGCCAGACCTTTAGAGACAGAAGTAGCACCCACCCTTGGTCGGTGTGTAACTAGACTAGGAATAACAAGTGTGGGTAAGGGGAAATAAAAGGTATTTCAGGGCTTGGGGGATGTGTCTGTCTAGCTATCAAGTATGACTCAGGAAATGTCTCCCTCCCTAAGGAAGTGAAATAGTAATTGAGCAATAAAATGGGAAACTCCATAATGACAGAATGCTTATTGTTATTTAGAGGTGTCTGGCTTGAGGGGCCGGAAGAGCTAGACATCATGAGCTTAGCTGGTAGAGGTTGGCAAAAAGGATGTGAAAACACGCTGTCAATAGGCTAGATCTAAGGACCTGTTTATGGAAATTAAATACATGAATAAAGAACAAAAAACACCCTAAGGAAGTAATCAGCCCAAATGAGGAACATTGGGGGGGGGGGAGGGACAAACTGATTCCGATTTCATAAATCCTTATGAAAATGAGAGATAAGAAAGCTGCTACAGACTGAGGGACTTGAAGAGACATGACCAAAGGCAGCCTGTCCCAGTCCTCTCCTTTTAAGGAATGTTTAAAAATTATATTCATTCATGTTTTTATCTATGTACATGTTTTCCCTGCATACATGTCTGTGTACATTTGTGTGCCTGGCATCCAGGGAGGAAGAGGATGTCAAATCCCCTTGAACTGGAGTTACAGATGGTTGTAAGCCACCATGGGGGTGCTGGGAATGGAACCTGGGTCCTCTGCAAGAGGAACAAATTCTCTTAACCCCTGAGCCATCGCTCCAGGTTCTTTTTATTCTTTTAGTGAAGTTTCTCTATGTACTTCAGGTTATAATTTGTGGAGATCCTCCTGACTCAGTTTTCCAGATGTTGGGATGTTGAAGCCCGAGCTGCTGTTCTGGTCTACTGGTCAGGGTCTCGAAGAATGGAGACAAGGCAGAGGTTCTGGAGTCAAGTCTCAAGTCTCCTTTATTGTTTCTCTTCTATTGGCGCATATTCACTCTTCTTAACTCCTCTTAACTGTATTGACTGTATATATATTCTTACAAGGAAATCCTGGGTATTTATAAGCACACGCAGGAGAACACAGGTGAAAACATTTTACCACGTGCACTATGCAGCTGGGGTCACTAAACAGCAAAACAAGCTATGTGGGATAAACAAGATATTTGTTAGAGTGTGCTCAGCTGTTGTAGGCTGCTGAAAAACCAAGTCTCTATCAGGGTAAATGATTCCAGATGGATGCAAAGATAACTGCTTTCTAGCCGCTTTCTGCTTAAAGTTGGATCCCTGCATTGGGATAACAGGCATCTGCCATCATACCCAGGTCTCATTATTTCTTGATTGGAACAAATCAACTTTAAAGGTATATTTGAATTTGCCAAAGGAATTTTAATGTAACGGGACATTATATTAAGAAATTATTGGATTTGGCAACATGGCTCCACAGCTAAAGGCGCTTGCCCAAACCCGATACCTCAGTTCCTTTCTTAGGACCCACATGGTGGAAAGAGAATACCAAATTCCTGGCACCTTTTTGTTGTTGTTGTTTTTCGAGACAGGGTTTCTCTGTGTAGCCTTGGCTGTCCTGGAACTCACTTGGTAGACCAGGCTGGCCTCAAACTCAGAAATCCACCTGCCTCTGCCTCCCAAGTGCACCACCACTGCCTGGTTCCTGGCACCTTTTTAAAAAGACTAGTATAGATTGTTCTAGAACTGAAGGGAATCCTGTTTGAGGCTTTTGAGTGCTGGCATTGCAGGAGTGAGCCATCACACCTGACTTTAGGAAGTTCTTTCAGCCGTTCTGCAAGGCTAATGACATGATATGTGTATGCATGTGTCCATGCTGACAGAGGACAGCTTTCAAGAACTGTTTTTCTTCCATGTGGGTCCTGAGGATTGAACTCAGATTTTATTATGTATTGCAGCAGGTGCCCTTACCTGCTGAGCCATCTTGCTGGCTTCTGGAGATGCTATTATACTGATACAAAGGACAGTTGCCAGTGCTCTTGATTGGTTATGGAGAAATCTTGTAAAGCCAGGCTCGGTTTGCATGACCCTGTTGTAATATAGTTTCCTCCATCAACCTCGGGTCCCCACACAGTTATAACTGCTTTCCTATTTCTATCTAGCAAACCTCACTTCCAACCTAAAAAAGAGGTCACCGAAGAGATGTTGGCAGAGGTCTAGGTTCTGGTCTGGTAAAATTGTGAAGAATGAGAAAGAGGAGTTTACCCCCTGAGGCTCTTAACTGACTCCAAACCAAGTGTGGATCATGTCCCAAGGAGGCCGTTTACTTCCCAGTCTCGCTAAGGGAAGCCACTTTCTGCTTTTCTGGTCTCTCGCTGTCTTGGCGGGAGAGTCCGATGTTACCAGCCTAGAAAAATGACTAATCAAACATACAAACTGAGAGCGGGTTTTGGGATTACCAGGGAAGACTGTACACCCTACTCGCTGTTACTCCAGGTAGCAGACTGAAAGGGGCTCGGAGAAAGTAACCCCTAAATCTTTATCTTCCTTCCCGGGATAATGACCCAATCATGAGGGTGAAGTTAAAGGGTCAATAACTCAGAGGTTTCAAACAAGAAATTTTATTTAACCTTTCGTGTCCCGACAATCAGTCCTCCCCAGGCCTTGGAATGTTTTCCTTTAGGAAGCATGCTTGGGAATGGACGGCTGCCAACTCCGCTCTCATCTGCGCCGGCGGGACCCGCGTGCAGCTTTCTTTTCTCCTCGGCGCCTTCGAGCCGGGACAGGAGGAGCAGCTGGAGTTGGGGGTCGAGGAGCAGGGCCGGGAGCCGATCGAACCGTGCCGCCTTGGGGAGGCTTGTAAACCAAATGGAAGATGAAGGCGTTGCAGTACCTGGAGTGGCGAGGGCGTGGTCAGGGGCAGGGCCAGGCATCCTAGCAGGTGAGGCTGCTCAGGGCACCAAAAAGCTCCAAGGTGGTGGTGGTTGGAGGATGCTCAGCGGGTAAAAGCACCTGCTGTTAAGCTTAGTGCTTGATTTCGACCCCCAGGGGTGGGAAAAAAAGAGCAACAGTCTTTTCAGGTGTAGGGCGATGAGAGATTGAGTGGATCTAAAAGGTTGTGTTGGAGGCTGTCTAGACTAGCAAGGAAGTGGGAAAGTAATGAATACAGAGAGAGAGGCTTGTAAGGCTGGGGCGAAGAGGGTCCCAGGAATACAGAGACCTTTTGGGATGTAGAGTGTATAAATCGCCGGTCAAGAGGACAATAGGAGGCCTTGGACCCTTACCACGGCATGCAGTTGTCAGCTGCTCTAAGGCGGAATGGGGAGCGGAAGGGGTTGGGCTGTGGCGAGCTGGTGCCCCCTCCTGTGGCCACCGCCATGGTCTGATCATCCATCACACAGCCGTACTCGCTGCTCTCGGTGAAGAAAGCTGGCACTCGGAGAGACTGAGGTTTGGGTAGGTACTCAGACACTTCTCGGGAGTTCCTTTTCTCCGGTACATCCCAAGACCCACCCTCCCAGAAGGGACCAGGATGCTGGAGAGCTACTCCCCAAGTCTATGAAGCAGTTTAGGGGTGGTGGAAGGAACCTTTAGAGAAGGAAAGGAGCTGGGAGGTGAGATTACCCACCTGTAAGCGGGGTAGAGAGCTCAGCCATGTGTCCTTAAGACCAAAGCCAGAGTTAAATCCTGCCAAGAGAGAATGTCACTGTGATGCTGGCCTTCGAGGTCTCCCGTTTGTTTGTTTGTTTGCTTGCTTGTTTAAACCTTTCCCAGATCCCCATTCATGAGGCCAGGCTCTTACCAATTACCAGGTCAGGTTTGGGTCCCTGGAGCAGGTGATAGGGCCTGGTAGACACCCTGATTTGCAGATCCCTTCGCCCTCCCTTCTCCTTAGTCCCAGAGCTGAGCCGTGCTGATACTCCAGAACCAGGACGCACAGACGCCTCAGGGCCATCCTGTGGGGTCAGGAGAGGTATGGGGAAGCCACAGGATAATGGAAGCACCAGGAAATATAGAGGAAGGTGGAGGGGAAGGAGAGGATCCCACCAGGAGGCTACCAGAGGCAGGACTGAAGAGCAGGCCCCTCTCTTGCTCTCACCCTCTGCAAAGTAAAATGCTGCTGGTCACTCTCAGGTGGTAGGCTGTCACCCACAAACTGTAGCTCCAGGGCCACATGGGGGAGAAGGACCAAGAGCTCCTTAGAGACAGAGAGAAGGTCAGCTCTGAGTCCCACCGTATGTCTACATCCATCTTTTCAATGCACACTCCCCAGGGTGAGGACTTACCCAAAACACCATGACAAGATCGAATTCCTTGCCAGCCTCCACCACGTGGATCTTCAGGGACTGCTTATTCTGGATGTTGAGCTCAGGGACTGGTGAGAAGTGAACTCATTTAAAAATAATAATAATAATAAGGGCTACCCTACAGCCACAGCCACACCCCACACCCTCCGGTCCTGTCTGCACTCCTTACAGGACTGGGGTACCAGGTGGGTGATGACATAGTACACAGTCAGTGGGTAGGTGAGAAGCACAGCCATGGGGGAGTCCAGGCTAAGGCCCCGCCACGTGTAGTAATCCTGCCACGAACCTGGGGAGAGTGTCTTGATGGGCCAACGGATCCCAGACCTGGACCCCCCATCCTCTAAAGCACTCCCCTTTGTTTAGGCACCAGGTTTTGTCTGCCACCCCCTCTGGGATCTCTGTCCTAGTTCCTACTTCTTTCAGGACCCCTTGGGCTCACCAAAGAGGCTCCTGGGTGGGTCTAGGGGCACCGGAGGCATCAAGGCAGGCCCATCTCCCTGCAGAAGCTGGTAAGGATCACCTGAGAGGATGAGGAAAAGCAGTGCCCAGGGGCCTGTAAACCTCTACCTGCCTCATCTCCCTGCTCCTCCCACAAGAGCTGTGCACCCTGGGAGAAGGCCAGAAGCTGAGCAGGATTGGAGTTAGTCTAGGGACAGGGTTACTGGATGGATCAGGCAGAAATGGCTCCTCTGTGGTCTGGAAAGGCTTGAGATAGTCCTGGCTGTGTTAGTATAGGGTTGGTGTATGTAGAAGGTGGTTATATGGGACTTGGTCTATCCCCTCCCCCAGTCCCCCGACCTTCCCTCTAGGCTTAAGAGTCCATTCCTGGTAAAAGGCCTCACATACCATTGAGAAGGCAGCTGAGGGATGGTGTGCTGCCCCAGGGGTTTGTGGGGGCACCCGGCCCTGGAATCAGCATGCTGAGCTGGGTCCAATAGCCACGAGTGAGGCCTCGAGAGGCCAGGAAAGCTTCCTTGTTAAAGGTTTCACTGGTAACCTCTGCAGGAGATGGGGTGAGGACTGAGGGCTTGGTGGCTATGCCCCAGGGCTTTACCTGTCATCTGCTAACCCTAAGCACCCTGACTTTGGGCCTAGGTATTCCTAGGGAGGGAATTTTCATTTCTGAGTGCCTACCATGTTTCAAGGACAGCGAGCTTCCATCCCCTTGAAATAATTGTGATTTTAATAGTTGCTAGCATTTCTCTCTTCCAGATGAGGAAACTTGGGTTTGAAGAAGAATTTTTGTTTTGAGATGGCATCCCTGTATCACAGGCTAGCTTTAAATTCAGTATGTAGCAGAGGATGGCTCTGGACACCCAGTCCTCCTGTCTCCACCTTCAAAGTGTTGGGATTACAGGTATATCTTATCTGGGCCAGCTATTATTTTGGCTTATTTTTGAGACGAGGTCTCATGTAGTGTAGAACTCACAGTCTTCCCACTTCAGCCTCACAAGTGCTATGAGTGTGCTACCATGCCTGGCTTAGGTGACATATTTGAGGTCACGTGACTGGATAGTGGGCAGCATGCACTTGACTTGATGCCCTCAAATCCCCCGATCTCTGTCAGGGACCTGTCATCTACTCTTCTGCTTCAGGGACCGTTTCCAATCCCTAATCCCAAATACACAGCACCCAGCTTGTATCTCAGCGATGTAGACTTCAAACACATATCCTTCAAGCCCTGGATCCTGTCTCAAAGACCTGGTCCCAGGGTCCCCTCCTTGCCACTTTGACCTTCTTCTGGTACCTGCAGTATAGGTGAAAGGCAAACTTGCCAGTTCTCCTGCCCGCTCCATGAAAGCTGCAAGCCTTGGGCACCAAAATCGGTGGCTCACATCATCTGGGCATCGCCGCCAATCAGCCTGGAGACAAGCCTCTCCACAGTACAAGACTGCACTGCACTGGGGGCTGGGTGACACAGGGGTCATAGGCACCTAGTATTAGTTTTCACATCCTATAGGCTGTACATCTGCCCATATGCCAGTTACCCTCCTTGTACTGGAGCCTTTAACTAACAGCTCATAACTTGTTTTTCCCACCCTTTCTTACCCTCCCACCCTCATCTGCTGGGACCCCTACTGGCCTGGTTTGCTTTTCTACTTGGTTTGACCAACTGCTGAAGTCTTGACTCCAGCCTTGTGGGTGCTCACCAGGGTGTCAACTTCACTTCAAAGCTGTGCTTGTGACAAACATGGCAAGTTCGAGCCCGAAGGGAGGCAAAAGTAAATCCTGGCCGAGGACCCCATGTTCGCATTGGGGTTTTTGCTAACTTCACACCCAGCCTTGGGACCAGGCTCTCCAGCTCTCTGGAAGGGAATGATGGTGGCATCAGGCTAAAATGGCTCAGGAGTTCAGATTCCACACCCCCCTACCCTCTGATACTAGATATTTGTACCGATGCAGATGGGCGTCTCCTACAGTAAGCTGTCGGGGCTTGCGGGGGTCCCCAGAGCCCATGGGGCAGGCCATGCTATGACAAAGGAGAGCATAGGCCCGAGGAGCCAGATTCTCAGTCCTTGGGCTCTGGCCTACAGTCCCCTGGGCTCCATCCATCAGCAGATCAATGCCCAAGATGGTGCCATGCTCATCAGTCACCAGCAAAAGGCAGGAGAGGTGTAGGGGGGCAGCCTCTGCGGAAAGACGGAAGACTTGGGGGAGAGAGCAAGGGCCAGGCAGTCAGTCAAACACAGCAAATTTAGGTGCCTTGAGAGAGCAGCCAAGTAACCTCAATGAGTAGAAGGGACAAGATAAAAGAGGCATTTCCTATCGAATGTGGGCAGCTGCTATGCAGGGCTAAAATGTAAGAAATACAGGAACCTTACCAAAATCTGGCTTTTTCTTTCTTTAGACTTATTTTTATTTTACACGTATGGGTATTTTCTCCACCTGTATGTCTGTACACCACATGCATGCAGAGGCAAGAACAGGGTGTTCGATCCCCTTGGAAGTGGAGTTACAGAAGGTGGGCTCTGGGAATTGAACCTGGATCCTCTGGAAGAGTTAGTGCTCTTAACCTCTGAGCCATCTCACCAGCCCTAGAACCTGGATATTTTCCTTAAGAAGCAAGGTTTCTGGACTTTCATCCCTTACGGTGCTTAGATGCTGATTCAGATTACAAAATAAAACCACACTGCGGTAGATGAAAACAACTTCTGGCATCAGATTTGCATGGAGGTTATCAGTTTGCAACTCCTCTTTGGGTTTTGAGTGACATGGAGGACTTCAGAAAGGTGTGTGGACAGGGGACAGGGTGGGGCCATCCTGGGCTCTTACCGTTCTTCCGTCCTCTCCTCTTTTCCGACACCCTGTCATCCTCTGGTCGCTCCTCTCTGCAGCCTTCATCACAACTTGCCTCCTGATGGGTCACCCCTGACTCGGGAGCAGGCTTTGCTTCTTGGGGGAATTCCTTGCTTGGAGGGGCTGGCTCCCCACCCTCCTGTGGTTCTGCCTTCTCTGTGCCTGGTCTCTCCTCTCCATGCTCCTCATCTTCCTCCTCCTCCCCTTCCTCCCCATCCTCTAGGCTGACAAAACTGACATAAGGACTCAGGTCTCGCAGGTGAAGTGGAGGCTCATCTCCCAGGAGCCGAGAAGCCCCTAGGCCTGGCCCAGGACCAGGCTCTGCACCTTGCCCCAGGCTGATGCCCACACTGCGGTTTGGTAAGACGTGGAGCACCCAAAGGGCAGGATCCTGAGGCAGCCTCCTTATCTGAGACTCCAGTTGACGCCATCGGCCCTCAAGGCTGGTCCCCATGGTCCCCCTCTCTGCCACAAACTTTCGGAACCAGCCAAAGAGAAGAGCAGCGAAATCGAGGAACTCATCTCGGTATCCAGACACAAACTCCATGTCTTTAGATACACAGGGCCTGAATCCAGATTGAGCAGAAAGGGATATGTGATAAGGAAGAGGATCAGGGGAGTGGTGAGGCTTTGGGCTGGGTCACAAAAGGGAGGAGGGTGTGGGTTTGAGGTAAGATCTACAGAGGAGTATAGGAGCTGAGACTAGGATTTGCAGGAACAAGGATGGAGGGAGGTTAGATTGGAAAGTGGATATTTAGGGTTAAAGGGGAGTACTCAGGGATGAAATTGTACCCAGGGGCACAAAACTCAATGATTCAAATCCTAAAGTGAGATTTGAATTAAGGGAAGACATGAGGTAAGGCTAATCCTATGGAGAAAGGCTTGCTGAGAAGGGGGAAATCTGGGGGTCTGTTGATCTGTGGGAAACAGATGTGAAAGTAAGTACTGAGGCATCTTTTGGGTCTGGAACAGTTTGGTGTGAGTCCCAGTAAACCCACCCCCTTTCCGGCCGCTCCTCTCCTCCGGTACCACCTACAGCCGTACCTACAGCCGCCACCACTTTTCGAAGGTAAATACCTCGTGCTGGAGGACCGTCGTGACGTCAGAGCTTCCCGTGCAGCTCATAACTTGAGTGGCATCCTTAGGGCATCGGGCAGTACCTGGCCAGGGCTTGGGCACTCCCACAGGCCTGGTGACTTCCTTGACGGCTTGATCTTGGCCATGTGACTAGATCCTACTGAGACCCAGCGGTCCAGGGAAGTGAAAGCATCTTGGAGCCAGAGAAATGATCTAGAGGGTCATCCACTTTACAAACCAGCAGACAGACAGATGACCGCTCAAGAGGGCTGAAATCCCCGAACCGAACCGAGTCATTCTTCCGGGACCACTGCTTGCTCACTCGGATTCTTCTGGCTCTACGTTCAAGTTTTCTTTCGTTTTTGTCAGATAAGTCTTGGCTGACCCTACGGCTGGCTGCGAGTCTGGAGTCGGGTGAAGGAGCTCCGCCTTCGGGGGCAGGGGTGTGTGTGTCCCCCACCCCCCACGACTGGGAGCTGAGCGCAGCGCGGGCTCCCCGGTACTGACCAGAAGGTCGGTTCGGGACAGCGCGCGGGGACAGAAGGCTCCACCACCTCGCGCCCCATCCCCTCCCGAGCTTGGCACACGGATCAGCGCCTCCGCAAAACATCAGTCAGGGTGAAGAAGCGAAAGCTATAGAGAATCAGCTGGATGTTAGCTAGGTGACCTCGTCCCAAGCTCCGCAGAGGCCTGAGATGAGGCGGGGCTTTGGACCCTTGCCCCTTGCGCTCTTCCTTTTCTTGTTGGCGCTGCTGACCCGGCCAGGTTAGTCAGGAGGGCGGGACTGGGGCCCCTGATGGAAACTGAGGAGGGGTACTCTGAGGGATTAAGAACTCAGCCCAGAGCTATCAGGGGCTGCAGCGGTGACTAGGGAAAGTCTGTCTGGCATTAGACTGGAGGCAATGGCAGATTCCTCAATCTGCAAACCAGGCTGATACCTTTTCCATTTAGGCGATGGCAACCAGGGCAGTGTCTCTGGAAGTTGTTTCTGTGATCGAACAATTCCTTCTGGCACCCAGATACCGCCTGGTACTTTGGATCATATCCGAAAATACCTGAAAGCATTCCATCGCTGTCCATTCTTTATCAGGTACTGTCTCTTTCCCTCCCTGGGGAGGGCAGTTGTGGGACTATCCATCTGAACACCCAGTCCAAGTCGGGGAGCCTAGTTCCTTTCTAGTTTTACTTCTCTGGGGATTTCCAGCCGTAGTGGGGCTCACCTTCTGTGACTTCACACCTTTGGAATGAGGAAAGGTAGGAAGGGAAGGAGTGGCCAGGAGACTAGATTAATCATTTTGCAGGTTTCAGTTGCAGTCCAAGAGCGTGTGTGGGGGAAGCCGAGACCAGTGGGTCCGTGAACTAGTGAACTGCTTTGAGCATAAAGGTGAGAGTCTTTTCTGTCTTCCACTGGACCATCAGGGTGCAGGCTGCCATCTTACAGTTCTTTGCCTCAGCCACACAGCACTTTCCTATTTAGAATCTTTTAACTTTCGCCGAAGTACTATCACTTAAGTGTCTGTTTTCCCAGTATCATTTACTGTCATCTTCCTAGGTCTGGACAATTTGTTCTACTACATATGCTATGACTTAATGTTTTCTTGAAGTCACTATTATAATATAAACTATACTCAAGATTGGTCAAGCTAAATAAGTACTCTGCCCCTGAGCTATCTCCCGCTTTTTAAACATTTTTAGACAGGGTCTGGCTAAATTGATCAGGATGGTCTTGAACTTGCTATCCTCCTGTCTCAGTCTCTCTAGTAGCTGGGATTATAGGACTCTGCAACACGCTTGGCTTTCGCTGCTGTATTTTAATTGAAATCAAAGTATTTTCATTTTCTAATACCTAATGATGAAAATAAACATGTTGCAGTTGAAAGAATTCATCCACACGCCTTTAACGGCAACATTCTATGAAGCAGAGGCAGAGGCAGGTGGATCTTGATGAATTTGAGGCCAGCCTGGTCTACAAAGCAAGTTTGAGGATAGCCAGGTCTAAGTACAGAGATCCTGTCTCAAAAACAAAGCAAAAAGTTGAAAAAATTCTCCAATGGGCAACTTCTATGCACATCACCTAGATTTTGTAACACTTGATTTACAGTTTTTGTTTTGTTGTTGTTTTGGTTTTTTAGTCCTCCCCAGCCCCAGGCAGGGTTTCTCTGTTTAAATCTTGGCTGTCCTGGAACTCGCTCTGGAGACCAGGCTGGCCTCGAACTCACAAAGATATGAATGTCTCTGCCTCCCAAGTGCTGGGATTAAAGGCATGAATTACCTCCACCTGGCTCTGAGTTCAATATTTTATTGTTCTTTTTTTCTTTCAAGGTATACAAACAAACAATTAATTAAATGAATAAATCTTAAGTATACATAAGCCAGGTTTCAAACAATTTGCCTTCAGCTGTAACACCTTTCATGTGTAGATGGTAATTTTCTTCTGAAAGAAAATACATGCCGGCAGTGGTGGCGCACGCCTTTAATCCCAGCACTTGGGAGGCAGAGGCAGGCAGATTTCTGAGTTTGAGGCCAGCCTGGTCTACAGAGTGACAGGACAGCTAAGGCTACACAGAGAAACCCTGTCTCGGAAAAAACAAAACAAAACAAAAAACAAAAAACAAACAAAAAAAGAAAATACATGTACTGGGGGTGGTAATGCCAGGCCTTTAGTCTCAGCACTCAAGAGGCAGAGGCAGCCAGCCTGGTCTACAGAGCTAGTTCCAGATGGCCAGGCTACACAGAGAAACGCTGTCTTAAAACAACAAAAACTAGGAAATGTTTCTTCATTAGTTTACCTGGTATCAGTGGTACCCCACTCACTGCCTTTCAGGCTACAGAGACTACATTGTTTTCTTCAACCTTTCAGATACCCTGGGCCTTTTACTCTGAAGAGAGTCCCAGAAGGCTGTAGACAAGGGTTAAAGTACATCTGGAGTCCCATGCAGTGTAGCATACCTGCTTGCCTTTGTGACTGCATCCGGTGGTTTGTGACTTTCCTTGTCCCCCCTCTGCCACTGTCTTAGTGCCCTGGCCTTCAGCTGCTCTGCCCCAAACTCTTTTTGCGCAATACTGGGGCCTCACCTCACAGATGCTAGGCAAGAACTCTGCCACTGAGCTGTGTACACAGCTGTTCAACTGTCCCTGCACGCTACCCATGCCCTTCCCTCTGCTGGGGTCAGAACATGATACCCAAATAGGGAATGTTAGCAGTTGGGGGACCCAACAAAGCAAATCACTCTGACTTTCCTCTACCTTTCTCTGTGACAGATGGCCATAAAGGAATTCTATGACATCACCTGAAACAGGGGCATAATAAAAACTTTCATGTGATCACAGTCCTGGCTAGGACAAGGAGGCCAAAAAGAATCTGACAAAGCCTCACTGGTCCTCTCCCTGCTTTACCCTGCGGTGGAGTCGGGGGACTGGAGATTTAAAACATGCTACCTCCCAATGCCTTCCCTAGTTCACTACCACACTAATCAGAACCCCTATGTCCACTCATACTTCTATAAACTGTCCTCCATCCCTAATCCAGTCTAAGCACAATATAACTCTCCCTGTACTTTATTCTGAAGGTTCCTGTGTCCCATAAAACTTTGAATTTGTTGTGCTTTTCTCTTGTTAATCTGCCTTTTTTTCCTTGGGGGTTGGAGGGGTGGTGGGGTGTGTGCCTGTGTGTGTGTGTGTGTGTGTGTGTGTGTGTGTGTGAGAGAGATAGCCATACCTTGAAGATATGTGAGAAAGATACCTCTACAGCCATTCTAGTAATTGATCTTTTGTTTTCTCTCCAGAGTGTGGAACTGATCATGAGAAGAATTCCCACCACCAAAAACATTTGCCTCAAGCCAGTACCCAGGTCCCTGAGGCCACAGAGGGGACACCTGCAGACATAAGCACCCCTGCACAGATTCAGAGCACCCAGCAGTCCACTCTTCCGTCGGGAGCACTGTCCTTGAACAAACAGCTCACCCAACACTGGGAAACAACCATTCTTCCTTTAGGCTATGATCTGGAAGCTGGGCCTGAGGCTAAAGAGAAACAGCAAGATGACAAACAGCAAAAAGAACCAGGAGTGGGCACACCAGCCTTGGTACCAGTGCTGTCCCTCCTGTTCATTGTCTTCTTCCTCATTGGAGCCATAGTCTATATGGTGTGCAACAGGAGAGTGACACCGCGGAGCCCTACAGGTAACCAGGACTCTTCACCCTCACCTCCACCAACCTGGGCCTTCCTGGGAAGGCTGTCAGCTCCATGGGCTGTGAGGGAAGAGTCAGCCAGAATGGACTTGGCCTTAATGTTAATTAATGTCTAGGAATGTGATTCCCCCATTTAGCTCATGTCCTGCCTCAAGTCTCCTTCATCTCAGAGATCATCTCCCAATGTCTTTATCCTTTCCAGATTTGCAGCTCTGTTATACACCTGTTGAACCAAGACCTCAGCGCCTGGAGCAAGAGTGGATGCTCGTGGGAGAGGTGGCAGACAGGGCTGCAGGCTAGCTCCATCAGTGAACTGAACCTGAGCTCATTCTTTCTTACGCTGTTTTGAGACAAAGTATATATATACATACATACACACACATACATACATACACATACATACATACCTTGGACAGCTTTGAACTACTGATCCTTTGCCTCTATCTCCTAGATTCTGGAATTAGAAATACATGCTACCACATCTGCCCTCATTTACTTTCATAAATAAGGTATGCATTGTCAGGTTTTTGTTTTGGTTAGCCAGGATCTTATTTAGTCCAAGCCAGCCTCAAATTCCCTATGTTCATGACTACATATGACTACATATCCCTAGGTCTCCTGCCTCCACTTTCCGCAGTGCTGGGATTACACTGACTAACCACTTTTTTTTTTTTTTTTGAGACAGGGTTTCACTATTCAGCCCTTGACAGTCCTAGAACTCAGATCTGCCTGCCTCTGCAGTGTTGCGATTGAAGGACTGCCCTTGGAAACCACTCTTTACAACTAATAATATATAAATAGCCCCTCTGCCCTTAGCCTTTCCCCTGCCTCTAATAAAATGTAATGCTTTCAAATACGTGGTTCAAAAGTGTAGCCCCGAGGTAGAGTGCCTGCCTCGCAAGTGTAAAGCTCTAGGTTGAACCTGCCCACTACCAGATTAATTTTAAAAAGTGTCTGCTTTTTACATTGTGTAACGATAAACTAGACAGATTCTATGTTTTTAACTGTAATACTAAAGATTACTTTTACAATTATTGGCTGAGGGCTGGAGAGATAACTCAGCAGGTTAGAGTAATTGTTCTAGACTCTAGAGGACTCACATGGTGGCTCACAACCATCCGCAACTCCAGTTCCTGGGGATTTGACACCCTCCTCTGACCTCCACAGACACACATAAAATAAATCTAGGTAAAATGGTTCTTTAGAATTATTGACTTCTGCAGACGCTGGGTCTTTGTCCCCTCAGAACTGCTGATGGTGTCCTCTGGCCACCAGTCTCCCTTCAGACTCCATCAGCTGTTCTCCAATCCCATACTGAAAGCCTGGGCTTTCTCACTCCCCATCCTCACAGACACTACGCTGCTGCTGTCTCGGATCCCTCATATACACTGAGAGAGAGAGAGACGGAGACAGTCTGGGCTTTATAGAAAAAAGTGACAGCTTTTATTATTGCAACACTTAGTTCCCGTTTTGTTTCTTCCAACGAGGAACATAACTTCTCTTTTTGAAGGAGGGTCCCTTTATGTACTTAGCCCAGGTTGGTCTCAAACTATAGCAATCTTCCCACCTCTATGTCCCAAGTACGGGGCCAAGGGTGTGAGCCACCATGCTGTGCTTATAAGAATACATTTATTTTTATTGGGCCAAGTCTCCTGAAACCCCAGAGCAGAGTGCACATGAGGAAGTGGGTTGGAAGTTGACCTCTGACTCCTGTCTGAGCTTGCATAGTGGAAAACAAGGCCGTCTTGCTGGAAGAGCCAGAAGAGATCTGTGTGTACACTCGAGCTTTGGATTCTCCAGTTCTGCTTTCTGCCTTGTGGTCCTTGTCTGCCCTGACCAGTTGACCAGGAGGGCATGTGTATATTACTCTGTTCCCCATCCTACCAGTCTCTGGTGCAGGTCACACTGGATCATCCTTAGTTCTCCAGCATCTGTTCACAGGTTCTTGCCACATCACTAATCTTGAGGCGGGCATAGTCTACTCGCTTTAGAGCCATTTGACAATCCTTCCTGGAAGAGTAGCTGGAGCCCTCATGCGGCTGCCCTGTGGCCACCTACAAGACAGTTAGATCAATCAATGGATTACTGCTTCTCTTCACCACCCAACCAGGCGGTATTAGGTCTCTGGTCTCATATCTTTCCCAAGTTTGATCTATCTACATTAGCTGTCTGGTAACTAAATGTTCTAAGACAAAAGATTTAACCTGTGTGAACCGCATCTTTGAAATAGGGACCACAGCAAGTACTTTCTAAACTTGTAGGATAAGATAACGTGGAGCCGCTTAGTGCTGTCCCTTTTCTTAGTCCTAAAGCATATATGCCTCACACCGGACATCCAGCCAAGTTTCTGGGAACAAAGTTCAGTAGCTTCAGTTTTATTTATGTATTTATTTTGTTCAGTACCAGGGCCTCTTTATGGTAGGCAAGTGCTCTAACACAGAGGTCCAACCTTCTATTTACCTACTGGGTTTGAATTGCCCGGACAAGTTTTGCAATGGTGATCATCCAGCTTCAGCCTCTTAAACAGCTGAGAATACAGGCCTGTGCCACTTGGTCTGGCTAGGGTATTGTTTATACACCCTAGACATTTTTAATCCTTCGCTTTTAGAAGACTAAACCAGCCCTGAAATGAAAGTGCCTATCGCATAAGAGGCAGTCTTAGGAAGCTAACGCTCAGGGAATTCCTAAGGTTAGGGCGGTGGTGCAGAGCTGGGGGCTCCGCCCAACACTTTCTAAACACACCCACCTGGGTGAGGTAGCGGATCTGAGCCGACAGCTCAGCCTCCACGTGCTGCACAGAAGCGGTGAAGGCTGCCGCCTGCCGGTCGAGGAGCCGCTCATTAGTTTTTTCCTTGGACAGTTCCAGGATCGCCGTTCCTGCCAGGGCGGGGAGAGGGCGGTGTTAGACAAGGGCTGCAGACTTAGCCCCGCCCTAAGGCTAGCATTATGGGTCCAGTCCGGGCTGGTCCTCCCACCCTGCTGTCCGCTCCTCGCTTCCCGAACCTGCGTTCTGGAGGATGGCGCCGATTTCGCGCTCGATGTCTTCCAGGGCGCGCAGCCGCTCGTTCGCCAGGCTGTAGGTAGCCATCGTTCCAGTGGAAAGCCCCGCAGGCCGGCTTTTGCGAGGTGTGGCGCCAAGGCCCGGAAATGCCTGTTAATGTGCGCCTGCGCAGTAGCGAACACTACAAGTCCCAGGATGCTCAGCGCGGCCTCGCCCTTCCGAGTTTACCTGGTCTAGTCTGACTGCCAGGGCCCTAATGCCAGGCCAGATCTTAGGTGGAAAGAGGCGGTTATTGACTTTTGTTTTCTGACAGGGTCTCAGTATAGACCAAGTTGGCCTGGAACTCATAGAGATCATCTGGTGTAATAGGTCTGTCAAAAATGAAGTCTAAAGAGACACTTGTATCTCTTCAGTCTTGACTATCAGACTATAGAAACAATAGCCGCCAAAGAAATGAGAATTTCTCTAAGAATCTCATGCTGAGAGAAGGAAAGGGTACCCGCCAGAGGGGGAACTTGTCTTCCAGAAAGAGATTTTACACAGTTCTAACAACTTGTCAGACCACTTTACAGGATGAGACTGAAGCCCAGATAATGAAGAGTCAGTAGTGGGTGTGACCACACCTTGACGTGGGTAGGGGGGTGCTGCTTAGATGTGCCTAACCTTGCTCTGTTTAAACTTTGATGTTGCGCCAGCACCTTGAAAACTGACTTGAGGGGACTTGCTGGATCTCTTTGTCACTCTTCCCAATGTGGCCACATTGAATAAATCTCCTTTTTTGATTTACCACTTTTAATTGGCTTATTGAAGAAGGGCAGCCAGACATGACCTGGGGACTAGTCTCTCTCCCCCCGCCCCCCATTGAGAATCACTGCCTCTGTCTCCCTAATGCTGGAATTAAAAGTATGAGCCACCACTGAAACAGCCCGGTGGCCCAAAGCCACTCAGACCTGTCCGATTTAATTGACAGTCTGGTGGACTTACTGAATTTATAAGAATTTATTATTAAGCACTGGCCCTGGGCCAGGTGATGATGGGGGGAATTCAAGTGTGTTCCTTTATACTGGATAGTCATGGGTTCTTTGATGGCCAACCTCTCCCAAGGAAAGCATGACTTGGCGTGTTAAGCCATTCTCCCTAAGGCTTCCTGATCCTGAGCCCAGCTAATTCTCATGTCCTGGCTCCTTCCCTCAGCCTTTCTGTCTCTATCAATTAGGTGTGCTAGGCTCTATGGATAGAAAGATAAGTGAAACGTTCTCTCACTCAATGATGTTTGTTAGCTTTTTTATTTTATTTTTTTAAAGATTTATTTATATTTTTGGTTTTTTGAGACAGGGTTTCTCTTTGCAGCCCTGGTTGTCTTGGAACTTGCTCTGTAGGCCAGGCTGTCCTTGAACTCACCAAGATCTGCCTTCCTCTGTCTCCTGAGTGCTGGGATTAGAGGCGGGTGCACCACCACTGCCCACCAAGACTTATTTATTTTATTTGGTGAGTGAGGGTATTTTGTCTGTACGTGTGTTCGTGAATGATGTGCATGCATTGTCCATGGAGGTTAGAGGAGACATTGGATCCTCTAGAACTGAGACTATAGGCAGTTTTGAGCCACAATGTGGTTGCTGGAAATAAAACAGGGTCCTCTGATAGAATAGCCAGTGTTCTTAACCACTGAGCTTTCCCTTCAGCCCTAGGAAAGGGATTCTTGGAGGAAGTGGTTCTTGAACTGAATTCTAAAGGGTTATTGTGGTGGATGAGAGGTTGGAGTGGAAAGGGGAAAACAGTATCCTCTAAGAAATGGGGCTATGAAGGGGCCTGGTATGGCTGAAGTCCAGTAAGAAGTTTTGTTTATGTGGAGTGAGTGGAGTGTTATTGGTATTTAGGGATGACATGAAGCTCAAATAGGGAGATCAGGAAAACTCATAAGCTAAGTAATCGAAATTCATTCTCGGATGCTAGAAAAATGGCTTGAGCTGTTAGAGCACTGCCTGCTCTTGCAGAAGACCTGAACTCAGTTCCCAGCATCACATCAGGTGGCTCACAATTGCTTATATCTCCAGCTCAAGGAAATCAAATGTCCTCTTTTGGCTTACATGCAGATATCTGCACACATATCACACACACACACACACGTAAAAGGGTGGAGGGTGGATTAGGGAGTAGTGGTGTGTGTTCAAAATACATTGTACATCATTCTCAAAGAATTAATTTCAAAAATTTGGGGGCTAGGGGTAGGCTGGAGAAATGGTTCAATGGTTAAGAGCACTGACTGCTCTTCCAGAAGTCCTGAGTTCAATTCCCACAACTACAAGGGATCTGATGCCCTCTTCTGGTGTATCTGAAGACAGCTACAGTGTACTCATGTATACATAAAATAAATTTAAAAATGCTTTTTGGGGGACAGGGTTTCTCTGTGTAGCCCTGTCTGTTCCGCAATTCACTCTGCAGACCAGGCTGGCCTCAAACTCACAGAGATCCACCTGCCTTTGCCTCTCAAGTGCTAGGATCAAAAGGTGTGTACTACCACTGCCTGGCTCAAAGAATTAAAGGGTTTTGTTTGTTTGTTTGTTTGTTTGTTTGTTTGTTTCTGAAAGAAATTCTGAAGGGATTTGGGGAACTTTGAAAGTGTGTCATGACAGATTTACCTTGCTTTATTTTATTTTATTTTTTTTTTTTTTGAGTACTTTAAAGACTTGCATCAAGAATAAAAGCATTGCTGGTTGTGGTGGTGCACATCTTTAATCCTAGTGCTCTGGGAGCAGAAGCAGGTGGATCTCTGTGAGTTAGAGGTCAGCCTGGTCTACATGTGAAGTTCTGGTACAGACAGGGCTATACGGTGAGTCAAACTTCACAGCAAGCTCAAAGCCAGCCTGAGTTGAAACCTGTCTTGAAGGAAAGAAAGGAAGACTGAGGAGATGCCTCAGTTGGTAAAGTGCTTGCTAGGCAAGCCAGTGGGGATCTAAGTTTGAATCGCCAGCACCCATGGAGAAGCCAGAGCCACTGGCTTTGATCTGAAATCCCAATGCTTCAGGATAGACACTAGTTTCACAGCCTTGCTGGCCGATCAATCTAACCAAAACGGTGGTTTCCACATTCAGTGAGAGACTTGAACTTCTGACCCTCTTGCCTCTGCCTAGGTGCTAGGGGCATATGCATGGCCAACTCATAGAGATCATCTACCTGAGTCTACATCAGAAGTGCTGGGATTAAAGGCATGCACCACCATGCCTGGCCCTCTTTGTGATTTTTGCTCTCTCAACTGTACCCAGGTGCCCACCAAGGTGAAAACTGTTTCCCATTTCCCACAAAGAAGCCTCTAAGACCTTGGAAGAGACATTGGGGAACTCTTCTTGCAAGTAAAGTAAATGGAAAGGGCAGCAATAGTCCATGCCTTTAATTCCAGCACTTAGGAGTTCAAAGCCAGCCTGGTCTACAGAGTCAGTTCTAAGGCCAGCCAGGACTATACAGTGAAACTGTCTCAAGAAACAAAACAAACTGACAAAGAGGAATGGGAACAAGGCCTATTGGCATACACCTATGACCCTAGAGCTTGGCAGGTTGAGGCAGGAGGATCAGAAGTTCAAGGTCATTCAAGGTAAACAGTGAGTCCATGGCTGCTTTGTGTTCCATGAGATCCTGTTTCTAAAGGAGAAAAACACAAACTTAAACTAAAAAAA
>JANHMN010000002.1:49677817-49711826 GCA_030674055.1 Rhabdomys pumilio
AATGGTATCACCTATCCTAGAGATCCTAGAGAATCCAGCACCTTCTTCTGGTCTCCACAAGCAATGAATGCATGTGGTACACAGATGCACATGCAAGCAAACTACCCACCCATACACAAAAAATAACAATAAAGGTTAACAACAGAGAATCAAACCAAACTAAAGACAGAAAAGAGAGAGGAAATCAAGATATGCTTTCCTGGGAAAGAGACTACACAGTGGAGGAGAGGGGTTTTTTCCCCATTTGTTTTCTTCCCTCGGTCCTCTCTCTCTTTTTTCCTGCTCCCTTCAGTGGACAGGACTTGTGTGTGTGTGTGTTTATTTACCTTGGAGGAAGAGCCGGTAGAGACAGACAAGAGGCTGAAGGAGGTGGTTTGGTGAGTCAAGATGTAGGAGATGTGAGCAGAGATGGAGACTGGCCTTGCCCTAGGGATGTGCCTTAACCTTCCTATGTTAAACTGATGTCTAGATCAACGTGTGGGAGCAGGAGGTGGATGCTGAAGTCATTCATCCCTTTTTGCCTAATCTTGGGAATAGGGAAGATGTCATTCACGTCTTTTTATGAGGCAGGCATAAAAATGGTAATCTGGGAGGAGACGGGGTAACAGGGAGCTATTAGGCATTGAAGGCCCAGTCTCGGTTAGAGACCAGTGCTTTTTTAGTGGTCTTAGATCTCTACTCAGGGCTCAGCAGCGTCAGAACCTTGGGTGTGTTCAAATACATTTGTTGAATGGGCAAATAAGCATGGCCATGTGATTTCTTCTTTGGCAGCGGATCCCAACCAGCTACCCGGCCTGGTGTTAGGGCAGAGGTGGGGGTGGGTGGACAGGGGCGAGGGTGAAGTTGTACAAAGAGGAGAAACGGTGTGTGGGTGAGACAGTGGCTGATAAGCTCTCGATGTGTGTAGTGGAAGGAAAATGAAGTGTCTAGCCATGAGCAAACTGAAGGGTGAAAGGCTTGGTGACAGAGCAAACTGAGACGCCAGTTATAAAAGAGTTGTAAAAGGCTACCTTCAAATAAAAGTGTAGCATTATCAGTAATAAATAACAAAAATGTTTTGGAACTAGATAAAGGTGAAAGCTGCCCAGCAATGTAGAGATATCAAATAAGGTCACACTATATGCTTTAAATAAAATGGGAATAAGAGGAGTAAGAGGAGCTGGAGAGATGGCTCAGTGGTTAAGAGCACTGGTTGCTCTCCCAGAGGTCCTGAGTTCAATTCCCAACAACCACGTGGTGGCTCACAACCATCTGTAATGAGATCTGATGCCCTCTTCTGGTATTTGAAGACAGTGACAGTGTATTCATATACATTAAATAAATTAAAAAAACAAAAAAACAAAAAAAAAAACGTGTTTAACCTCTCTGACCTAGCAACCCTTTAAAACATGCTTAATTTTGTGTGTGTGTGTGTGTGTGTGTGTGTGTGTGTGTGTGTGTCTCTATGTGAGGGTTATGTACACATGAATGCAAGGGCTCTGGAGGCCAGAAGAGAGCATCAGATCCTGGGAGTTGGAGTCTACTGTGACTGCCTGCTGTGAGTGCTGAGAACCAAGCTTGGGTCCTCTGCAAGAGCAGTCAGTGCTCTTAATTCCAGGATACAAGCTGGAGGGGTCTGTCCTGTAGTAAACACCACGCATTCAAAAAGATGGATCTTTAAGGATAACTCTTATAAAACTGTCTGAAATTTAAAAAAAAAAAAAAAAAAAAAAAAGAGCAGATCTTCAGAATGTCCATTAGGGAACCAGTGAACAGGAATGGTGTCTGGTTAACTAACAGGTAACAGAGCTCTTCCTTACAAGCCCAGGGTGGGTGGGAGCAGAGCTTCAGGAAGGCTCCTGCAGGTAACACTAAGTGAAAGCAGTAAGATGCTGATGAGCTCATGGTTTGCTGCCCTCTGTACCTCAGATGAGACTGAGAACATAAAGCCTGTGTGCGTGAGACTCCATAAGACGAACAGTCTTTGAATAAACAAGGCACTGGTTGGTGATGGTGGTGGCCAGTAGGAAAGAGAAACAGGTGGGGAAGAAGATGGAGAGAATTGGCTTTTCACTATTATTTTATACGGTTCAGGTTTTTTTCAACCCACGTGCCTAGGTTAACTCCCTAAACAGCACTGAAAACATAAAAAACTTTTTTTTTTTTTTTTTTTTTAAAGGCATGCTTTAACCCATAGTCGTGGGTTTTCCTCTAGTTCTTCTGACTCAGAATCCGAGACTAAAGGGCCAAACTCTGGACCTTTCTCTCTGAGTCTTCTGGTAAAGTTAGATCCATAGCCTAAGAGGTCATGGAGTAGGGTCACAGGAGCCAGAGAGGCTGGAAGCAAAGACTTAAAGGGGATTAGTTAGTTCCTTTGTGTGACAGCCAGCATGAGTAGGGAAGATGGACTGTGACAGGGTAAGCAAGGTCACTGGCATTTGGGTCACACTGAAAGCCTGTGGATAAATGATTTAATTACCATTTCATGAGCTTGAACATAGACCAAGGCCCATGCTAGCTGTTCCATGTGCCCCAAAGAATCCCCCTTTACTTCTGTTGGCTACTCCAGTCCCTGGTCTGAGTCTATATAGGACACCTTCCAGCCTTCACACTGTAGCTTTGCCACGGTCCAGAAGGTTTATCCTTGTACATCCCCTAGCCTGTCTTCAGTTCTCTGCTTAAAGGTCACTCTTCTAGAGAAACCATCCCCAACCCCAACCTAGATCCCCACATTGTGCATTTTCAGTTCCCACTCTCCCTGGGACATGAAGTGCAACCAGGGAATGACGTAATGCTTGTATGTCCCTATACCATGCTTGGCATGTGGTAGGGATGCAGGTCAAGACTGTTCACAGAATGGAGCCTTTTGAAAGGTGTGCTGGCTAGTTCTATGCCAACTTGTCCCATGCTAGAGGAGGGAGTCTTAACTGAGAAAACGCCTCCTTAAGATCAGATATAGGCAGGCCTGCAGGGATTTCTCTTAAGTGACTGATGTGATAGGGCCCAGCCCATTGTGGATGGTGTCACTCCTGGGCAGGTGGCCCTGGGTTCTATAAGAAAGCAGACTGAACAGATCATGAAGAGCAAGATAGTACCAACACTTGTCCATAGCCTCTCCTTCAGCTCCTGCCTCCAGGTTCCTGTCTGAACTTCTGTCCTGACCTCCTTCAATGAGCTATGATGTGGAAGTGTAAGCCACATAAACCCTGTCCCCCCCAAGTTGCTTTATCACAGCAACAGCTACCCTAAGTAAGACAGAAGAGTTACCTCTATGAGTTGCACTGGATGGTGGAAATGTCTGTTGAGTACTGCTAATTCCTTTCCTCCTGGCCTGGCTCTGGCCCACAGTTATGTGGAGGAGCTTGCCCTGCCCAGCCCAGAAGCATCTAGTCTTCAGGGAAGTCAGCTACTATTTTCCCCATAAAAGACTAAGTTTACTCTGTGGCTTTACCAGGCTCGATCGCGAGTGTGCACCAACCAAACCAAGTTTCAATATTTACCTTGGAGCACAGGCATAGCACAGTCATCCAGTAAACATTTATTGATAACCCGTTTAAGGTCCCCTGTAGATATAGAAAGAAGCATCATAGATGGATACACCGTACACCCTTTAAACTCTGCTGAGAAAACACATACACATCCATGCCTATTAAAACGTTTATTTCTTCCCTATGTTCAGAAACAAAGAAATGGCCTTGCCAGCCTCTCCCTGAAGTCTCATCTTCAAGGATCGGGAGGCAGAAGTGTTGACTGGGGGCATGTTGGTATGAGGCCAAAGGTGGGAGTTCTTTCTACTCCTTTTCTCTACATTCACTCGCTTTCACTGTTCCCTTCCCAAAATTTTAGGTATCTACACAGCTTGCCACCCTAGGGAGCAGGGCTAGGGTGGCAGAGCTGAAGTCAAAAGATTAATGCCCACTTTCAACAAGTGATGGGTCCAGTGTGTATCTCGGGTGGACGGACGGGGAAGGAGGAGAGGCTGGGACCTCCCACTCACAAGGGCTGTGGGTCCTCAGTCCTGCCTGCCCCTACCTCTCCCAGCCCCTCTTCCTAGCAGAAGTGATCATCACAGTCGTCATCCTTCATCCCCTTCAGCCGGAGCCGGGCAAAGTCCTCAAACACGATGTCGTCATCTGTGGCATAGCTGGTGACAGTGAGAAGGAGAGGAGGTATAAGCTTCTGACCAGTCCTTGAGCCTCCCACTCTGCTTCCCTCCCAGCCCATCCTAGAGTCAAGCACTGGAGCGATAATAAGAGTCAGAGGGGTTCACAGGAGACCCCGGGACAGTAGCTGCAACCTCTACAAGCTAGGTCATCCAACTGGATAGTTCCACCACTCCCCTGCACCCGAAGGAAACAACCCACAAAGTAGGAGGGTGGACCTGAATGGCATGGGAATCTCTATCCTAGAGGGTCAACTAAGAAGGCAAGGGGTGTTTCTTACTTGGTATCGAATTCGATGAGGTTGGTATCCACAGGGACGTCTGTTTCCCGGGGGGCTGAAGGGCAGAGAGGGGGTGGGTGGATGGGTGCTAGAAGGACCGTAACTTTAGCTGACCCTGCTTCAGCTCCTCTCTGTAGGGCTCAGGGTGTGGGCGGTACTCACCTGACTGGGGTCTGGGAAGGGTGATGTGGTCATGAGGCTTGGGGTGCATTAGGACGAAAGGTAGCTCCACGGAGACATCCCTGGGGAGGGAGAGGAGCTGCATGAAGAGGGCAACTACCACAACCCATGGATCCAGAGAACCTGGTGACCCTGCCCAGCCCCCCTACTGTACTCACCCGCCTCGAGACACCACCAGCTTCACCTTGACCCTGTAGGATACCAGGATTCCCAGCACCTCCTTGTTGGCTCCCTCCTTCACACTGCATTGGGGAGGAGGGAAGCTGAGGTCAGGGATCCAGGATTCCTGTGGCACCAGCTCTGCAGCCATGGCAATACAGGCTCATGGCATTCCTTGATGCTGAACCCCATGGGGTCTCATCTCTGCCACTCAGGGGTGCTTTAATCTGCGGCACTGCACGTGCAGGTCCCTTTACCTATTTCTCTGTGTCTCTTCTCACCACGTGGGCCTGTGTGGTGGTGTCGTGTGCAGAGGCAATACTTGGGCTACATGTGCCCAAGGCCATAGTGACACATCACAATTCCTCATGCACGCTGGGGACCATCCCAACTGTCCTTCAGCATGCAGGTCTGTCTGCCTGGAGCCATCCACAACGCCTCCTTCTTCTGGGTCAGTCTACTTAAAAATCAACACACCTCACCCCTTTCTATACCTTATCTGTTATATTCTATCTTTCTCTATACTGCTCTGCTTAACACTTGTTCCTAACAAGCTACCTAGTTTACCACTTATCTGATTGTCTGTCTTCCCTCCCTTAGAATGTGAGACGTTTTTGTCATTTCTGTTCACTGATACCTTCCTGGCATCCAGGACAGAGCCTGGCATGCGGCCTGCTTTCAACGGAAGCCTGTGCCCTATCCCCTGTTCCCCCACCCCCAACCCCCCATCTCTGCCCTCACATGGTGCTGGAAGCCAGGTTGGTGTCTTCATGCTTGAGCTGCCCATCCAGAGCAAGGCCACGCTTCTCTCGGTTGTCACTGAGCAGCGGGGTTATGGTATACACCTTGCAGAATGTGGAACTGGGAGACACCTGGTCACTGGGGGGTTGGGAACAAGACTGTTGGAGAGACTGGGCTAGGGGAGGCTCATCTTACCACCCTCAGGCAGTCTCTCCTCCCTCACTGTCCTTTGGGCACAGATTACGAGGGGGTAGGTTCTGGTTCAACCTGTTCGAGATAGTTAACAGCTTGGAGCCCCCTGGCTATAGAGACACCCTCAGAAGTGAGACGGGTTCTGAAGAATTCTGCCTTCTCATGTTCTCCCGGGAGCTTGGGTCCCACCCCTGACCCTTACTCACTCTTGTTCAAGCTGAGCCACAGGACACTTGTACTGCGCGGTGCTGAAGAGGCAAATGTCAGCATACTGTCTCACTGTGGGGCAGGGGACCAAGTGGCTTTGGGTGAAGGATAGACAACCACTGCACCCTAACTCCAGACCACATGGTGGAAGCCCCATTGGGGGCACCCCCCCTCCCACCCCGGGCCAACAGACCTCCCATATTAAACCCAGGGCTGTGTATTATTCTGGAACAGACTAAATTCATTATGGCTTAGTAGGTTTCCCTCAGTGGGATGTGGCCTCGGCTGACATGGCAGCAGAAGCTCTTATAAGTAGGGACCTTCTTTCCCCATCCCCACCCCTCTCCCTCCTACCAGACACTCTAATCTTCTTGACGGTCTTAGCAGAATTGTTGGTGACATGGACGTTGACATTAAGGGGCTCCCCATGGTAGTACAGCTTTTGAAGGGAGACGATTGCATAGTTAATATCTGTTCACTGACTCTATTGGCCTGCTCCAGCCACAACTCCAGCCCATAGTACCTCTACCCAAGTAAGGCAATAGCCTTAAAAGAAAACCAAAAAACAAACAACAAAAAAAGAAGAAAAAAACCCTCCATTTGCTCACCATCTTGCCCACGGCTTCACCCCTCCCCCCAAGAGTCTGGCCTACTTTGTGACATCTTTGTCACCCTCTCACACCTCACCTCTTTGTCCAGGGAAGCCTCTAAGTGGAGGGATCTCCGGTCAGACATGAGGAAGTGGCGTGTGGTTTCAGCTGAGGGCTGGGGGCCGGGTGTCTCAGGAGCAAACTGTACCTTTCTGATGATAAGCCGCACAGAGTTCCTGAGTCAGGGGTTGGAGGAGGGGAAAGACTTAGTTTCAAGATACCATAAGCCAATTCATATTCCTACCTCCCACCAGGGCCTGGGGCTCTGTAAGGCTGGGTGGGAGCGGTTAAACCAGAGAGGAATCTGTTCCTCTTACCTTTTGTGGCTTTTTTCTTCTATTGATTTGGCACAGAAGGCTCTAATCTCAAAGTCTACTCCACAGGCCTTGGGAAGAGGAGGAAAGGCCACCTCTTACCCAAGGCTCTCGCACCACATTCAACACACCCCCTCCTTCCTCTTTGCTTCATTCCTCTTGGTGTGGATTTTTGCCTCATCATGGAAACAGAATGACTCTCTTGCCCCACTATCTCTCTCTCTAGCCTGGCACCTGGCAGAGGCTGGCTCATGGCAGCACATGGAGGAGACCCCATACCCAGCCAGGTACACACAGGTCAGAGAACAAATTCAGTGATGCACACACACACCCACGGGGATACCTCTCTGTCCCCAGGAACCCCCTACACTTCACCCTCTAGCTCAGCTGTGTTTTGTCATCTGCTGAGCCTGGTTCTGCTCACATACTATGAGAGTTGCCCCTCCAGTACCTTCCCTGTGTCCTCTGGTCCTGGCTGCAGTGTGACGGAACAAGGTAAATTCTGGGGTATCTGTAGCAGAGGAAAAGGGGGGATTTCAACTGGTAACAGGTGCCTTACACCATGTCAATCCCAAACAGCCCCAGACCCCATGCCCTGCAGGAAACAGAGAGCACTCTCACTGTGAAAAAAAAGGGGTGGGCATGTTGGCCCAACTTCTTCAGCAGTCGGTCCTGTAGGCGGGTGGGGGGCCGAGGTGGGTTGGGGATGGGGGGGAAGGCCTGGTAGGTGGCGATGAACAGATCTTTGCGGAAAGACAGGCCCAGTACATCCAGGTCTTCTCGGCCATAGCGGAAGGCACAGGTGAGGGTCACAAACACTGAAAAGTGAGGGTAAGTGGGGGTGATTAGGAGTAACCTTCAAGGCCCACATCCTTCCTCAACATAACAGACTTCTGGGAGTCCTACTCCCTGCTTCTGATTTGGCCTTCTTTTTCTCTGTTATCAATGCCAGCCTGACTAATGTCTTCTTCTCCCCTCCAGTATGGGTGTAGTACCTTTTCGGTCCTTCAAGTAGTCAGGATCCACAAGCACCACACCATCTAGGAAAGGAAGATGAACTCATTTTTGGAAGGGGTCATTCCCAGACCCAGGAACCACCTCCCCTCTTGGGGGAGTGTGACGCCCCTTCTAGGCAAACTTACCCACAGGATCTACTTTGTCCAGGTGATCTACAAAGTCTCGCTTGCCCAAGTACACGGTGAGCTGAGGATGTCAAGGGTCACAGGGAAAATTGGGGAGGATGGTGGCAAGCCACCAGAGTTCTCAAAGACGGATACCCTGTCATGGGCTCCCCCTTGGCTGGGTTATCAGGAAGGAGTTTCTCCCAGTATGATTGGAAAGTGAGATTGGTAAGGTTTTCCAGACTACTCAGTAAAACTTTCGTTTAAGCTTTTATCTGTCCCTCTGGTCACTTTCCATACCTCTCCCACCAACCAAGGGTAGGTGTATATGCACACATGCATGTGTGTGTGTGTGTGTGTGTGTGTGTGTGTGTGCGCGCGCGTGCCTGCATTCCCAGTCTTCAGGGAACACTCAGCTAGACCAGGTAAGTAGCAGCTGTCCCCACAAAGGGCTTCGAGATAAACAGGCCATAGCCTGGGAAACTATTAATTTTTCCTAGCCCAGGCACCTGGGTTGGTTCCTAAGAGAATTATGAGCTTGCTTAGGAACCAAGCCCAGTCCCCACCCAGCCCTGTGGCTTCTTCAGACTGCGGCAAGGGGCTTAAGGAGGGAAGGAAGTCTGCTTTTAGCTGTCACAGGAAGTGGGGAGCTAAGGGTTGGAGATCATCTAGGGCTAGGCTGGGCTTTGATAGGGCCCAGGGAGGATCAAAGGGTAAGCATCGAGGGGGACTCACCTTGCAGTTAGGGCTTGACTTCTTGAAGACCCTAACAAAACAGAAAGGAAGACCCCACTGCCTCCCTTAGGCTGGGCAGGGACCACCACCCCAGGGTGTATCCCTCCCCAGCCTGAGAAGTGGAATATACCCTGGATCCCTGCTCTGCTACCCTTGCTACTGCTTTCTACAAAGTCCCAGTATTTTCCACATGGCAGCCCCTTGAAGGCAACTGTCAGGGCAAGCCTTTGGTCTTTCGCTGTTTGAAGTTACCTAACTCACTCCTCCTCTTACTTACAGTGATGACCACTGGTTGCCCCAGGACTACCCAAGCTCTCCTCCTCAGGGGACCCTCTCCAAAACTGAGAGTAAATTAGATGGCTACACAATGTCTGGGTCACACTTAACACTTCTCCCCACTTTTTGACCTTGGCCTTAGTATGTAGCTCTGGCTGGCCTGGAACTTGACATATAGACCAGGCTGAACCCAACTCTGAGATCCATTTGCCTCTGCCTTCTTGGTGCTAGGGTAAAAGGCATAATCCACCACATCCAGATGAATTTTTCAGCTGAACCCTAGCTTCAAGGACCCATACACTGACTCCTGGAGCAGAGTCTTGTCTTTGTCCCTCAAATGTTTTTTGCCCAAGTCTGAGTATTTCATGAACCTCCAACAGTGTCAGCAGCTTAAAAAAAAGAATCCACCGTGGTCCCAACACAGTAGCATCCTGTGACGAGGATGGTAATGCTGGCTAACATTAACTGGGGCCTTCTCTGCTCCTAGCACTGTTCCAACTGCATTTACTGCTCCTACTGCCCAACGACTGAGGCTGAGAGCCCTGTTTTACAACAAACAAGAATTTTGTCAAAGGTCACAGAGAATGTACAGGGTGGGACTCGGATATAAACTTAAGGAAGGCACCCTCTTGGTTCCAAGACCCTGTTCTCAACCACTAAATCGTGAAGCTCACCTGTCGGTTTGTCAAGTCAAAGGGGACTTTTCTACACAGGCACTGCAACAATGTAAGCCTAGACTCCACCCATTGCTGCAAGGATAGGAAACTGTCTAGTGACCCCAGGGCTCTGGCCATTCTGTGGCTTGTTCTTCCAAGCATCATTCTGTCCCTAGTGAGGCATGTTGTCTCAGGAGCAGTTCCTGGAAAGGGTCTTCAGACAACAGACTGAAATACTGCCCACTGTTGCATCCTCCTTTCCACGTACTATGTAAGTTTCTGCTAGGAAAACCACTTGTCTCTTCCTCCCCAAAGCCAAGCTGTCTATACATCTCAGGGTCACACTTAAGGTCACATGGCATATACATAGGGTGTCCCTAAGTATCCCCAAGTAATAAAGGCACATTCGGACATGGTGGCAATTAGAACAATCGTTCTAATATCTGTCCCAATTAGGGCTGACAGCGTGGACATCACCTAGGCTGGCTCTTTCTTCTACTTCTGGTTTCCTCCTGTTTTCTCCCACTGGGAGCCCTGGCAGAGCCTGTGACAACCATAATCAGTGTATTTCGGGAAGTTGCCCTGGGGTAGCATCTGCCCTCTACATTTTACCCAGCCACCTCTTGCCTGGTTAGGGAGAGGGCAGTGTGCACATTCTGAGGCTGGCCAAGGAGGCAGAGTAAGGGAATTACCAGGGAGGTACCCAGCTTGGAGGGGGGCAGATAAAGCAGATGCCTCTTTGTACTTCCTGCCATTCTCTCCCTTTCCTGTGGCCCAGAATTTGATGAGATGGTAGGGAATTATGCCAAGTCAGCAGTCTTTCTTTGGTCCATCTATTCCCTTCCTGAAGAACACAACGGAAATTTGGGGGCCTCCCCCCAAGTAAGTGACTTCCCCTTTCTCTGGGGTGTTTAACCTCAAATCCAGGAGGCCAATCTTCCCCGTGGGCATTTCTCTCAGATATTGGTGTTCTTAATGCAGAGATACCTACATTCTCATACTCTAAGGGCAGTGGGAGTGGTGGGGTTGATCCCACGTTTTGCAGAAGTCACTGTTCATAAGCAGGCCCTTACTCTTGGTCCTGTCTTGAGGCACATAGCCCCAACCTATGCTTTAGCTCTTGCTCCTTTGGAACTCAAGCATTCACCCCATGTCCTCTTGGGGGTGTTGGGTCACAACAGGAAGTGGATTTTGCTATAGACCAAAAAAAGAGAACTCTGGTATCAGTGGAAGGAAGGAGCCTCGATTGCACAGAAAACATCCGGGGAGAGGATGTGTGTCCAGGGCAGATACTACCTCTCTTTCTTCCCCAGGACAGAAATACAGCCCAACTTCAGCGAGGGTCCCTACACACTCTACTCTCTCAAGAAGCTGTTGCTCCTAGCAACCTAGGAGAAGGCAGAAGTTTGGTAGCAGAGCTATCCAGCCCTTGGGACAGGTGGGAGCAATCAGACTGGGGTATTGGGCAGGAGGCTTTCCATTGGTTGGCCACGAGTCTAGGGGAATCCCTTCCCAGCATCCAGTCTCCCAGCACACAACCCCTCGGGGCCGGCCACCTGCTCCTCCTTCCTCCGCCCCTGCATCACAGCCTGCACAGAGAACCCAGTAGTCCGACTCCTACATCTCTGCGAGAACCTAGACATGGGTTTCACGATCCCTATCAGGTCTTGCTTTTTGCAGGAGCCCCAGCACGCACCCCTACTCCAATAGCCTCAAGGACCTAGGCTTGCGGCCCCAGACCGCTACCCTCTAAGGACCCAAGCGTCCGGCCCCCGGGTTTCTTCCCTGGTGTCCTTGTCTGTGGATCAACCTGGCACACCCCGCGAGCAGCCGCACTTGCCCCGCGGCAAGGCCCCACCTCCCTTACCTGGTCCCGGGTTTTTCTCCCATGGTGCGCGCGCGCTCGCCGCCCTCAGCCCGCCGGGTTCGCGGCTCGCTCGCAGCCTTCTCGCCCGCTGCCAGGTCCCCGCTCCTCCCCGCGCCACTGCGCACGCGCGTCCTCACTCTTTCTCCTCCTTCCCCTCCCCTCGCGGTCTGGGTCTCGGGGAGCCGAGGCCAGCTGCGTCAGCCGGATCCCGCGCGCCGCGGCGCAGCCCGCCCTCCTCGAACTGGCTCCGCCCCACGCCTCCGCCCTCCGTCTCCCTCGGGGAAGCCTCCTCGCGCAGTGCCGACTCCTGATCTCCCCGCCCCTCCTCAAGCCTTTGGAACTAGATTGGACCCCTTTAAATGAAGGCAGCCGCCTTCGAGGAGATTAAAAGCAGCGGATTGGCCGTTGGTATCCATAGCCCAGCGGGGATCCCTCCCCTTTGTTTGCTTTCACTGGTAGCGGAGGAGGGACGGGATCGAGGGGGCGGTAGGAATGAGCTCAAACACTGTCTGGGTCTGAAGGCCAAGGGCTGCCCACGTGGGTAAACCGTATCAGTTGCGTGATGATGCTTGCTTCGGTACGCGCTGCTCATCCCTGAGCTTGCAGCCTTGTTTGGCTTGCCTTTCCCGCGTTCTTGTGGTCTTCAGCTCCCCCTGGTGTATTGTCTTTGATTTTTTTTTTTTGCAGGGTCACTTTAAAACATTTTTCAGACGTTGTCATCTCCCCTACCACCTAGCCTAGCAATCATTCACCCACTCCATCCAGCTTTCCCTTTCTTCATCCTCCCTTCCTTCTCTATTTTGTGTTAGTCACTGTGCCAAGCCATCGGGACAACAAATGAATTATCATGGCCTAACTTTCCCGGGATCCTTGAGACATATAAAACAGGTATTAAGCTCCCAGGAATGCTATAATAGAGGTATGACTCAGAACATCAAGCAACTAAAAGCCTAAAAGCGCTTGGCCAGCGTGGGGGGAGGAGGGAGTTCGGTCACTCACTCCATAGGATAGGAAATTTGAGGACAGCCATTCTGAAGGATGGGCAGAAATGGAGAAAGGACATCCTAAAGATGAGTAAGGCAAAGCACACCGTGTTCTAAAGTGCTTGTGGTTAGATGGCAGGAGACAGAGAGCTGCGGAAGAATAGAAGAGATTGTGGAAGACTTTGCATAGCAGGTGAAAGAGAGAGCCCGAGGAACTGTAGTGTTTATTTAATTTAATGAAATGTAATTTTCTGCCAAGGACTCACCACTAAGCTATATCCTTAAGCCCAGCCCAGCAGTGATTTGATTGGATTTTTTCACCAAAGGAATGTTGAGATGGGATTTCTCTTTTTGGATAACGTGTTGTAAAGCAAGACTTCTAGAAGATAAGCTAGCCAAGGGAAGATGATGAACGGGAAGTGGAGGGGGACAGCAGGGCCATATTAGAGGTTCATTTCTGGGGCAACATTGACTGGGCTTGGCAGAAGGTGAAAAGGGTGACTGACATTTCTAGACTTACAGAGACAAGCTTTTCTCCTCTTTTGTCTCTTCCTTCTTCTCTTCCCCATTTCCCCCCAGTGGAAGACCTTTGTGCCTCTCTCTCCACTTTTCTATTTGACAATGTACACAAGATAAAAGAATCTCAGATCGATCATCTTTAATTTTCACACATAGTCCTTGCTTAACACCTGCTTACCTCCCCTCATTATCACCTTCTAAGTCTGCTCTTTTATTATTGCAACATATCATACTTTGTATATGAGTGCTGGCTTGCACGTATGCGTGGGCATCACCATTTGTGTGCCTAGTGCCTATGGAGGTCAGAGGGAGGTATCAGATCTCCTGGGAATCAGAGTTACAGGCAGTTTTAAACCTCTGTGTAGGCCGGGCAGTAGTGGTGCACACCTTTAATCCTAGCACTTGGGAGGCAGAAGCAGGCAGATTTCTGAGTTCGAGGCCAGCCTGGTCTACAGAGTGAGTTCCAGGACAGCCAGGGCTACACAGAGAAACCCTGTCTCAAAAACAAAACAAACAAACAAAAAAAAAACCTCTGTGTGGGTGCTAGGAATTGAACCCAGGTCCTCTGTAAGAACAAGAAGTGCTCTTAACCACTGAGCTACGTCTCCAGCCCCAATTTGATTCTTTGAGACAGGTCTCACTATAGAATAGCCCTGGGTGGCCTGGAACTCACAGAGGTCCCCCTGAGTCTCCTCCTGAAGCAACAAACTCAGCCTTAATTTACTCTTAAGTTTTTAACCAGTGAGATTTTTGACTCATGAGTGGCGTTTATTCAGGTTTGACCCTTGCTGAAGGTCATGATCGAAGGTAAGACAATCTATATCTAAAGTGGTATTTGGGGGCAAGGGATGTAGTTTAGTTGGTGGAGTGCTTGCCTAGCATGCATTAAAAACCTCGTGAGGACCTAGAGAGATGGCTCAGTGGCTTAGAGTACTAAATGCTCTTCCAGAGGACCTGGATTCAATTCCCAGCTCACAACTGTTCGTAACTCCAGCATCTGACACCCTCGCCCAGACACACATGCAAGGAAAACACCAGTACAGATAGAATTAAAAACAAAAACCTTATATTGGATCTCTGGCATTTTTCAAAAGTGGGTGTGGTAGTAAGTGGGGGATCAAAAATTCAAGGTCATACTCAGCCACATTTCAAATTTGAACTAGTGTGGGCTAATTCAGACATTGTCTCAAACACATACACACACATGCACCAACAAAATATACCAACAATAACCAACAGCAATATCAACAAAATAATAATGAACTATTGGTTATAGGAAAGAGAGCAGCAATGTCAGTATGGCACGAAATCTGTATAGCTTAGTGGGTACATGCACTTAATGTCAACCCTGATGACCTGCCTGCATTCAGTCCCCAGGACTTACATGGTGGAAGGAGAGAACCAATCCCTACCCCACACACAAGTTGGTCTCTGACAGCCACACAAATGCCATGGCTCAAATGCCCCCATTATATAAATACACAATGAATACAAGTGCTTCTTAAAAAATAAAGTTCAGGATTCTAGCCCAGGGAATGATGCCACCCATAGTGGAAGACTCTTCCCACCTCATTCAACCTAACAAAACTATTCTTCCACAGACAGACAACAGTCGATATGATAGTGGATCACCTCTCAGATGAGTAGATCTCATCAAGTTGAGAACTGAGGTTAACCACCATATTTTTTTGTTGTTGAGGTTGGCTGTCCTGGAACTCCCTCTGTAGACCAGGCTGGCCTCAAACTCAAATATCTATCCACCTGCCTCTGTCTTCAGAGCACTAGGATCAAAGGTGTGAGCCATCATTGCCTCGCTATATTCTTTGATTTTAAAAGTATGATAGAAAATGATGTTTTTCTGGAGAAGGTGAAGATGGCTTTGGCCTAGACTGCAGCCGTGGTCATCTGGTGGTTCCAAAGGGTAGTGAGGTGCCACTGGCAGCATGGAAAGTCTCCCACATAACCAAAGACATGCTGCCAGGGCCATATTCTAGGACCCCAGAAGAACAGGCCAAGACCCCAAGAAGTATAATATGCATGCAGAAGACTAGGACAAGCTGTACCGAATGATGGCGTGGGGTATGGTGGCTATCTGAAGCGTGCTGATCACGAACAACATGAGAGGGATCCATGGCATGAATGGAGCCTCTCAGACCTGAAGTTGAACTGTGATGGACCCATGCGCTGGGACCTAGTATATCAGGAATCATGTGGACATGTCCCCTACACCAGTTTCTTAGAATGTTGTGAGTAAACAGCTGTTCGGCTTTGTGGCATTCGTGATTTTCTTGTTCTGTGTGGGAGAGACTTTCCTCATCTACCAGCCTGTGGGGCCAAAGCAGTACCCTTACATCAGCACCTGGAATGAAGCAGTGGCCTTAGCAAAGAACCTGGAGATGGGAGGAGGCTTCGTGAACTTTTGTGCCATCCAACTAGAACACCCTCACTTCTAGAGATTTAACCTTAATAAATAATTAACCTTATATTAAATGAATAATTTAACCTTAGTGAATAATCCCTAATGAGATTCAGAAAGAGAAGACTGTTTTATTCTAGCGCTTTCTCTGTTCAGAGCTCTTCCTTGTCCTTCTGTTCCTCATCCCCCTGGTTCCCTTTTCCCTTGCATACTCTGCCTTCTGTTTTCATGTGTTATCTATTTTTATTGTTAAGTCTAGATACTGCATATTCCCATATGCAATATTTGTCTTTCTTTCTTCCTGTCACCCTCTTTCCCCCACTTTCCCCTCCCTTTATATCTCTCTCAACATACAGTTCTCCTTTTACTTTCATGTCACTACATACATACACATACATTCACACTCACATTCACACACACATATACTCACACATACTCACATATATACACTCACACGTACATACATATATGCATACATTTATATACACATACATACATATATACACACATAATACACGCGCTGACTATGAGAAAAAGTATATTTGTCTTTCTGCATCTGGCTTTTTTCACTCAGTATCAATGGTTCTCAATCTATGGGTCCCAACCTCTTTGGAGTCAAACAACCCTTTCTTAGCAGTCATATATCAGATATCCTTCATATCAGATATTTACATTATGATTCATAACAGTAGCAAAATTACAGTTAGGAAGTAGCATTGAAATTTTTATGGGGCTGGAGAGATGCTCAGTGGCTAAGAGCCCTGACTGCTCTTCCAGAGGTCCTGAGTTCAATTCCCAGCAACCACATAGTGGCTCATAACCATCTATAATGGAATCTGATGCCCTCTTCTGAAGTCCATGAAAAACAGAGCACTCATATACATGAAAAAAAGAAAGGAAAGAAGGAAAGAAAGGAGGAAGGAAGGAAGGAAGGAAGGAAGAAAGTAAGTAAGTGATTTTGGGGCTGGAGAGATGGCTTAGCAGTTAAGAGCACCAACTGGTCTTCCAGATGTTCTGAGTTCAATTCCCAGCAACCACATGGTGGCTCACAACCATCTGTAATGGGATCCAATGCCCTCTTCTGGTGTGTTGAAGACAACTACAGAACTCATATACATTAAATAAATAAATAAACAAACAAACAAATAAATAAATCTTTTTTAAAAAAGAAAGAGTAGTTTTGTGGTTGGGGGTCACCACAACATGAGGAGCTGTTTGCTGTATCAAAGGGTTGCAGGGTTAGGGAAGTTGAGAACTACTGTTCAATACGTTCATAAGCAGTTTGATACATTTCTCTGCAAATTACATGCTTTCATTGTTCGTTACAGCTGCATAAAGTGCAATAGGTTGGCTCTGCATGTTGGCCACGGTGAACACTGTATCCACTGTGAACACTGTATCCACGGTGAACACTGTATCCATGGTGAACACTGTATCCACGGTGAACACTGTATCCACTGTGAACACTGTAGCCACTGTGAACACTGTATCCACAGTGAACACTGTATCCACGGTGAACACTGTATCCACTGTGAACACTGTAGCCACTGTGAACACTGTATCCACTGTGAACACTGTATCCACTGTGAATACTGCTACAATTGATGTGGATGTGCCAGTATCTCTGTCAGATGTGACCGTAGCTCAGAAGTAGTATGCTTGGATCATACAACAGTTGTAGTTTTAGTTTTTTGAGGAATCTCCATGCCAATTTCCACAGGGACCACACAGTTTACACCCCACCAGCAGCAGCATGTAAACGTTTCTTTTCTCCTGCTTCCTACCAGTTTGCTGCCACTTGTTTTCTTGATGACAGTCCTTTTGAATCGGGTAAGATGGAATCTCAGTGGTGTGTGTGTGGGTGTGTGTGTGTGTGTGTGTGTGTGTGTGTGTGTAAACCAGAGGCCAACCTTATCAGACAGAGTCTCTAATTAAAACTTGGGGCTTCCTGATTGGGCTCAGCTAATGGCCAGCCAGCCTTGGGGATCCACTCATCTCTGCCTTCCATGGCTTTTATGCATCTGCCACTGTCCCTGGCTTTTATGTGGGGATTGAACGTAAGTCCTCATGCCGCATGACCAGCATTTCAGTGACTTGCTCTTTAGTTCCTCATTACGGTTTTAATTTGTGTTTACCTGAAGGTTAAGGATGCTAAGCTTTGCCAGTGGTGGTGGCGCACGCCTTTAATCCCAGCACTTGGGAGGCAGAGACAGGCAGATTTCTGAGTTCGAGGCCAGCCTGGTCTACAGAGTGAGTTCCAGGACAGCCTGGGCCACACAGAGAAACCCTGTCTCAAAAAAAAAAAAAAAAAAAAAAACTAAAAAAAAAAAAAAAGGATGCTAAGCTTTTTCCCATATATTTATTGACCGTTTGTATTTCTCCTTTTGAGAACAGCATGCACATTTTATTTGCCTATTATTAACTGAGTGCTTTGTTTTATTTTATCTTTAATATTTGAGGGTTTTTTTAATATGTAAGGGTATTTTTAATCTTTTTTTTTCTGCATAACATTTTAATGAATATACCATTTGTATTTTCTCAGCTGACAAGTAAGACACAAAGCAAAATTCCCTTGATGCTCAGAGAATCACAAACACTCACCTGTCTTAGGATGCCTGTGGTACTGGCCATGTGGGTACCCCCAATGCTTTGTAGTGAAGAACGCCTTGCGGAGTCATTCTATCATGGGTCCTTGCTCAAGCTGTTCTTCTAAGTTGGTTTTCAGCACTTGGTGTATGTTTCTTCATTATTATGCAAACGATCTGGTTGAGGGATAGGCTTGGTGTATTCATACAGGATGTCCACGGAAGGGTGACAGCCCCCCCACCCCCCGTCAGATGTCAGATGTTGAAGCAACCTCTACCTTGCATCTGAAGGAGAAGAATACATAGATTTGTGAAAAACACTAGATAGACCTCCATTTTGGATTGGAAATAAATGCTTCCAGGCCTGTTTGGTGTTGTCCATTGCATACTGTACTGCAGCTGCCATGATCTTTACCATTGTAGAGAGAAACTGCCTCTCAAATCTGTTTCTAGGCACATGGATTTCCATTCCCTGGGGGTCCATCTTACTTCCAGTATTTTTGGTTTCCTTTAAGACAGGGTTTCTCTGTGTAGCCTTGACTATCCTGTAACTCTATAGACTAAGCTGGCCTTGAACTCAGAGATCTGCCTGCCTCTGCCTCCCAAGTTCTGGGGTTAAAGGCGTGTGCCACCACACCTGATTCTGAATTCTGATTTCTAGGTATTAATCCCTCATCTGTGTGTATGTAGTTTGTAAAGATTTTACTCTCATTCTGTTGGATAACTCCTTATTCCTCGGTAGTTTTCTTTGCTGTGCCAAGGCTTTTTAACTCTCTGTAATCTCATTTGTTAATTCTTGTTATTACTCTTGCCTGTTGAAGTCTTCTCTATAATGTCTTTCCCTGTGTCCGCAGTTTGAATTGTGCTCATTTAGTAGTTTCAAGACTCCATGTTCCATTTCACATGGAGTTTTAGACACAATGGTGTTAGTGATCACTTGTTACTTCTGGGGAGATATGAGCACACATCTCTTCACTCCAGAGAGCGCATCAGCAACAGACCAAAGTAACAAATGGCCCCCATCCGACCTCCCTGGGCCTGGCTCGGTGAACTGGTGAGTTTACTGGGGTTACTTACAAGAGCAGGGATGACCAACGGCGGCTGCACTATGAAGAAGCCTTCCAGCTATTCCTATTATTTATACAGTCTTAGGGAGGAGCCATGTGAATTTTGCTTCAGGAACTTTCTGAGTGTTGTTGTTTATTTCCAGTGTCTTTCCCCCCCCCATTTACATCCTGTTCACTGCCCTTCTTGGTCACTCCCTCCCACAATCCTGCCCCTTCCTCTTCTCTGAGAGAGTGCCTCCCACCCCCCCAATCTCCCCACCCTGGCACATCAAGTCTCTGCCAGGTTAGGTGCATTTTCTCCCACTGAGGCCAGACAAGGCAGCCCAGCTAGAAGAACATATCCCATGAACAGGCAATAGCTGTACAGCCCTGGCTCGTTTGGAAATCACTATGTAGACCAGGTTGGCCTTGAATCCACAGAGATCCTCCTGCCTTTCTATCTCTGCCTCTGGAGGGTTGGGATTGAAAGCATGCATCATCATGCCTGACCATTTCCAGAGTCTGAACAAGCTTTCTCCAGGATGGAGTGTTTCAAGATGAAGGAAACTGTGATACAGCATGCCGTCCCTTCCTCCAGCTCTAACATTCTTTCTGCCACCTCTTCTTCGATGTTACTGAGTCTCAGAGGATGAGAGACAAACTTGTTGTGTAACTTTTTCTTGGGAGGCATGAAAAAGCATCTGTTTGCAATGGATAGAGCACCAACATCAGGTAAAGTAATGATTCTGCCTGTCATAGAGGTTGGAGTATTTTCCGCCGTCTATGCCGAGCGATGCTCCACTGCGCCCTAACAATAGGCAGTCTCAGGAGTTTGGCTACTCACTGAGTCCATTTATTACACCCTCACAGTGCAGCGAAGTGCCCTTCTGAAGTGGGTGGAGGTATCTTAAGGAAAGGTGGGAATGGTAGAACACTTGTGCTGTGAAAGAGGCAGTGGTTCTGGGAATGGATGATTTAAGTGAGGGAGAGTGTGGAGGTTAACCAAAACTAAGAATGTATCAGAAACATGGAAACCTACTATATTATAAGCTAATAAAAATGTGGAGCTAAAAAAGAGTTTGAGTGGAGGAATCCTGAATAGTGGATAATACTGATCCCAGAAATCATACATTACTAAATGAAAATCCTGACACTAGGTATGGAGACCTCTCTGTGAGTGGTTGGCTAGGAAATCCCCAGAGTCCCCACTCCCCAAACAGCATGGGTCATTACTCTTGCTCTTGGTTTTCTATCAGAACTAGATTGTAAGACTCTATTGCTGGATGCGGTGCATGGAGACATCATGCTGCATCTGGAAGCTTCCTCTCTGCTGGTCAGCTTCTGTAGTGGTGCAAGTTGCCATGAAGGTTTGTGAGGGCTAAATTTCACAAAAAGTGGTTTTCGGTTTGTTTGGTTTTGGTTTTAGACTCAGTGTCATATAGTCAATGTCCTCAAACTCACTGTGTAGCCAAGGATTGTTTTAAACTTCCGATCCCTTTGCCTCTGCATCCTGATGGCTGTTGCAAATAATTGTCCTGTATAGTTTTGGTTATTTTCTGAAGCATTTACAACCAGGATAATGAAAAGGAATCTATAAGTTTTTTGCTTTTTTTTTTTTTTTGAAACCTTTCATTTGTTACCTATTTGCTTTATCTTTTAAAAATATTTATTTGTTTCGCTTTATGAGTATGTGTGTGTACTTGCATGTAGTAAGTCCACCAAGTGCATACAGTGCCTGAGGAGTCAGATGCCCAAGAACTGTAGTCACAGGTAGTTAGTTATAAGTTGCCATGTGACTGCTGGGAACTGACCCAAGTCCTGTGCAAGAGTAGTAGACGCTCTTATGCACTGGGGCCTCTCTTCAGCCCTAATAAGTACAACTGTTTGCTAAAACTAAAGTTATTTAACAGACAAATTGTTTTTTTTTTCCTGGTTATCAAATTGGACTTCTTTTTAATATACAATTATAGAGTGTTTACCTTGTAAATGCACTCTGTTTGTACCACTTAAATGATTTTAAATCATATTTATTCTTCAGCATATAACAGCACAGACAATTACTACTATTTAAAAACTCAAAAACAGCATAATACATTTGGCCTTTCCCCCACAAAAATGGGAAGTGTTTTAGTTAGGTAGAATTTTAAGTATTTTCTCATGCCAGTTGTTGTGACTTATAAATTACGATGCCGACAAAAATTATTAACAACTGATAGTACTGAAGGGTAACTAATCAAGTTACAGTACTGTGGTAAAAGGAAGGGACAAAAGCTCGTTAGGGAACTACTTAAAGTATTTTTCAAACGTTAAATCCAACATAGTATAGTTGGGCCCTAACAACAGGGAGCCCATTAATAGACATTTCCAACTTGACAAAAATATAACAAATGATGCAATATTGATTGCGGCAACAACAGTTTAAAGGCTGTCATAATGTATGCAAGTTAGATTCCCCTCTGCTTGATAGAATAGCTTCTCATTCCTTAGACAAAGACACTCTGTTCTTCAGTAGAAATATGAAGTCTTCTCGTGAAAGGCGCATTCTCATTGTCTTAGTTACAGTTTCATTGCTGTGAAGAGACACCATGACCAAGGCAACTCTTCTAAAGGGAAAACTTTAATTGGGGCTGACTTGCGGTTTCAGAGGTTCAGTCCATTATCATCATGGTGGGAAAGCATGGCCAAATTAGACCAACATCTGGAACAAGTGCATCCTCCCAATGGAAGGCAATCAAACTCATTGTCAGGACTTTATCCTGATTCTGAATTCTGGTTTAAAAATGTTCCTTCAGAGACAAGGGGAGAGAGAGAGAAAAAAAAAAGTGAGAAGAACGATAATAACTATTATAAAAAAGATGCTACCCAGATTAGAAGTTTTCACTGGTCAGTTTGCGCCTGATTCAACAGACTTGCTAAGGCCTACATCTTGAATTTTATTCAGATGGAAACAGTTTTAGGGATGAAAGACTGTTGCATGTAGCTTTTGTTAACCCACCTTAACTCTGGGAATGGACTGTGCTACCAGCCCCTGCCCAGAGAATATTGGATCTGTGGATGAAAAACACAGACACACATGCCAGTTAATCTTAAAATGCCTTTGCTAAGTCAATGACTAGGCTCTGCTAAACCTCTCCTGCCACCCCATGCATAATGAGATAGAGTGGCCATTGGCCACTCAAAACTGAAAACTCACATGGCTGGTTGGCTTTATCTCCTGACTTCTCCCTTCCCGAGTAACTCTAAGTGTCCCATCCTGCCCTCAGTCATTGGTTGTTGGTATCTTTATTGATGGATAAAGAACCAATTGGGATACAGGACCTTAGCATCAGAACCAACCCCTACAAAAGACACCACAATTCAGAAAAAGACACTGTAAAGTTACTTCCACCAAGTAACTACATGGCAGATGTCACTTGCAGCTCTGAAGGGCTCTCCCTATAGGTATAAACCACATGGTGGTCATTCTCATGGATTCCAAATATGTTGTCTTTCCCAGTGGTCCATACCCATGGAGAAATTTACTAGAAAGAAGGTCCTTCCCATGATTTATCTAATTAGATGCTTTCTGGCCTTGGCAATCTTTTTCATTCTTACAATTTATAATGTGATTTGCTTTGTATCCTAGACTGGCCTCGAACTTGCCACCCTCTTACCTCAGTCCTCTGAAAACTGGGCTTACATGTATTCGCTATCACATCTGGATTATAATGCTACTATATATTTTTAACTTTAGGCTTAAGTATCTGACATTGTTTCATCTGAGACATGTTTTGATTGCCCAGGCACAATGACAGACACCTAACACATCCTGCCATTGTAATGTAAACATCAGTAAAATCATATAAGAAAACAATGTATATTCAAGTTCAGCTACTCAGGCCTAGGACATGGCTGAGAGAGTGTTGCCAGATGTGGTGGTTGGGATGAGAACGGCCCTCATAGGCTCATATGTTTGAATACTTGGTCCCCAGTCGTTGGAACCGTTTGGGAGGATTAGGAGTGGGACCTTGTTGGAGGAGGTGTATCACTGGTGGTGGGCTCTGAGTTTTAAAAATCTCATGCTATTCCTAGTTAACTCTTTTTTTGTCTTGTGATTGTGTCTTAAGATGTAAGCGCTCAGCTCCTTCCTCCTCCAATGGGATGCTTGCTTGCTTGCTTGCTTGCTTGCTTGCTGCTATGTTCTCCACCATGGTGGTCGTGGACTCTCTGAAATTATAAGCCTCCAGTAAACTTCTTGGTTATGGTATCTTACCTCAGCAATAGAAAAGTTAAGAAGATAGCAGCCATCACCTGGTTTCTGCCTTTTGTAATCTCTGTAGTGATCTTGCTCCTGGTCCCATTAAGGCAGAGCTGCCTCAACTGTCTTCTTTCATGAGTAAAAGGTTGGAGGCCATAAAGTTACAAAAACTGCAACCGTTCACGGAATAGAAAAAGACACTGGGTAATATCTATGTATCTATCTGAGAGGACTAAGCTCAGATCCAGGCTGACTCCATGACAGTCTACAAGATGACAGCTTGGGAGACTAGGCCTAAGTTTCTGTTTCCCAGAAATGAGAACCCAGATCCAACCACAGCTGTGGGCAACCAATCTGAGGACACCTTGTCATCTGGCCTGAACTAAGAATTGGTAGCTAGAATGAATAAGTGATGCCTTGGGGAGATCTCCAGAGCCTATCCAATTGTAGAATTAGGCAGACCCCTAGAGATAGAGCTGACCAATCAAGGTAAAAGGCACATACCCCTCCCTGCAATTCTCCTAACTGATAATAAAAGCTGGGCCTGTGAGCCCACTGGGTGTCTCCATTCCCAAATGGGGAGACCCCCTGCATGCAGGAAATTCAGCTGAATAAACACTATTTGCTTTTGCATACTATTTGAGTCTGGGGTATTGTTTTTTCTGGTGATCTTAGATCCTAAAATATGTATGTATGTATGTATGTATGTATGTATGTATGTATGTATGTGTGATAACCAGAGATACTTAAAGTTAAATGGGAAAAAAATGTCATTCTTCCGTCAGGCACCTTACGGATTCTCTACTTGAGCTTGAAGATGTTGTAGAACACACCACCCTTCACCCTTCAGTTCCTCTCGAGAATGAAGAGGAAAAGTAAGGAGAGGCACCATTTGTAACTGCCATCCAGTCCCGGTGAACTGAGCCTGCATTATTATTTAATCGCCTAAGTGTTCTTATTTCCAAGGACAGGATGGACTAGAAGGCCCTTGTTACTAAATCGGCTAAAAATGGTTGGATCCAAGATGGCTACCTGAATTGTAATAAACCCCAAATGCTAAGAATTGAGGGATGAACAAAACGAAGAAAGAAACTGTTACTGATGGGGGAAAAATATCCTGTCCAAGCCCCGGTGGCTAAACTCTGTAATTGGTAGGAGTTAAAACGTTCATTATCCACAGGTCCTTACTCTAAAATGGCTGAGTTTAGAGACTAAAGAGATGCTTCAGGTGATGGACATACACCTCTCTAGTAGGGGACTAGAGTTTTGGTTCCGGCACCTATGGACAGATTGCAACTGCTTGTCACTCCAGCTCCAGGAGATCAGACATCTCTTCTGAGCTCCAGCAGCATGGTCAGTCACACATGTACAGGCCTCCCCACCCCATGTACACATACTGAAGTTTACACAGAGGGGAATAGTTCTGAGAATAAAAATTAGAAATAAACATTAAAATAAATAAATGCTGAAAATGCCTGAAAATCTTAATAATAAATAAATCTTTCAAACTACTTTAATAAAATAAAAACCATTTGGCAGAGCATCCTTGCAACATGTAACAGAATAACATCCAATGATGTTACCAAGGGAAAAAAACCTAAATAAACCTAATGACTTCATTTACTCTTAGTTGATTTAAAAATCACGAATTTTATAGGTCACAGAGATGGACCAAAACATCCTTAGTCTCCCACTAACATTGCTTTTGATAACACCTCTGATGTGTGGATTGAGATGATAACGGTTGCCTAGGTTACCTTTCAATAACTCAAGGCTGTTTGTGCTGAAAATACCAAATGTTCACTTGGACCTGAAAGCAAAAGCAGCTAAATGGAGGAAACACTCAGCCCTCACAGTGTGTCTGTCTCGTCTGCTGGCCTAACCAGTGGGTGAGATTCTACTTAGCTTTTTATGTAAACATGTTGATCATTTGAGAAATGTTTTGTCCCAAACTCTAAATCAAGGTTAACCTGACCTAGGCTTCCTCAGTCTGTCTCTCTCTCCTTCAAAGGTTAAAGGTAAATACCAGACATCGCAAATGAAAACACCAGACTCTAAAAGCACTAAAAAGAGTTCTGAGTTCCTGGAAGACCTCTACCCATTTCTAGAAAAGATATGAATATTCTTCATCTTTATCAGCATGTCTCTCTCCTTCGGTATCTGTATCCCGTGTCCAGGACCTGTCAACTCCCTGGAGAAGGAGGAGGAGGAGGAGGAGGAGGAGGAGGAGGAGGAGGAGGAGGAGAAGGAGGAGGAGAAGGAGAAGGAGAAGAAGAAGAAGAAGAAGAAGAAGAAGAAGAAGAAGAAGAAGAAGAAGAAGAAGGAAGAAGGAAGAAGAAGAACTAGAAGACTTTATTGTATTTCTGAGAAAGGGTCTTACTATGTAGGTCTGGCTCTCCTGGAACTCACTATGTAGACCAGGCTAGCCTTCAACTCCAGAGATCCATCTGCTTCTGCTTCTCAGTGCTGGGATTAAAAGTGTGCACAACCATGCCCTGCTATGGTTGACCTGTGAGCCAAGCTCATGTTCTTCCATTCTTCAGACACTGCCCTAACATTCAGTTTCAGATACTGTTTTTCATATCCCTGTGAGAAGAGTTTCCTGATGGCAGGTCTCCTGGCTAGTTTTATGTCAAAGTGAGACAAGCTTTAAACATCTGGAAGGAGGGAACCTCTATCAATGCTTCCATAAAATCCAGCTGTAGGGCGCTGTCTTAATTAGTGATTAATGGGAAGGTCCAGCCCATTGTATCATCTCTGGGCTGGTGGTCCTGGGTTCTATAAGAAAGCAGGCTGAGCAAGCCATGGGGAGCAAGGCAGTGAGCAGCAGTCAGCTCCTGCCTCCAGATTCCTGCCTGTCTCTGTTTTGACTTCCTTCAGTGATGGACTGTGATGTGGAAATGTAAGCCGAACAAGCCTCCTCCTCCCCAGGTTGTTCTTGTCTTTTTTTTTTTTTTTTTTCTGGTCATGATGTTTAATCACAGACACAATAACTCTAAGTAGGACAATGCCTACATGTCTTAACAATAGCCAATATTAAATTTTGGTGATTAAAAAAAAAATCTTGCCAGGCAGTGGTGGTGCATGCCTTTAATCCCAACACTTGGCAGATTTCTGAGTTCAAGGCCAGTCTGGTCTACAGAGTGAGTTCCAGAACAGCCAGGGCTACAGAGAAACCCTGTCTTGAAGAAACAAAAACAAACAAACAAATAAAAAAAAACATTATAAGAATTTCTAAAGTGCGCTCTCTCTCTCTCTCTCTCTCTCTCTCTCTCTCTCTCTCTCTCTCTCTCTCTCTCTCTCTCTCTGTTCCTCCCTTTCATTCCAGTAAAATGAGACCATAGGGTGGTTCCTGAGGTGCATTGGATAGGACTGTGGCTGACAAGGCAAAACCACAGGGTTAGTAAAATCATGTACAAAGAGTTCCTGCTAATTAGTCAATAGCGACAAACAACCAAACAGATGAAGGACCTACGATTAGCACATAAAGCTGGGCGTGGTGACACACGTGCCTGTAATCCTGTAACCGGAGAGCTCCGGAGACTGAGGCCAGAGAGTTGTGAGTTTGAACCAAGGCTAGTGTACTGGTTTGAGTGAAAATGGCCCCCCCAGGCTCATAGCTCCAACAGTCAGAGGATTAGGAGGTGGGGCCTCTTTGGTGGAGGTATGTCACTGGGAGAGGGATTTGAGGGCTTTAAAAGTGTGCTCTCTGGCTCCTATATGTAGGTTACAGAGGTGAGCTCTCAGCTGTTCTTGCTGCCATGTCCTCCCTCTTCTGTGATGGACTCCCACCCTCAGGAATCATACAGCCAGTTAAATGGTTTCTTTTATAAGTTGCCAAAGGTGGTTGTTTTTGTTTTTAATTTTTTTAAATTATTTTTAATATTTATTTATTTATTTATTTTTATCACAGTAATAGAAAACTAACTTAGACAATGGGACCACCTAGTGGTTCTGTACCTATGTGCTCTGTAGACCAGGCTGGCCTCAAACTCAAAAGATCTGCCTGCTTCTGCCTGCCCAGTGCTGGGATTCAAGGCATGCACCAATACCACCCAGCTACTCAACAAATGTTAACTGAACACTTTAAAAATAAACATTTACAATAAATTTCTCTCTATATTAAAAAATAAACATTTGTCTATTTTATTTTATGTATATGAGTGTTTTGCCTGAATGTATGTTAAGTGTACCCTACCACCCACTCTCAAAGACTGTGGAGGTCACAAGAGGACATCCTCCAGAGTTTGGGTTACAGCAGGCAGTTGTGAGCTGCCATCTTGCTCCCTCTGCAAGAACAACCAGTGGTCTTAACCACTGTGCAATCTCTCTAGACCCTAGAACATATATTATGTACCATTTATTTGACCTTAGTGCCAAATAATAAATAAATAACATAGCATTGCCAGTTATTTACACAGTAGTGCTCTACGCTATATATGCTCTCTCAGTAGTAACTATATTTAACTTCTTCCTTTTGTTTTGTTAGGTTTCTGTTTTTGTTTTGTTTTTGAGACTAGGTTTCTCTGTGTAGCTCTGCCTGGCCTGGAACTCACTTTGTAGACCAGGCTGGCCTTGAACTCAGAGATCCATCTGTCTTAGAAAGATAGAACCCAAACAATGAAGAAGATCTGAATTCTTTCAGGATGTTTGTTTGTTTTAGACAGGGTCTCACTGTACAGCTTTGAATTCACAGAGATCCACCTGCCTCTGCCTCCAGAGTGCTGGGATTAAAGGTGTGGATCACAGTGATGGTTATGCTACGTTATCAACTCGGTCACATCTGGAATTAACTAAAATCCAAGTAGCTGGGCACACCTGTGAGGGATCTTTTCTTAAATCATTTGAAGTGGGAAGACCCACTTTTTCTTCTTCTTTTTTGTTTTGTTTGTTTTATTTTTGTTTTTTTGAGACAGAGTTTCTCTGTGTAGTCCTAGCTGTCCTAGAACTCACTCTGTACACCAGGCTAGCCGCAAGCTCAGAGATCTACCTGCCTCTGCCTCTACCTCTTATGTACTGGGATTAAAGACTAGAGGACCCACTTTCAATCTGGATGTTTTGAGGTGGGAAAATATAGCTTTAATTCAGATCCTTTGTTGTGTGAAGAACCAACTTTAATCCAGGCCCCACACTTTCAGCTGGAAACCTATATAAAGGACATGGAAGAAGAATGCTTGTGATTTTTGCCTGCTTGCTCTCACTTTTGCTAGCAAGTCCATTCCTTCACTGGCATCACAGCCTGCTTCTTTGGGATTCCAGCATACTGAAGACCAGCTGCAACATCCATCCTGGACTGAACAGCTGCTAGATTTTTTGACCTTTCACTGATAGACACCCATTGTTGGACTAGTTGGACCACAGACTGTAAGTCATTCTAATAAATCCCCTTCATGAATGCGTGCATACATATATACATAATACATTTTTTTTTTTTTGTTTTTCGAGACAGGGTTTCTCTGTGTAGCCCTGGCTGTCCTGGAACTCACTCAGTAGACCAGGCTAGCCTCGAACTCAGAAATCCACCTGCCTCTGCCTCCCAAGTGCTGGGATTAAAGGCGTGCGCCACCACCGCCTGGCCACAATACATTTCTTAAGTTCTGTTCTTTGTGAATTTCTATTTAAACACTAGAGATTGTCAATCAATTAGAAAGTAGGTTAGTCTCTCCTTCCCTTCATCCTTCTCCCACTCTCCCTTCCTTTTTTCTTTTCTCCACTTCTTGAATCAGAGTCTCACTTTTTTCTCCTGGTTGGCCTTCAATTGGTGGGCAAACGTGACCCTCCCACCTCAGTCTTCCAAGTTGCAGGGACTACAGGCACTCACTGCCAGATGTAAATATGTTTCTGATAGTAATATGAGCTACAGAAAATTCACATGGTTGGTGGTTAGACAGCTCAGTGGTTAAGAATACATACTGCTTTTGCAGAAGACCCCAGTTCAATTCTTAGTACCTGTGTTGGATGGTTCACAACCACCTATAACTCCAGCTTCAGGAAAATCTGCCCTCCAAGGGCACTTCTACTCATATGTACATATCCAAAGACAGACAGACACATACAAGTTAAAAACAAAAACTCAAATAATTAAAATAAAAAAGAATATTCACATGATACATTTGAAGAAAAGTCTCTTTAGCAAATAGTTTTGGGCAAACTGGATACTTACATGTAGAGAAGTGAAACTAGATCTCTGTCTCTCACTCTGAACAAAAATCAATTCAAAATATATCAAAGCCATCAGAGAAAAATATAGGGAAAACACTTCAAGATGCTATTAGGCATAGGCAAGAACTTTCTGAACATGACTCCAACGGGTTTGTAAATAACAGGAACTGATAAATGGTGCCTGGTGTGGGGACTCATGCCTTTAAACTCAGCCCTTGGGAGGGTGAGGCAAAAAGATCAGCGCTTCAGGGTGCTCTTGGCTACACAGTGAGTGCTACATAGGACTCCTGTCTCAAGAAGGGAATGGATCTGGAGAGATGGCTTAGCAGTTAAGAGCACCTGTTCTTCCAGAGGACCTGAATTCAGATCCTAGCACCCACATGGATCCCAGATCCTCACATGATGGCTCAAAGCCATCTGTAATTCCGCTTCCAAGGGATCTGATGTCCTCTTATCACCTCTATAGGCACCTGGTATGCATGTGGTGCATAGACATACATGCAGGCAAAACACTCATGCACATAAAATAAAATAAATCTTAAAATCAATCTGCTGGTGATGGTTAAGGAGTTAAGTGCACTTGCTGGACAGCCGTGAGGACCTGAGTTCTGATTTCACCAACCAAGCTAGGCATGGTCTTTCACATATGGTAACACTAGAGCTGTGGGCACAGGAGGATCATTGGTTGCTAGACTTGTGTGGGTTTGGTGGTGGTGGTGAGGCAGGCAGTTAATTCCAGGGTCACTGAGAAATCTTGCTGCAAAAGAATAAGACAGAGTGCTGGAGGAGGATGCCTGCTCTGGCCTCTGTGAGCACCTAAACACACGTGAACATGCACCCAACATAGCAACCAAACACAAATAAATCTCAAAGAGATTTAATCACATTACAATACTTCTTCAAAGCCAGATGTAGTGCCACACATCTTTAATCCCAGCAATTAAGAGGCAAGGACAGGTGGATCTCTGTGACTTTGAGGCCAGCCTGGTCTACGTAGCAAGTTCCAGGTCAGACAGGGCTATAAAATAAGGGATTTCAAAAAAAGAAAGGAAAATAACAGAGTGTGATGTTCACCTGACACTCGTTTGATAGGAGATTACTATCAGAAATAGACATATAAGACCCCCAAGCTGAGGGCTGGGGAGATGACTCAGTGGTTAAGGGCACTGGCTACTCTAATTCTGAACCTTAATCACAAATGTCTGTAACTCCAGTTCCAAGGGATCTACCGCCCTCTTCTGGTCTCTGTGTGCACTGCATGTATGTGGTGCACAGACAAAGAGGCAGAAAAACACAGAAAAATTTTCCCAGCCAAACAGTAGGAGTAGAGAGGGGCCAAATTGGAGACCTCCCTCCATCTCTCCCCTTGGAGCTCAGGGAAGTCCATGGCAAAGGGGAAGGAAGAATTGTAGGAGCCAGAGGGGTCAAGGACACCAGGAGAACATGGCCCACAGAATCAACTAAGCAGGTTCATAGGGACTCACAGATTGAAGTGACATTCAAGCAGCCAACATGGGACTGTACTAGGTCCTCTGCATAGACATTATGGTTGTTAGCTTGGTGTTCTTACGGAAACCCTAACAGTGGGAGTGGGGATGTCTCTGACTCTTTAGCCTGCCTTTGGAACCCTTTTCCTCCTACTGGGTTTCCTTGGCAGCCTTGACATGGGGGTTTATGTCCAATCTTACATATCTTGTTATGCTGTGTTCAGCAGACATCCCTGAGAGGTCTGTTCTTTTCTAAAGGGAAATTTCAAAGGAAGAGTGGATCTGGAGAGAGGGGAGGTTTGGAGGGATAGGAGAAATGGAGGGAAGAGAGGCTGTGGTGGGGATGTACTGTATGAGAGAAGAGGAAAATGGGGAGGAGGAGGAGGAGGAGGAGGAGGAGGAGGAGGAGGAGGAGGAGGAATAGAAAGAAGAAGAAGAAACCTTAAACTGAACAGACAGTTTTCAATGGCAAATAAACACCAGAATAGATGTTCAACCTCTTTAGCCACTAGAGTAGCACAAATTGAAAGACAGGAGAGGTGTCCTGAGTGCCTATAATTTCATCAGAGAGGTGGTAGAGGCAGAAGGATCAAGGTCATCCTTAGCTATGGAAAGTTCAAGGGTAGCTTGAACTATGTGAGCCCCCCCCCCACACGCACACAGACACACACACACACACACACACACACACACACACTACCACGACCACCACGACCACCACCAATACCCAAAGTATCAAAACCTTACAACAGTGAAAATGTATTTCATCTCAGTCCAAATAGTTATTATCAAGAAAGCACCACATGCCAGCATGCTGGTGAGGAAGAGGAGGAAGGAAATGTTCGAGTGTACCCTTAGACACTGCCAGGAAGGAATGTAAGTTAGTCCAGCCATTACTGAAACCCACACAGCGGTGTTTCAGAAAGTAATAACACAACTACGAAGTGACTCAACTGTACCACTCCTGAGCGGACACACACACTGCTAAAAGCTACGGCAGAAGAGCTGCTGGGAACCAGCGTGCATCATGGCACTGCTCACAGTAGCTAAGTCATGGCATCTAGGTGTTCATCAAGGAAGGATATTCAGCCATGACGAAGAACAAAAGAAAATGATGTGCAGGAGTCAGAACCGGAGATCATCGTGTTGAGTGAAATCAGGCAGATCCGGAACACAAAGGTCACATGTTCTCGAATATGTAGAATTTAGGTTGTTGTTGTTTTTCCAAACCATGAAAGTCATTGTAATTGGGAAGAGAAAGGGGACCAGTGTGTAGGAATAAGACAAGAGAAGGTTATAGTTGTGAGTATAACTGAAGTACATTGTTTAGAGAGAGCCAGGTATGGTGGCACATGCTCGTAGTCCTGTAAGACCCCCCCACCCCAAGGGAGGACCTCCCTCAAGCTTCAGGAATTCGTGGTCACCCAATAACTCACAAGACATCATTCTTGATGTAACAGCAAGACGTATATTTCGGGGTCAGTCAACTGAGGCCGAGACTTGTGACCCACACAGGGGCAGACGGATGGGAGTGGAGGGTTTACATAGGGCAGAACTACAAACCAAGGAGGGGTGAGGGGGTTACCAAGGAAACATAAAAACAGTAGAAAGTCTTAAAAGGTCCCAACCCAAATTTAGTCAGGGTCATGCAGAAAACATCTTATACACTTAATTTTTTTGTCAGGATGTAACCTTGCCCAACCATTTATCTCGAGGTCAGCCAGTTCCTGGGACTACCCAGTTGACTTGCATCTTTCTTCGTGGTCAGGAATGTGTCTTCCTGCTTTGGGCCTTCCCCACCTGCAGGTGAGTTCTCTTCCCTGAGGTCTAAGGAATGTTAATTTGTCTCTCCCTTCCTCTCTTGAATGTTAATCCAGCAAGTGTCCTCTGACTCAGGGATAATGTATCCCTCCTGGAATACAGAATGTATCCCGGGGCAGTGAAGGCCTAAATCCTATATTTAGTTCCGCATTCTTGGAACTAGGGAACCTGAATTCTTTTGCTCAGGTCTAAGGGTCATAAAAACTTTCTATATTTTTCATAAGTTTTCAATATCTTTCAATCCCAGAACTTGGAAAGCTGAGGAGAGAGGATGCTGGTGAGTGTAGAGTAGGATTTATAGTAAGAGTCTGTCTGAGTCGATGGGGGCAGGCAGAGAGCTGGGTGTGGTGATGAATCTTTTAATATCAGTACTCAGGAAGCAGAAGCAGGAGGATTGTATTATTACCAGCAAATGAGAGTAAAGACCATTACCCAAATTCTTTTAGTTGAGTTAAGCAAGCCTGTATTAGCCCCACAAACTGCAAGAATAGGGGATTTTCATGGGGTTTTTGGTTATGTAGGAACTTGACAGAACATTTCAAAATTATTTGTCGGAACATCTTATCAGGGTGGAGATTAGGGTATAGGGTGTGGAACATGTCAAATTTCGGATAATAGGTCAAGACATGGTCAAACTCAAGTCTTATAGAACACAGGAATGAACTTATTTTGACCTTGTAATAAGATGGCTCTTAGTCTTTTTTTTTTTTTTTTTTTTTTGGTTTTTGAAGACAGGGTTTCTCTGTGTAGCCCTGGCTGTCCTGGAACTCACTCTGTAGACCAGGCTGGCCTTGAACTCAGAAATCCGCCTGCCTCTGCCTCCCAAATGCTGGGATTAAAGGCGTGCGCCACCGCCGCCGCCGCTGCCACCACCACCCAGCGACTCTTAGTCTTAAGATGGAGTCAGGCTGGCTCATCAATTGCTACAAGTTTGAGGCCAGCCTGGCCTACATAGAGAGACCTTGTTTCACAGTACCTCCAAAAGAAAATCTCTAAGTGGCCACGAAACCATGAAATATATTATGTTGTAAATTTAATATATACTAATTTAAAAAAGAGGGAAGGGCCAGCTCAGCTGGTAGAAGGATTCATTGAGGTGCCTGTGACACCCAAAAGTTTTCAGACTCCACATGTGCACTATGGCACATCATGGGTACTCCTTCCTCCCTGCATACCCCTCTCTCTCCTCTCTCCCTCTCTCTCCTCTTTCTCCAACCTCTCTCTCTTTCTTTC
>JANHMN010000002.1:49711836-49723346 GCA_030674055.1 Rhabdomys pumilio
CTCTCTCCCTCTCTCTCCTCTTTCTCCAACCTCTCTCTCTTTCTTTCTCTCTCTCCTTCTTTCTCCCTCTCTCTCCTCTTTCTCCAATCTCTCTCTCTCCCTCCCCTCTCTCTCTCACACATACACACTAACTGAAGTTAAATAGAGTCAAAAATAAGGCTCAGGATTTAGCTCACTTTGTCAAATGCCTACCTAGCATGCACGAGGCCCTGGGTTCCATCCCCAGCACAGAAGAAACTGGATGTGGTGGCACAGACCTGGGATCCCAGCTCTTGGGAGGGAGAGGTAGGAGACTTGAGAGTTAAATGCCATCCTTAACTTCATAGGGAGTTCATCAGGGGAGGCTACCTTGACTTTAAAAAGTGTGTGTGTGCAAGTGTGTGTGTGTGTGTGTGTGTGTGTGTGTGTGTGTGTGATGGAGATTGCCATGGAACTAGTTAAAAAGACTTTTCTGAGTATGGCAACAGGTCTGTCAGCAGAATTGGAAGTCTGTGCAAAGGCCTTGAATTGGGAAGAGATGTTGCTGAAGGAAAGGAAGGCTAGCTTAGTCCAAGATGAGGGGAAGACACAAAACAAAACAACCTCAAAACAACAGCAAAAAAACAGAGGAAGAAAGAAGAAGTGGGACTTGTACATGCTGAGGTCAGGTCATATAGATTCTAGTCTGTGCAAGGAATTTTCTTATCTTTAGAAGCCACTGAAGGACTTAAAACTGGGAATGACAAGCTGTGGGGGCTCCAACCTGTAATACCAGCATTTGAATTTGTGAGCCTGAGGCAGGAAGATTGCCACAAGTCTGAGGCCAGCCTATCAAAAAGCAAAAATAACAAAACAAAGAACTGGTTTATTTCAGAAAACCCTAATTCTGCTTTTGTGTGGAGTGCTGACCACAGAGGGAGGAGATAAGGCAATGCAGAGGCCTTTGGAAGCCATAGGTTATTTCATCACTGGTGAAATGAGCCAATTCCAGCCAGATTGGATTATATGAAAAGCAGGCTTATTGGGAGGCTGCTCCTCAGAGTTCACTAGCATCAAGGATTGAGGCCAGGGGGCAGGGGGGGAGTAGCCATGGGGAGAGGGGTTGTGGAAAAGAGAGAGAGAGATAAAGTACAGAGAGAGAAGGGAAGGAGAAGAAGAATGAGAAGAGAAGACAAAAGAGTCCAGGAAAGAGCTAGAGAGCTCAGGGTTGGAAGCAGGGTATGACAGGTAGAGATGAAGGGATGCTGGGAAAACCAGGAGGCCAGGTCTGCCTTGATGTGTGAAATATGCACCTCAGTTCCCTGTCCCTGGAGTCAAAACCAAACATAAATGTTCTAAGAGTTCAAGAGAAAGACGGTGATGATACAGACACGAGTGGGATTAGAAATTGAAATGGAAAAAATTCAGAAGTGCATTGCTTTTGATAATACATATTCCATGATGGTAAGGAAGGCATTCTTGACAGAATGACCTAAGATAGGCTCAGTCTTGTTTATGAAGTAAAAAAAAAAAAAAAAAAGGAGAGGGAGAGAGCTCTTAGGGCTGCTTGGCAAGTATCTGACATGGGCCAAGGACAAGGAAGTGGGCTTCAGGCAGGAATCTGACATTAGGCTAGAACAAAGAAGTAATTTCAGGCAGGAATCTAAATTTTAGGCTAGAACAAGGAAGTAGGCTTCAGACAGGAAAATGACTTTGGGCTAGGACAGGGAAGTTGGCTCGGATATGTTGGCCATCCTGATAAGCCTTTAGAAACAATGATCATGGAATTTTGTTTATTGCCTTGCTTGTTCTTCGACTATCGTATTTAATGTCTTGCTTTTTCCTTGACTATTTACATCTATTGTATTGCTAGTTCCTCAACCTAGAACTGACCTTAATCCTTGCATGTAATTAAAATGGTATAAAAGCAAAAAAGGAAGAGGGTAATGGGATAGGGGTTTTCTAGGGAGAGGAAATGGGGAAAGGGGATGGCATCTGAAATGTAAATAAATAAAACATCCAATAAAAAAGTACATTAAGCCAGTGTGATTTAAACTTAATTTTCAATCCATATCCTACAGTTTAAATGTTTCATAATAAAAGTTTACGTTGGAAAATTGAAAAAAGTGCCATCGATGATTTTTCAACTGTCAAAAAAAAAGTGTGCTTCTTGTTTTAATGAGAGCTCAGGGTTGAACACAGTCCTTCATGTTAAGTAAACACTCTACCACCGAGCCCCCAGCCGAAGCTATTTGTATTTTGGAAGCAGAATCTTAGGACTTGAGAATTGAATAGAAAACCGAGAACATATAAGGCTATTGAATCTAAATCTAGCAATCGTTTAGTGCAGTTATTAGGGTGTTGGCTAGCACATTAGGGAAACCTGGGGCAGCAAAATTCAAGGATGCAATGATTAGCTCTTGGCACAGTCAGTGAAATTACCAGTTTCATACTACGTGAGTAAAAGAAGCCAACAGCAAAGCCAACTCTTGCAAAAACAATATTTATGTTTGTGGATAGACTAATGTAAATACATAAATTGTTGTGGGCGTGTCTTGGGGACAGAGTGGCACTTCAGCTACTTTGTAGCATGTGCACTGTTTGAGCTTGTTTTCCCATTGTTGGAAAAGCAGTTTAGAACGTCCCAAATTTTAGACTTGGGGTTGGCTTCTTAGATAGGATTACTGAGCCAGGAGAGAAGGTGACCAGAAGTCGTGCTGGACTGAAATCTTTCGGACTCTCGCGCCTTTCCTGCAGACCACGTGTCGGGCCAGCGCAGCACCGCCTCCGCCCCGCCCTACAGCGCTTGGCTTGGGGCTAGCGACTTGCAAGCCGCCCTGGCGCCAGTGCCCGCCCACATTGCGCATGCTCCCTCCTGCCACAAGGGAGTCAGCCCTCATTCATCCAGCGCGTCGGGCTGCAGCCCCCTCCTCAAGACCCCTCCCCGAGCGGCGTGCGTCGCGCTTATGTTACGTCATCACGCTACGCCATCGCTCGAGCCTGTGAAGATGGCGGCAGCCGTTCTTAGTGGGCCCTCTGCGGGCTCCCCGGCTGGGGCTCCTGGCGGGCCTGGGGGTCTGTCTGCAGTGGGATCCGGTCCCCGTCTGCGTCTGCTGCTGTTAGAGAGCATTTCTGGGTTGTTACAGCCGCGAACGGGGTCCCCCGTTGCCCCTGTGCATCCCCCAATCCAGTGGGCCCCACATTTGCCTGGGCTCATGTGCTTACTGAGGCTGCATGGGACAGCGGGTGGGGCTCAGGTAAGTCCGTGGCTCGCGTGGTCACCGTGGGAAGACTGGTGAGGCAGTTGGGCACTGTGGTCCAGCCTTCCTGAAGCTGAAGCTGTGAGCTTGAGGAGAGCCGAGAGAATAAAGCCACTTAACCATTCCGGACGAGATTCACATTTCATTACCTGCGGTTTCACCAGAGAAAAATTAGGCCCCGTCTCTGTTAGATCATTGATAGGCACAAAGCAGTGAAAGAACTCATTTCCATGCCAGGTCACTTGACTAGTTGAATCCTCCTCAGCGAAACTTATTTTGGCGGTGTTTTCTCTGGGGTAATTGAACACAAATATTTACTAGCTCTTAGCCAAGGGCCTACTCCCCTACTCGGCGCTCCAATTCCAGCCATAATGGAGATGAGCAAAATGCTGTAACAAGACTGAATCTGGTATGAATTTCCTAAATCGATATAGAGAAATTATTTAGAGATTTCTCCAAAGGACCCGGAGTTTAAGATGAACGGGAGTTAGGTAGTTAAAGAATGTAGAAGGGGTAGTTAAAACATTAGAGGGACCCTGGTGTAGGAAGTGTTAGAAAATAAGGGCATTGTTTAGGTTAGGGGTTTAGGTGGTTGAAGAGAGTGGATAGAGTTGAGGCTGATGAGGTAGGTAGGCCGTAGACAATATGTTGTCTATCTGGTTAGGAGCCTGTACACAAAAACTCTTATGCATTCAGCCCTACAAGCTAGAAACCCAAGTGTCTTCCTCAGTACGTGGTTTCTTACACACTTCCATAAGCAGTCTGTGAAGTTCTGCCTTTTTTTTTCTTACCAAGATAAAGTCTCACTATGTGGTTCTGACTGGTCTAGAACTATATAGACCAGGCTGGCCTAAAACTCACTGAGATCCAGCTACCTGTGCCTGGGAATGCCATGTCCCCTACACAAAGGATAACAAAATGCATGTTCAAAGGCCCAAGTGCTCAACAGCTATCTGCCATCTTGTTCATCCGTGTGTGTGTTTATGTTGGTGGTTATGGGCAAGGGTAGCACAGTGCACAGGTCAAAGTCATAGGAACTTTTCGGTCCTCAAGTTCCCGTATCATGACAAGGTTCCTTTGCTGTGGTGGACTAGCTAGGCCGAGAGTTGATGTTGATGCTCTTTTGTTTTACCTCATGTTTCTCAAAAGGGGACACTGGCATTATAGGGGTGTATACTACTGTGGTTGGCTTTTGTGTGGGCTCCAGAAGACAGGATTGTGTGGCAGGCAAGTGCTTATATCCACTGTACTATCTCTTCAGACTTGGGAACACTCCAGTTGTCTGTCTTGCTAATGGCTTTTTGTTTGTTTCGTCTGTGCGTTTTAGAAATCTCAGTTTTTGTCTTGCTGTACATTGACTAGTCCTTCAGTAAGCACTGCACACATGTCGCCCAGTTGTCAGTTGGTACGTTTCTATAATGTTATGTCCTCTTCATGGCTACCACTGGTCTACTATGATTCTCACCTGGGCTGTGGGCAGCTACCCGTGCTGCTTTCTTCTTACTGGTGTTGCCCTTAGAGGTGTCTGCAGCCTCTTTCTCTTTCACTCTGACACACATTTATGCCACAAAACAGAGAGAAGGGGGAAAAAGCAATTCATAGTGAATAATGTATGCAGGGCTTAGATGTATGTGATGCATTATGGGGAAGTAGCTGTTGACCACTCTGGCCTTTGAACATGCATTTTGTTATCCTTTGTGTGTAGGGGTCCTGGAAAAGCTGTATCACAACTAAGGGGGCTGAGTGTGAGCCTGTGGTTTTGTTTTTATTTTTACTTTTTAGGTTTATTCTTTTCTGTGTGCTTTGCCTGAATGTGGTACACATACAGATGTGTGTGTCTGTATACTTGGTGCCCATGGAGGTCAGAAGGGCATCAGATCCCCTGGAACTGGAGTTGCAGATAAGTTGGAATCCCTACATGGGAGCTGGCGATTGAACCTGTGTTCTCTGCAAGAACAACAAGTGTCTTAACCACCACCTGTCTCACTTTTGTTTATGCATTTCTGGCTGGGATTATGCCTGGCTTTGTTTTGTTTTTTCCTTTCTTTTTTCTCTCAAGACAGGGTTTCTCTGTGTAGCACTGGCTGTCCTGGAACTTGCTGTGTAGATCAGGCTGGCCCCTTGGTGCTAGAATTAAAGGCATGCACCACTACCACCACCTGGCTTCACCTGTGTTTTAATGTAAAGTCAGATGTGGGGTTTCCACTTGAGTTAGGTCCCTAGAACTCAATGTTTTGGATTTGGAGCATTTTGGATTTTCTGATTATGAATGTTCAGCCTGTGTTTACCTTATTGATTGCTTATTTACACTTTCCTCCGTCTGGGAGATAAGCTACCCAGCACCTAAAGCACTGTTTCTCCTGGAGCAGACTGCCACCCAATGAAGGACCTTCTTTTTTTTCCCCCCTTTTTTGGTTTTTCAAGACAGTGTTTTTTTGTGTTAACAGATCCCTGGTTATCCGGGACTTGCTTTGTAGACCAGGCTGGCCTCAAACTCATAGAGATCTTCCTGTCTTTGCCTCATGAGTGCTGAGATTAAAGGCATGCAGCACCACCACAGATGGCTTTTTTTTTTTTTTTTTTTTTTTTTTTTTAGTTTAGAAGTCACGTTTATCTATTTTGTATACGTACAGTAGTATGCACGCACAAATGGAGGTCAGAGGACACCTTTGGGAGTTGGTTCTCCTACCATGTGGGTTCTAGGAATCAAGTGCAGGTTGTCAAGCTTGGCGGCACATGTCTTTACCTGCTGAGCCATGCCACTGGTTGTGGAATCTTGTTTTATTCAGTTGTACCTTTGTTTATCTGACCAGTGCTGATGTGGAATTAGAAAGAATGGATGATTTCTGGCCTTTGGGGGATGTAGGTACCCTGAAGGAATCTGGTGCTTGGCTTACTTGTAAAGGGGCTGCCTATGTGTGAGGGAGCGCTTGGAAGAAGGATAGGTTGAGTCTATGTCGGCATGTTCTTGCCTATAAGGAAGGCAGAATCAGGAGGAAGAGAGTTGTTTCTTCCAAGTGACTAAAGAAGGGTTGTGATGGGTCTGATGTTCGTTCAGCGGGTATCTGGAAGTCTTAGCATATAGATCTGGAAGCATCCTTATGTTAAGGGAGGTCTGCTGAGGTGAGCAAGCTTTATTGTTAAAATCTAGTAGATGAGTTGGGGTGTCTTCTTGTTAGCTCTGAGGTTTGTGCTCCCCGCCCCCTAACTGTGGGACATGAGGGAGGTCAGCAAGATAGAATTTGAGAAAACAGACTGACAGATAGCTGTGTATGGGGTGATGGCTTTTTTGTACTCAGAAAGTGCACCTTGAGAAAGCCTTCTCAGGAGCAACAAGGGATTGGTGAATTTCTTGTGCAACTTGAATAACCTTTGCCTAATTCACTCCTGTTTTTTTCCCTCCACTTCTAGAATCTTTCAGCTCTTGGGGCATTGGTGAATCTCAGTAATGCACATCTTGGCTCCATTAAAACTCGGTAAGTCTTTAATCCCCTTTCTTCAGGACGATGTGCCTTTAGAAAGTGGGTTGAGTGTATATTTGCCTATCTTTTGTCCCCACTCCATGGATTCAAGAGATTTTTTTTTTCATTCCAGGAGCTGCAGGGAGTTTGCTTTTTGTGAGCTCACCATTTCCATCTCCTAGGTTTCCTGTTCCCACCTGAGATTGGCCCTGCTTCCTTCTTTGCTTGATACTCCTACCTCTCTTGAGTTTTCCATGTCTTGTGAGATAGAAACCATAGGAAATCTGGGGATGGAGTCTTATGAACAACAGTAAATATACAGGGAAAGTCAAAGGACAGTCAGTAGGCTTCTGAAGTCTAGCTCACGTCCTCTTCACCCTCTTCTTGCTTGTCAGGTTTGAAGGCCTGTGTCTGCTGTCCTTGTTGGTAGGGGAGAGCCCTACAGAGTTGTTCCAGCAACACTGTGTTTCTTGGCTTCGGAGCATCCAGCAAGTGCTGCAGGTAAGAAGTTGCTCTTCTCTGTCCTGCCTATGTGGGTCAGTTATGGACATTTAGCTTGGACACTTAGCTCTCGGGTGATTGAAAACAGTTCTACTTTGTGGACCGAGGAGGTTAAGCTTTGAATGCAGATCTTTCTAAACTTGCTGGTAGTTTTATCTGTTAGCTTGCTTTACTTCATTTGCCCTTTCACACGCTATAATTCTCAGCTTCACCTGGTTTCCTTGCCTAAGGAGTGACAGCTCTGAAGTTCCTTCTGTAAGGACCTGTGTGTGTGTGTGTGTTTGTGTCTGTCTGTCTGTGTCTATTGCTTTGTTACTCTTTTAAAGTTCTAGTCTCTCTTCCTAACATCTGCTGTGCTTTCTGAGTACGTTGACAAGCTGTGTATGTACTAAGCTCAGGATTAAGAGGTGCTTGGACTCCACTTGAATGGCTCTTAAGTCTAATACAGGGATTGGGATATTTTCTTTATACAATGGACAACATTTAATTGGGGCTGGCTTACAGGTTCAGAGGTTCAATCCATTATCAAGGCAGGAAAGCATGTCAGTGCCTAGGCAGACATAGTGCTAGTGAAGGAGCTGAGAGTTCTACAAGTTCTACATCCTCTCCCCCCCACCCCCATCCCTTCTCCCTCTTGTTCCAGCCCGACTTGCTCTAGCCCAAGGGTTTTTATTTATTTATTATATGTAAGTACACTGTAGCTGTCTTCAGACACCCCATAAGAGGGCATCAGATCTCATTATGGATGGTTGTGAGTCGCCACCATGTGGTTGCTGGGATTTGAACTCATCACCTCTGGAAGAGCAGTCAGTGCTCTTAACCTCTGAGCCATCTCAGCAGCCTGAGTTTCACATATTGATGCAACTGCAGCCAGTAGAGAACTATCTCCCAGTTCTCAGTAGGAGGATCTCAGAGCTCACCCCCACAGTGACACACTTCCTCCAACAAGCGGGATATTTCTGCATAAACTAGGAATTTGCAGATACCGATTTAGAGTTATGAGCCATGTGGTCTTCATTAAATTTTATTTTTTTATATGTTTAAAAATGGGAAAAAAAAACATTTGTAGCTTATGGGCCGTACAAAACCAGATATTCACATGTTACAGTTGGCAGATTCTGTTCTAATGGAGATTACTTGAACTGAGAATGACATAAATAACTAGAGTGATACCTGTTATAGTAAATAAAGATTGGGCACTTAATCCTACCCTGGGTAGTGTGAATTAGCAATTATAGCCATCAGTTTACAAAATGCATTTCTATTCTGAGCAATACTTAATTTGGCTGCAAAGTATTCTAAGAATGTAAAAGCTGCATAGAGGAGGAAGTTGGTCATTTGAAGAGTTGTACACATGGCAGGTTGGTGAGGTTAAGATGGGGTGGGAAGCTGGTTGTAGAAGAGCCAAACCATGGACTTTTTAAATAAGAATTCTGGCTTTTATTCTTTGAGTAGTGGGAGTTCATTAGAGGTTCTATGTAGATTTTTTTTGCTGTGATAACACAGTGCCACAAATTGAGCAATGTGTAAAGAACAGAGTTGTCTGAATCATGGTTCTGGAAGCTGGGACTACAAGTTAAAGGGGAAGCATCTCTTGAGGATTTGCTTGCTCCGTTATAACATGGACGACAACGGTGGGAAATGGGGCTGGGGTGGGAATGAGAGTGTGCTAAGTTTCCCTCTTTAACAGACCTACCCCTGCAGTAACTGTCTATGACTTAGGGAGAGGTGCTGTCTCGGCACTATTGTGTTGGGGATTAAGAGTCCAGTAGAGGGAATTTGGAGATTATGCAAACCATAGTGGTGACAGTGAAATAGTAGTGATGACATTGTCACATTTGAAAATTACTCTCTGGGTTCTGGGTAAAGAACCAGAAAGGAGAGGCTTGAAGCAGAGGGACCAGATAGATGGCTTTAAAGGTGGTAGAGGAGAACATTGGCAGTGGCCTGGAGGAGGGGTACTGGTAGAACTGATGGGTAGGTGGGTTTGAAGGAGCCAAGTGAGCAGTCTCCTGATTGATTGGCTTTTGGGAGAAGACTTGACCAACATGATTTGTGGTCTTCAGAACACTGGAAGGCAGCCAAGGCTCAGGGAATAAAGGAAAACACTGTGAGTGTGACCTGGAGTGTTGAGTAGCAGCTCTTTCAGTAGACATCCTCTTGTGTGACCATGACCTGAAGAGGGCTTCTGTTGCTATGTTTTACTAGGGGAGTTACCAGTGCTTAACCAGCAGTGGGGATGGGGTGGGTTTTAGTGTGTGTCCTTGCCAGAACTGAGCTTTAAGTGCATACTGTGCTGTGGGAGGAGGAGTTTACTGCAGAATCTGAGCCTGACACAGCAGGCCAAGGAGATAACCAGGATTGAAAGTTGGATGGAATCCAAAGGAAGAGGGAGGAGTGAGTGAGATTGTGGGGTTGGATGGATTCCAGTGGGAGTACAGGAGGGACGAGGGAGGGGTGACTTCTGTTTATACTCAGTGGAGCTGGAGTAAGACTGATCTTGAGTCATTTTCTGTAAAAGTAAACTCAGACTGGTGAAAGTGATGTTTGAAGAGCTGGGAACCAAGCTAGACTGGATTGGGATGCGAAGCAACTGGGCGAAGAGGGGTGGATGTTAAGGATCCAGCATTGGGTAGTTTTTGGGATTTGGAGTAGAGGTTTGTATTGGCTCGAGGAAAGAATTTCTAAGATGGGAGCAAAGTCAGCTTGTGCCCATGTCAGTAGGAAGGGAAGAAGGGTTAGTATTAAGCCTATGAAGGGATCAATTATGGACAGGAGAAGGGGTTTGTAAGCCAGGAAGAAGGGAGGCTAATCAGGAAGAATGAGGGAGAACGAGGGTGCCTAAAAACCTCAGGGTTTGGTTTGGTTTTGTTCTTTACCTACATTTTCAGGTTTGGGAGTTGGAACCTAAAGTAACTCCTGTCTTTGGCTTCAGCACTGGTGGGGGAAGTTGGGATTTGCAGGTTCATTGGAGAAAGCTAACTGGAAAAAAATATAGGATTGCTGGACAGTGTTGAAGGCCTGTTTGTAGTCCATGGCCTCAATTATTCTTTCATTTTAAAATTAACAGATTGGTCAAGATGGCTCAGTGGGTAAAGCTACTTGCTGCCAAACCTGACAACCTTAGTTCAGTCCTGGACATGATGGGAGGGAAAACTGGCTCCTGAAAGATGTCCTCTGACTTCTATGCTCCTGCCTCACTCGTAGGTAGGTAGATAGGTAGGTAGGTAGGTAGATAGATAGATAGATAGATAGATAGATAGATAGATAGGAGAAGAAGACAAAGTAAATTAGTTCTGAGATAAGATATATAGCCCAGGCTGTCCTCAGAGTTCTGCGCTCAAGCCGACCTCTTGCCATGGCCCTTTGATAGCTAGGACACAGGCTGGACGATGTGCTCAGCTGCTCACAGTTTCCTAGTGAGCATTTCTGTATGTGCTGTTGGGACATGGCCTCTGGTTTAGAAGGAGGTATGTACCAAATTATTGTTTCCCTTAGGTTCTTGTGAATTTTCCAGAAAGTTCTGAAACCAGATAGCTTTCCCCCATGAGTTCCAGGGTGGTTGTGTATCAGACTTGGAGAGATGAGGCAGAGAAGTGCAGTATGGGAGAGTAAAGACCATTGCAATCCCCTACCACTCAGATCTTTTTTTTTCTTTTTTTTCTTCTTTTTTGGTTTTTCGAGACAGGGTTTCTCTGTGTAGTCCTGGCTGTCCTGGAACTCACTCTGTAGACCAGGCTGGCCTTGAACTCAGAAATCCGCCTGCTTCTGCCTCCCAAGTGCTGGGATTAAAGGCGTGCGCCACCACCGCCTGGCCACTCAGATCTTTTAAGGTGTGACTTTGTTACTTTTTTTTCTTCAAACAAATTCCTGGGACCCAGAAAAATTCTTATTTTATAATTTATTCTTACTTTTTGAGGTTCTGGGAATAGAATGTAGTGCCTCATATATGCTAGGCAAATGCACATCCCGTTTTCCAGACATGAGATACTAAAATGTAAATATGTCCTTTCTGTAGGCACATAGGTTCCTTTTGTAGCCTCCTCATTCTCTTTCCTGTCTATGGGAGATGTGATGATAATAACGACATTAGCTGTGGTGTTTCCATTTATCTGTCTATCCGTCCATTCATCTACCCATCTGTTTAATGTGCACTGGTGTTTTGCTTACATGTATGTCTGTGTGAGCCTGTTGGATCTCCTGGAACTGGAGTTGTGAGCTGCCATGTGAGTGCAGAAAATTGAACCTTCTGGAAGAGAGAGCAGCCAGTGCTCTTACCCACTGAGCCATCTCTCTACCAAGCTGTGGTATTTCTTAAAAGCCCTGTGCT
>JANHMN010000002.1:49723356-49773978 GCA_030674055.1 Rhabdomys pumilio
GAGCCATCTCTCTACCAAGCTGTGGTATTTCTTAAAAGCCCTGTGCTGTTACCTCCTGTACCCTCTTCTGGTGACAGTGAAGGTAAGGTTTGCAGCATGGGTGCTATTGTTTTTAGTCTCAGGACTCATCATCCACCATGGAGCTGGCTGTGGCTATCCTGAAGGATCTACTCCGATATGCATCCCAGCTTCCTACCCTGTTTCGGGACATCTCCACCAACCACCTTCCTGGGCTTCTTACTTCCTTGCTGGGCCTCAGACCAGAGGTGAGACTTTGCAGTTCTGGTTCTTATACTGTTTGGATTAAAGATTGCTAAGAGAACTGCTTAGGGATTAGGTGTAAGGATAAGAGAAGAGTGACTGACTGGGATGGGATGGAAGTATGCAGGCTGCTGGTGTTTGGCATCTCCCTTCTGATGTCTACTTTTCCCACAGTGTGAACAATCAGCTTTGGAGGGAATGAAGGCTTGTGTGACCTATTTTCCTCGGGCTTGTGGCTCTCTAAAAGTAAGTACTTTTGAAACTTTTAAAGTTCTCCTTAGATTCCATTCCTGGCATTTCTAAGTTCTTATCACAACAAGCATAGTGTAACGATACAATCCTGGAATAGTATCATTTAGTCCTCACAGTGAAGATATTGACTTAAATTACTTGCCCAAGATGAAGAGGGCTTGGAGCTTTGTCTGATGCTAGGTCCTCTCTCTAACCCATAAACTCTTTTCTTCATCTCTCCCTCCCTCCTGGCCCCTTTTATTTATTTTTAAATTTAGATTTTTTTTTTTAAAGTTATATGTACATTTTGCCTGCATGTATCTCTATGAGCCTCATGTTTCTCTGGTGCCTGCAGAGGTCTGAAGGTGTTGGATTCCCCTGGAACTGAAGCTAACAGATGATTGGTTTGTGAGCTGCCATGTGGGTACTGGGAATCAAACCTATGTCCTCTGCAAGAGCTGCCAGTGTGCTTATATCGGAAGCGTCTCTCCAGCCCCTATCACCTTCACCCCCTCTTTTTAATGACTACCCTAGTACCGAGCTACACTCCAGGCCCCATCCCTTAACCCCTTTTTCTTTTTGTCTTGCCTGTTTTGGATCTCTAGACTAATCTGCCTGTTTTTCCCACTGTGCTGACTTTGTTCCTGAAGCACTAACAGTTTCCTTCAGGAAGAAGGTGCTACAGAGTCTTATTACCTTCCCACTCCAATTCCTGGTTTTGTTTCTCATGATTTTATCTGCCTTTGTTCAAGCAGTGATAATAGCAGGGATTTGTCATGGGTAAGAGACTTGCCACCAAGCCTGACTTGTTTTTCCCTGCCAGTTTCACTGATAGAAGTTTTATTCTTACAGTTGCTATTCAGCACTTTTTTCCTTTCCTCATTAAGTCAAAAACTTTTCAGCTTTTCACTCTATGGCTTCTTTTTAGCCTGCCTGAATTGACTTCACTTGAAGTCACCATAAAATAAAGTAAGGGTTGTTTGAACACAAGCCCTGGGCTGCTGTAATTGTCTGGTAATGCAGGAAGCAGCTAAGCTGCTGAGAGAGAGTGAACCTTGTCTCACTTGCAAATATAATTGTTCTGGCTTATTATTAAGTTGTTAAGCTCTTTCTGTACCCAGCTTGTGCGTTAAACTTTATGATAGGTCAATGTATATCGGAAAAGTATAGGCTGCAGCGGTAGTACCCTCACGGGGCTGAAGCAGGAGGATGTGCGTTTGGAGTTAAGCCGTATCGTAAGATTTAATAAATAAATAAATAAATAAATAAACATAAAACTTATTATGATTTGGAATTGTTTATGGTTTCAACCATTTGCTGGAGATGTCGATACATATTCCTTGTGGATAAGGGTGTGTGAGTCATTGTTACCTTCAGTATGTCAAGCCTCAAAGCAGGTATTTTCAGTGAATGTATCTGTACTGAGTCTTCATTTTCATATGGCTGCTCTTCTCCATAACTAATAGAAGTTGTAAGTGGCCAGGATTTCTGGTTTTTCTTTTGTACTGTGGAGTGAATTCAGTCCAGTCACTGAGTTCTATCCTTAGCCCCCTCAGAGTTACAATTCAGTTTCATAAAACAAAATACATGGGATTACAAACTTCCTGTTTGTATTAAATGTTTCAATTAAAGTGTTTCAAAAAAGTTTAAAAAGTATTGATAGGGCTGGCAAGATGACTTGGTGGATAAGGCACTTGCCACCAAGCCCAGTGACTTGAGTTTGGTTCCCTAGAACTTCCACTGTGGAAGTTGCAGGTGATCAATGACTGGCACATCTGTGCCGTCTGCCCGTGCGAGGACAGCAGAGTCTTGGGTCATGCAAGCTGGATCTAGGGAGCTGGTCTCTAGTAAGAAGTTATGGAAAACAAGTTTCAGGATTGCCCACATTAGGGAACTAGGAGGGAAGGGAGAACTGGGAACTCTGAGGATGTCTGAGCCCTGCTTCTGGTATGAGCAAGTCTAACATATTCACAATGGGACCACTACAGCATAGAATTTGAATTCACTGTAGAGCTAGGTGGTGTTAATTCTTTGATTTGAGTCTGTGGTGCATGTAGCTGCTAGGGTAAGGTGTTCTTCTTACACTGACAGGAACAAGTGAGCTCATCACTGACAGCCACAGGTCCTGCTCATAAGCATATTTGTTTGCATTTAAGAGAGAGAAACTACATTTTACTTACAGGTCATTGAAACTAATGATGGACTTTTCCTCATTATTATTCATGGGCTCATGAGCCCCTTTTATTCTACCACAAAGAAATTGTGGACCTTAGGTGGAACACTTACTCCAGGTCTCCTCGTATCAGGCAGAGGTTTGCTGATAGACAGTGGAAACTCTGAGATTTGTTGCCTTCATTTTGCTGTCTAGCCTGTGTTGTGACCCAGTCCTGTACCCATACCACTGGGCAGTGCATTCATTCTAGCTGGGCCTCATTGGTGTGTCAGCATGTAGAGTTGGTCTGTGGGGAGTTCTGCTTTTCAGAACTGTCATTTTGGCTTCAGAAAGAAAGGTGACTGTCATTTGCAAAAACTAGCAGAGGGAGCCCAGTTGTTTTTATGGCAGGAACCAGCCCTTTCTCTCAGGAAGGAAGCTCAGAACCAGAGCTCAAGTGCAGGGTCTGTCTCTACCACAGAAACATACTGTTAATATCTGTTACCACTCTATGCATGCATCCTGCTTCCTGTGTCTAATAAAGTGAAATCTCAGGTAGAAAGACTGCTATGGGTGGTCTTCTTGGCATTGCTCCATGATCTCTTCCTTCTTCCAGGGAAAGCTGGCTTCCTTTTTCCTGTCTCGGTTGGATTCCTTGAACCCTCAGCTTCAGCAGGTAAAGGGAAGGGAGCGGCGCTAAGTACAGGGATCTGGTCTGAGGCGTCATTTGCAGCTTGTTCTTAGCTGTTAATTGTGCAGCATTTGGACCCTCTTCTCAGTTTCTTCCTCTTAACATACACAGTTACGGGCTTTTGTCCTCATACGGACTTCTGGACTTGTGCCTTGCTGTTCCTTGAGCTTGTTGCTGTTCTTCATGAGCATGAGTGTGGTGGGGGGCCCATGGCTGAGCTAGTTCCTCTCTGACCAGCTCTCCTCCCTTTTGCAGCTGGCCTGCGAGTGTTACTCCAGGTTGCCCTCTTTAGGTGCTGGCTTTTCCCAGGGCCTGAAGCACACGGAGAACTGGGAACAGGAGCTGCATAGTCTGCTGACCTCACTGCACAGCTTGCTGGGGTCCCTGTTTGAGGAAACAGAGACTGGTAGGGAACAGGGCTGTAGTCAGGAGATGGTTGGAGAGTGTGGCAGGAGAGAACAGGGGCTGGTCTGTGGAGGCTGGGTAGTGGGTTTCTGGCTAACATAAGTTACCCAGATGAGAACATAAGTAGGTAATCTAGCACAAGTGAAAAAGGGTGGGTGCTAGAGAGGGGGTCCAGAGGACTGGGAACTGATTCTCAGCACCTACATGGCAGCTCATACAAAGGAAAAAGGAGGGATGGGAGAAAGGCAGAGTGTATATGGTTGTATTGCTGCCCAGCTCCTGTGCAGAATGAAGGCCCTGGAGTAGAGATGCTGCTTTCCCCCTCAGAAGATGGTAACATTCATGTCCTCCTCCAGCTTCGGCAGAGGTTTTCAGGACTGGCCCGTTGCCTGGGGCTCATGCTCAGGTGTGTACATATTGAATGGAATGGGCTTGGGGCTGGAGAAGTTGCGGTGGGTATGTGGGGTCAAGCTGGGATGACTGCTCTGAGGTTCTCTTTTCTCTGGTTCTCTAGCTCTGAGTTTGGGGCTCCTGTGTCCGTTCCTGTGCAGGAAATCCTGGACCTCATCTGCCGGATCCTCGGTATCAGTAGTAAGAATATTGTGAGTGGCTTTGCCTTTTGCATTGTAGCCTTGCTTAAGTCCCTGGGCGCCTGGACACCACCCAGCTGTCATCTCTGGAGCTGTCCCTGAGGCATGTGTGACTGTTAGTAGACTCAAACAGAGCAGAGACACCTGTGGCCAGTGCAGACAGTGAATTTGGGCATGAGCCAAGGCATCATTAAAGGGCTCAGTCATAGTCAAGCTCTCCTCTGCAGGATTGGAGATGGGTTTGGGTTGAGTTGGGCCAGGGAGTTGGCTCATGTTATACAATCTGATATACCTGCTCTGTTTCTGTCTTTCTCTGGTTCTTTTTCCATCTTACTGTTGCTGAATTTTTCTCCAGAACTTACTTGGAGATGGTCCCCTCAGGTTGCTGCTGCTGCCCTCTCTCCACCTTGAAGCCTTGGACCTGCTCTCTGCACTGATCCTTGCGTAAGTGAGCTTGGTCATGGTGTGGAGAAGGGAATGAACGTATTGGAAATGAGGGCCACCATTCCATTCTCTGCCCCTAGGTGTGGAGGCCGACTCTTGCGTTTTGGTGCCCTGATCAGCCGGCTGCTTCCCCAGGTTCTCAATGCCTGGAGCACTGGGAGGGACACTCTAGCTCCAGGCCAGGAAAGGCCTTACAGGTGATTGCCCACAAAGGGAAGGCCGATGGGAGTGGAGAGGAAGGGTGAGAACTCTGGGCCCTAGGGCTCTGGGATGTCAGCTCTCTGTTCATACCCTCCTTTCCTTGTTCCTTCTCTAGCACCCTCCGGACCAAGGTGTATGCCATCTTAGAGCTGTGGGTGCAAGTTTGTGGGGCCTCAGCAGGTATGCTTCAGGGAGGGGCCTCTGGAGAGGCCTTGCTCACCCACCTGCTCAGTGACATCTCCCCCCCAGCTGATGCTCTTAAGGTGAGTGAGACCTGGGCTCCTGTTCCCCTGGCTCCTGTGCCTGTTTCCTGACTTACTGTCCTGACTTCCTGTTTGCCTGTACATGTGACTGTGTTTCTTTTTACCACAAGCTGTGCAGTACCAGGGGAAGCACCGATGGAGGTTTGCAAAGTGGGAAGCCAAGTGCTCCTAAGAAGCTAAAGCTCGATATGGGGGAAGCTTTGGCTCCACCCAGCCAAAGGAAAGGAGATAGGAATGCCAACAGTGATGTGTGTGCAGCGGCACTGAGAGGTGGGTTGATGCGACTGATGAACCAGGCAGAGTGGAGCAGTGTGAGCAGTGTGAGCAGACAGCCATGCAGTCTTGAGCACTCTTCTGCCCTGCTTTTAGATTGGGGATCTGGTAATTTCTCCTCATCTTTCAAGATCTCAGTTTAATTTAGTCAAGCACTTTACATATGCACTGTGTGTGGCAGGGACGATGTGAGCACTTGTGGGTGGGGATCCACGCATCCTTGCCAGTGGGGTTCATATGCAGTGTAGCAGGAAGCTGGTGAGGATTCCCTGCATCTAGTGCATCTGAGAATGGAGCCAGACGTTAAGTGGATGCCATGCTGTTTGATGACTCTCCTTTGGGTCCCATGTATTTTTACTACCTGCTACCTCACTGTCTAAGGTGAGGCCAGTTCTCCTCAGTATACAGATGTAGTACATTACCTGCATTATCTGTCATCCCCATTTTACACTGGTGGAAGAAACAGAGTAAATGCCTTGCCCCTGATAGGCAGTGACAGAACTGGATGCTCCCTACTGCTTGGTGCTCTTGCCTTCCTGTCTGCCTTTGACACATCATTCTCTTCTCAGGCCTCAGCCAGACCATCCTCATGTGCGGGCCTCTCATCAAGGAGGAGACTCACAGGGTTAGTTAGTAGGGATGGATCCTAATGGAGGGGAGGGACCACTGTTCTCTGCACTTGGGAGTGTTTACCCCAAAGGGGGATTCATTGAAAGCTGGGAACAAGGCTCTGGCCTTGAAGGTAATGTTTCTAGACTCACGATATTTTCTTTTCAGAGACTTCATGATTTAGTCCTGCCCCTGGTCATGAGTGTCCAGCAGGGTGAGGTCCTGGGCAGCTCTCCTTACAACAGTTCCTGCTGTCGCCGTGAGCTCTACCGCCTGTTGCTGGCTTTACTGCTAGCACCTTCCCCTCGCTGCCCTCCTCCTCTAGCCTGTGCCCTGAAAGCTTTCTCTCTTGGCCAATGGGAGGATAGTCTTGAGGTAATTGCTGACTGGGTCAGATCTCTGATTCCTGGGTTCTCCTGTTCTGATGCTTGCCTTGTGAGACCCTGTGTTCCTGATGCCCTTTTTTTCTTCCTCAGGTCTCCTCTTTCTGCGCAGAAGCTCTGGTGACCTGTGCTGCTCTGACACACCCCCGAGTGCCTCCTCTACAGAGCTCAGGCCCTGCCTGTCCCACACCTGCCCCCGTTCCTCCTCCTGAGGCCCCATCTTCATTCAGGGCCCCAGCCTTCCATCCTCCAGGTCCCATGCCCTCTATAGGTGCTATGCCATCTCCAGGCCCAGTACCTTCAGCAGGCCCATTGCCCTCAGCGGGCCCCATGCCCACGGTAGGCTCGATGTCCTCAGCTGGCTCTATGCCATCCACAGGCCCAGTGCCTTCTCGCCCTGGACCTCCAGCAACAGCCAACCACTTAGGTCTCTCTGTCCCAGGCCTGGTGTCTGTTCCACCCAGACTCCTTCCTGGCCCTGAAAACCACCGTGCAGGCTCTGGTGAGGATCCTGTCCTTGCTCCTAGTGGGACCCCTCCGCCTAGCATACCCCCAGATGAAACTTTTGGGGGGAGAGTGCCCAGGCCAGCCTTTGTCCACTACGATAAGGAGGAGGCATCTGATGTGGAGATCTCCTTGGAAAGCGACTCTGATGACAGTGTGGTGATTGTGCCTGAGGGGCTTCCATCCCTGCCACCTCCACCACCCTCAGGCACTCCTCCCCCTGTGGCTTCTACTGGCCTACCAACAGCCTCCCCTCCTGTGCCAGCTAAGGAGGATTCTGAAGAACTGCCTGCAACTCCAGGGCCTCTACCTCCACCCCCACCCCCACCTGTTTCTGGTCCTGTGACACTTCCTCCACCTCAGCTGGTCCCTGAAGGGACTCCTGGAGGGGGAGGACCCACAGCCATGGAAGAAGATTTGACAGTTATTAATATCAACAGCAGCGATGAAGAGGAGGAGGAAGAAGAAGAAGAGGAGGAAGAGGAGGAAGAAGATGAGGATGAGGAAGAAGAAGACTTTGAGGAAGATGAAGAAGAATATTTTGAAGAGGAAGAAGAGGAAGAAGAGTTTGAGGAGGAATTTGAGGAGGAAGAAGGTGAATTAGAAGAGGAAGAAGAAGAGGAGGAAGAAGAGTTAGAAGAAGTAGAAGATGTGGAGTTTGGTTCAGCAGGGGAGGTGGAAGAAAGTGGACCTCCACCGCCAACGCTGCCACCAGCTCTGCCACCTACAGACTCCCCCAAAGTACAGTCCGAGGCAGAACCTGAACCTGGGCTCTTACTGGAAGTTGAGGAGCCAGGGGCAGAGGAGGCGCCTGGACCTGAGACTGCTCCCACCCTGGCCCCTGAAGTGCTCCCTTCCCAGGAGGAGGTGGAGCAGGAAGGGAGAAGCCCTACAGCAGGGCCACCTCAGGAGCTTGTTGAGGAGGAGTCCTCCGCTCCTCCTGCCCTGCTGGAAGAGGGCAATGAGGGTGGAGATGACAAGGTGACACCCCCAACTGAGACACCTGCAGAAGAAGAAATGGAGACAGAAGCAGAAGCTTCAGCTCCCCAGGAAAAGGTGAGAGGGTTAGCTGTGGAGGACCCTGGGTGAGGCAGTGGAGCTGGCAAGGCAGCTCTGTTGGAAACATAGTACAGTCAGGCTCCAGTTGTTGGGGGACGACTCACGTGGAGACTGAGTTGCATGTTTGCTATGGTGGGGGGCACCCTCTCATAGGAGAATGTGATGGATGAGGGACTGGGGGGGGGCAGCTTTGGGGATATAAATTTAAAAGGGCACGGTAGGAGCTGGGGGTTGCTCCAATCTGACATATTTTTCTGTGTGTGACTTTGAATTTTGTGCCTTTGTCTCTAAAAGGAGCAAGATGACACAGCTGCCATGCTGGCTGACTTTATCGATTGTCCGCCTGATGATGAGAAGCCACCACCTGCTACAGAGCCTGACTCTTAGCCCCTTCTGCACCCTGTCACTTTGTATCCAATAAAGTTATGTCTGTAGACACTTGTGCTGCTTTGGCTCCTGCCACACTTCTCAGCCTCGCTGGAAGGGGTGCTGGGTTTGTTGTATCCTCTCCACATGTCCCCACTGCTGTCTTCAGTGACTTGAGGAAGGGCCACTGGCTAAGAGACGTACCCAGCCAACTGCCTGTCACTAAGTTAGTTTTGGAGTTTTCAGTTCTTCTCTGCTCTTTTCTGCAGGAGCTTGATATGTAGCCCAGGCTGGCCATAAATCCACAGTCTTGTTTAAACCTTCCTTGTTCCAAGGGCTGAAGTTGTAGTTGTGCCCCACCCACAAGCATGTCTGCTTTTCTGTTGTTAAGTCTGAGCTGAATTGCCTGTGGGTAGGACTGTGGAAAACTGTGTTTTGTTTTTGTAGTGCAGGGCTAGCATTTTGAGGAGGTTAACAGTTGAATTAATTTTTTGAAATGTGAATAGGTTTAAGGATAAAATTCTCTCCTAGTTATTTTGAAAATTTTCAAGTTTTTGGAGAAATTGTAAATATATAACCTTTTCTATTCACCATTGTCAGTATTTGCTCACATTAGCTTTCTTTCTGTCTATGTAGATGTCTACAGATAGCCCTATATATACTTAATGTCATCTGTGTTTGTATGTTGTGTCTTTGATTCAGAGAGTAAGTTGAAGACACCATGGCCTTTCTCTCCTAGGTCTTCAGTGTTGTCTGAGATTGAGAATTTAGTACTGGGGCTGGAGAGATGACTCAGTGAAAGCACTGAGTGCTCCTCCAAAGGATGCAGGTTCAGTTTAACAGCTACATAGCAGCCCATAGCTGTCTGTAACTTCAGTTACATCTGACACTTCTGGTCTCAGTGGGTACCAGGCATACAAATGGTATACAAACACGTGCATGGAAACACCCATACGTGTAAATTTTAAAACATACATACTGACACCCTCCCCCGCCTCAATAATACAAACACCATGGCCTGGAAATACACTCAGTTGAAACACAGGGTTCAACCCCAACACCACATGAATGAGGCATGGCGATGCACGTTTGTAATCCCAGTACTCAGGTGGAGGATCAGAGTTGAAGTCACACTTTAAATTCATTGTGAGTTCGAGGCTCGCCTGAGATACAGGAGACTTATCTCAACCCCCAATCCCAGACAGAATAACAAAACACAAACAATATCATCAAACCTAAGAGAAGCTCCATGACTCATCAGTCAGATGGTCCTGACCTCAGAACTCGACTGTGTTAGAACAATAAGGATGAAAGCTTTTCACCTTTATATATAATAAACTATGTGAGGTATTCAAACTTGACTATAATTTATGCTGGATGTTTTTGCCCAACTGTCAGTGTGACTACTTTGGTGGGCCAGGCTACCAAGTGGGTGGGTTAGCTGTAGTTAGTGCAGTACTTTGAAGTGTATGGTAGGTTTATTGGGGTGTAATTCCATTGTAAAGAAAGTTTGTATTGTCCAGATGGTGACAGTCTAATTTATTTGTAAAATTTTATGCCTGGGCATTTTTCACCCCTGAGAATCAAGAAGAGTTTTTATTAGCTGAAGACAACCATGGAAGGATCATTGATGGCAAGATTCCTAGTGACTGCTCTCTCAGATCTGGAAACTGCATTTAGGGGATCAACCATAGGACTAGACAGGTTTTTTTTTTTCTTTCTATTATCCTGAATATATAACAATAATGGCTAATATATTCACAGTTCAAAGATCCACAAAGGTTTGCAGAGATGTGCTCTGATTTCTGGTCTGTCTATAACGTCTCCCAGGAACAGTTTGTGTGCTCAGTGTTAATGTATTCTAGAGATAATTGTGTGTATTTGTAAGCAGTTTTGTATAAACATGCTTTTTTTTAAAAATAGTAATATAACTAGACCCTAGGCTGTCCCCTCTTGACACTTTTCTTATTGGTAAATACTCATAGTTACAAGTATGCCATAGCCACTTCTCATAGTATAACAGCAGCTTCTACTGATAATATATGTATTTTTTGGGAAAAAAAAAAACCCAAAGATCTACTCAAAGTCACAAAGATGGCACAGATGAGTAGAGTGACAAGGTTGCTCCATCCAGTTCTTGGTGATTCTGTTTACTAGAATATAACAGTGTTAAGACTGTCTGTTTGATGTTGCAGTAATAAACTCTGCTTTCCAGGATGGGGACAGACAAAAGTTCCTGCCCAGCCTTTGTACTGTTTGCAGGCTAGAGGTGTCTGGATATGGTCATTGACAGATGATAAAATCTGTGTCAATACAATGGGAAACTAAAGCAAGGAAAGCTGCTATATAGTTTGTATGGGAGTGGTTTTGTTTTGTAACATTGATGAAAAAATTCAAACAAATTGAATTATAGATAACATACCACCTCTCTCTGTCTCTCTGTCTCTGTCTCTGTCTCTGTCTCTGTCTCTGTCTCTCTCTCTCTCTCTCTCTGTGTGTGTGTGTGTGTGTGTGTGTGTGTGTGTGTGTTGGGGGAGCAGGGGAGCTGGGCAGGGGCTAAAGGTTAATACATATTTAACTTGCTGTTCTGGGAAAATTAGTTTTCTAGGTAGGACACAAGTACAAAAGTTCAGAAACAAGCATTTCTGTGTTACCAAAGAAGTTAGTTTAAAAGGGTGGATATGGGGCTGCGGAGAGGCCAGAGGGGCTGCAGTGCCTGTGGTGGAAGCTGCCCGGGGAGTAGGCAGATGAATGACATCCTGTGACTTATGTTTTAACATCTGTTGAATGTACTTGGAGAATAGTTGAAATGGAATAAGGGAGGTAGCAGAGGCACAAGTAATTCATTTAGGAAAGTTGATGCTTCCCACCAGGGTTGGAATCTGGGAACTTTTTAAAGGAACATTGATAAAAATTTGAAGTTCATTCCATTTTCCACACAGAACCACCTCACTGTCTTGACAGCTGCCTTAAATTCTTTTAAGTTGGGCAGTGGTGGCGCACGCCTTTAATCCCAGCACTTGGGAGGCAGAGGCAGGTGGATCTCTGAGTTCAAGAGGCCAGCCTGGTCTACAGAGTGAGTTCCAGGACAGCTAGAGCTACACAGAGAAACCCTGTCTCGAAAAAAAAAAATTAAAAAAAAAAAAATTCTTTTAAGTCTGTCCTGTGGAGGTGGGTGATTTTGGTGCGCACATCAGTGGGCACATGAGCGAGCAGAAGCTGGCTCACACTGTTTTTATGAGTTCACCAGCTGAGTTCCTGGAGAAGGAGATGCTGAGCACGTCTTGGAGCTCTGCCAGCCTCTGCTTGCATGCAGGACGAGTGTGCCCAGTGCTGTCTTTGCTGGCTTGCTACGTGGCACAGGCCCATCATGTAGCTTTAAACCATTTTTTTTTTTCTTGTAGATTGGGAAAATTGACATTTTGGCATGTCCTTTTTTTTTATTTTCTTAAAGTTTGTCTTTTGACTGGTTACATTTTCTGTTTGCCATCTTAAAATGTTTTATCTGATTTTCTTTTTTTTTTTTTTTCTGCTGAGGATTGTGCATACTAAACCATAAGTAAGCTCACTATCCTGGAGTTCCAGGGTAACACTGCTACCTCTGGACAGTTTAATTTTGATTTATTATGTTTATCAGTCTTTTACAGTCCTGCTCCCCCCTCCCCTCTCTGTGTGTATTGAAACTAGGACCTCACATGTCACATTTGGCATGATTTTTACAACTATATCCCTAACCTGTATATATGTGCACCTGAGTGCAGGTGACTGTAGAGGCCAGAAGTGTAAGAAGTGTGCAACTGGAGTTTACCAGGGAGGTGAAGTGAACTCTGGTCCTCTGGAAGGACAGTAAATGCTCTTAAACACTCAACTCTCTCCAGCATGGCAGTATTTTATAATCCTTGGGTCAGATTATTGGATGGGCTTCATTTGTTTTTCCAAAGACTTCTTTATAATAACATATTTTTGTGGGGTTTTTTTTGTTGTTTAAATTTTGGTTCATTTATGTATATGGTACACTGTTGCTGTCTTCAGACACACCAGAAGAGGGCATCAGATCCCATTACAGATGGTTGTGAGCCACCATGTGGTTGCTGGGAGTTGAACTCAAGAACTCTGGAAGAGCAGTCAGTGCTCTTAACACTGAGCCATCTCTCCAGCCCCATGTTCTTTTAATATGAAAACTTTTATGATTTTAATTTTTTGCTTTTAAAGTTTTTACCCTAGTGCAAAATATTAGGTACAAATTAAATCTTAGTATTTTCTCCAGATTCCATTTTGGAAATTTGCCATGCTTTTATACAGTTGTGATTCCTGTCTGGGTTTATTATCTCTTCTACTTTGTTTTCACTTACCTGACTGTATACGTTTGTTGTGCCTTTGTTGTGTGTCTGAGCGTCTGGTAGGAAGAGTAGTTTACTAAGGTGTGACTTTGCTTTGCTTTGTGGGAGAAAAGTGATAATTGGTAAGGGCCAGAATGGGACAATCATTGTCCAGACTAGTCTAGATTTCTGGGTAGGCAGTGAAGGGAGTAATGAGTCTATATGTCCCACATGGAGCTCTTCCACAGTCTTCTAGAATGTGCTTCTGGCCAGGGGAGTGAATGTTCAGATAGCCAAGTGGTTCAAATGCCAGTGATCATTCTGAGTGGGTTAACGAATCACCTAGAGAAGGGTTTCTTGCTGCACGCTTGTCAAAATCATTTGTTTCTAAGTCTTGTCAGCTATGAGTCACAACAACATTGGAAGTTAGAAAGGCTGATCTTTAGACTCTTTGAGCATGTAAGGATTTTTAAAAAATATGCACGAGGGTGTAGTTTAATGTAGTTTGCCTAGCCTGTGGGAGGTGTTTTGCTTAATTCCATAGTACCACCAAACCAAACCAAAGAAAAGCCATCTGCATACAATGGTCGGGAATCAGACTGCTAACTTAGGGTCTTCAGCTTTACCACCGCAAGAGGAGGACATGCTTTTATAGAAATGGAGAGATGCAGAAGGTTCAGTGAAGGGGGCACAAGGAGGAGTTGGCTGGTACTAAGGGTGGTACAGGGTTTGGAAACCTTGTGTGGGAGTTGGGGCCTTATTCCAAGAAGCAGAGATTCTTTAAAAACGTTCTTGAGGGAAGTGACTTAATTCTGTTTTCAGTGAGCCTTGGGAATCTGTGGAGGCGAGTTGGAGCTCAAGAGACCCAGCAGTCTAGGGAGGTCCAGCTGCCCTGGCATTTGCCATGTGCTATGCACTTGTTTTAGGGTCTCTCGCTGAAGGCTGCTGGGCCAAGTAGTCTGGCTCCCCGCTTCTCCCCAGCGGATAGCCTCCCAGCCTTGAGGGTTCCATGGCTACTCAGCATGATGAGTCAGCATCTTCATTGCTCACACTCCTTAGAGATGGGGCTTTAGAAAGAAGGTAGCTGGAACCTGTAGATAATCCAGTCAAGCAGAAAGGCCTAGAGAGCAGGGGGAGGGGGAGGTGTTGGGGAGAGTAGAAGATTTACATTCTGAGTGCTTACATTGCCTCAGCAGTGCATCAGCAGGTTTGAAGCTTCGGGAAACAAGCTGCCTCTGGGCTCAGTATATTAATAACATTACTTGAATGAGTGATGCCTCTGGGTAGCAGCAGCTGGGTGTGGGCTCTGAAGCCCCATGGTTGAAGATTTGGGGAAAGGATAAGTTACCCAGGGAGTTGAACTGAAAAGAAGTGATGTGAAATGGAACCCTGATAATATCACATTCAGGGGCAAAAGGAGCCATTCAGGGAGAGCAAGGTGCCTGGAGAGGGCGGGGTCTTGGCAAAGACAACTAGATAGGAGGGAGATGCTTCTGGCTGGCTGCGCATGACCATTGGCTGTGTCTACCCCCCTTCTGCTGTGTGTGTACCCACATCAAGTACATATGTGTACACATGCGTGCTGCTGTGGAGGTCAGAGGACACTCCTATGGGAGTCAGTTCTCTTCTGGGGATTGAAGTAAGATGGCTCTGGCAGTGCCTTTGCCTTCCTGAGCCTTCTTCCCCATCCAAGTTCTTCATGATTTTACTTCGTCTCGACTTGAGGTGTTCTAAGGTTTCCTTTTACTTGAACCTCACCTTGCGTTGATGTCCTTACCTTTCTGTTGACAACTGTCGGGTTTACTGTATCTCGTTTGTCCAGCTTCCGTTTGTTAGCTTAGAGCTTAAGCCACACGTTTGGGTCTCAAGTACAAAGACTCTAAACCCGCTTTCAGTTTGATAGGCTCAGCCCATCAACGAGCCTGGAGGGGACTTTCCTCTTTCACCCTGCCATCTGTTTACCTGTCAGTCCCTTGAGCCATTCATTCATTCTCAGGTTTCCTTCACAGAAACAGTCCTTCCTGCAGGTTCCACATGCTGTGTGCAGAAAGAGGTAACAAAGATGAAAACAGTCACTGCCTCCAAGCACCTGCAGGTCTTGGGAAGGAGAAAGGCAAGTGTAACCACAGTGACCTAAAATTCTTATGTGAGGCCAAGCATGGCAGTGAGAAGATAAGTGTGCCTTTCTTCTCAGCATTGGGGGTGGGGGGTGGGGGGGAAAAGGAGCTTGATCTACATGGGGGATTACACATCAGCCAAAGTTATATGGTAGATCAACCCTCTCTCTCTCTCTCTCTCTCTCTCTCTCTCTCTCTCTCTCTCTTCCCCTCCCTCTCCCTCTCCCCCCTCTCTCTCTACCTCTCAAATCAATCAATCAATCAATCAACCAATCAATCAAACAAGTCCTTATGTGATTGGAGCATAATCCTTTTTGTGATTGTGAATCACAAAGGAGCCAGTAGTTGGGCATCAGAGAGTTGGGCATAGTGGGAGCACTGAAGGCCATCCAGAGGTTCCCAGAGTCTATCTAGCATTTCAGAGCTCAGGCCAGAAGGAGAGAGTCCTCCACCAGCTTTAAATGGCTGGAGACAAGAACAGTATATATTTTCTTATTTATTTTGCTTAAAACAACAACAACAACAATGAAACATTTTTGAAACCATTTGGTGGTGGTGCACACCTTTAAACACAGGACTCAGGAGGCAGAGGCAGGTGGGTAAGTTGGAGGATCCCGAGGACTACACAGACAAGCCCTGTTTTGAAAAGCAAAACAAAGCAAAATCCAAGTTCTTTGAGAATTTCTTGCATGAGTATATTACATAATTCCCCCCTTCTCCCTCCCAGCTCTTGCTCCTCCCCAGCTCCTCCATTCCCTGCCAAGTTCATGACCTCCTCTGTAATTATTATTGTTACATTTTGACATTTACACTATTGCAGAATATGTCAGCTGAAATTTTATTTCTCTGAAGTTTCCACATCTGTAGAAAGGGTAACAGTGTACCAGATCCAGACACTGTAAACGGAGATTAAACACTAATCCATTACAGGCGGATCCTTTGTGGTAGGTAGTTGTGATGTTATGATACTTAATTTCTTTATACTCCTCATTTCTTTCCTTTTTCTTTTGAGACAGGGTCTCATGTGTAGACCAGGCTGGTCTTGAACTCAGAGATCTGCTTGACTCTTCTTCCCCAGGAGTAAAGGCACATGCCACTACACAGTGCTCACTTCTACACTTTATTTAAAAATTTGTTTTGTTTTTTTGAGCAGGACAATTCCTTGGACGAATAAAGCAGGAAGATTATAAATTGAAGTCCAGCCTGGACTGTAATAAGAGACCTAAAACCATAATTAAACACCCAAAGAATTGTTGCAATTGAAATCTTTCCAGCTATCCCACTAGTGTCCTTTTTTAAAAAAGTTATTATTTTGTTTTTGTTTCTTGGAAACAATGTTTCTCTGTGTAGTCCTAGTTGGCCTGGAACTGAGTCTATAGACCTGGTTGGCTTGGAACTCATAGGTCTGCCTGCCTCTGCCTCCTGAGTGCTGGGATTAAAGGCATGCATCACTACGCCTAGCTGCACTGGTATTCTTTAATGCTGTTCGTGGACTTAAACCTTCTATGTCACCTCATGGCATATACTGTGTCCCATCCATGACATAAACTTCCTAATCCCATTTCTGAGCATCAACTCGTTTTGGACTCCTGAGTCCCTTATCCTGATCTCCACTGTGGGCACCTCTGGTAACTCCTGCTTAGCTGCTAAAGTTTACCATTGACATTGTCTAGACTAGAGATTGTATTTTCTTTTCTCTAGTTAAAAACAGAGTTGGGGGCTGGAGAGATGGCTCAGTGGTTAAGAACACTGACTGCTCTTCTAGAGGACCTGGGTTCAATTCTCAGCAACTGTACATCAACTCACAAACATTTGTAACTGTAACTCCAGTCCCAGGGATCCAACTCCTGGTCTCTGTGTGCATGGCATGCATGTGCACAGACACACATGCAGGCAAAACAACTATACACATAAAATGAATAAACATTAAAAAAAATAGAACTAGGAGATGGCTCAGTAAAATGCTTGCCATGCAAACACTAGAACCGGAGTTAAAAGCCCAGAATCTATGTAAGAAAGCTGGTTGCAGGGACTGGGAGGTAGCTTTGTGGTTAAGAGTGCTGGGTCCTCCCTCTTTCAGAAAATCTAGCACTCATGTTAGGGTGGCTCACACCCACCATAACTTCAGCTCCAGGTACATCTGATGCTTTTGGTGATATGTACATGGTGACTACTCATGTACATTTCTACACATGGCCTTATATGTGTACCTATGGGCACCTATGGGTAAAGAATAAAAGCTGAAGAAACAAAATCCTGGGCCTTCCTAGATGGCCAGCCTCCTTTGTATAGTAAGCCAGTGAGAGACCTTGTCTCAAAAAACCTGGTAGAGCAGGCATGGTAGCATGCTTTTAGTCCCAGCATCCAGAAGGCAGAGGCAGGTGTATCTTTGTAAGTCTAAGTCCAGTCTGGTTGCCATAGTTAGTTCCAAGGCAGCCAGGGTTATGTGATGAGACACTCTAAATTTTTTTTTTAAATCAAAAATAATATCTCATCTTTGGGGGCAAGAGATGCTTGAGGCAGACTCACTGTAACTTAGGCTGGTCTCAAAGTCTAGCTCCTTCGGCCTTAGCCTCCCCAGTGCCTGGGGGAGTGGAGGGAGGAGGGAGGGAGAAAGGAAGGGAAGAAGGAAGGGAGGGAGAAAGGGAGGGAAAGTGTGTTTAGCACACTATTCAGACTTGTACCTTCTAACTAAAAAGGTGCCTGCCAAACAATGCCACATGTCTGATAAAGATTTATGGTAGAATTGGCAGACTATCAGGTTCTCACCGATTCTAGCCACATAATTGCCAAGGGTGGGGCTTTGACCACTGAAGAATGATGAAGACAAAGCCCAGTTTCATGGCTTGTATCATGGGAGTTCTTACAGATCCGGCTGCGCAGTGGAGACCATGGTAGTGGAGCACAGCATGCGCTCACGTTTTGTTGTGTGATAGAAGCACATATGTGAATAGGTGAGAGGCAGAGCCAGCAATTGACTAGATTGCAGGCTGAAGGAAAGGAACTTTTGCCATGTCACTAATTGGTGGTTTAGTAGAAAACTGAACCAAACTATTGGAAAACAGGATTTAAAGAGAAACTACCCTATTGTCCAATGACTTAAATATCTTTACATTTTAATAATTTATATTTAATCAAAAGGAGAGTCATGCGTTTGTGTGTGTGTGTGTGTGTTGTTTTGAGATGATCTCATAGTGGTCTAGAACACCATGTAGAAAACCAGGCTGGCCTTGAACTCACACAGATCTGCCTGGGGTTGAAGGTGTGCCCCACCACGTTCAGCCCTTCCCTTGAGGCATCTTGGACACACACCTCTTCTACCCTGTCACCTGGGGGCTCCCTTTGCCAAGGTCCTTGATCGCTTCCACTTTTTCTGCTTCCTGGACTCTGTGATCCTCTTTCTTGGTTTAGTGTGTGTGTGTGTGTGTGTGTGTGTGTGTGTGTGTGTGTAGCATTTCTTCCATTAACTTCTTGAGAAAGGATGTGTAGGCAGCAGCATGGTCCAGTTCTCACTCTTCTGGGAATGCTCGCACTGTCATGTCACGTTTCTCTGATTGCTTGGTCAGGTGCAGGGGGATGTGGTCAGAAACTACTATCCCTCAAGAGCCTGTAGACGTAGTCTCGTTTTTTCTAGTGTCCAGTGTTGCCAGTGAGAAGTCTGCTGTCACTTTGGCTTGGTTTTCATGTGGCCTGTTTTCTTTTGGATGCTTTTGGAATTTCTTTGTTTGCTGTAGCAGTGTTCTGAGAGTTCATGCCGTGGACATGTGATGGGTTAATTCAATCAGAACTGATCTCAGTTCTGGAAATGTTTCTGACTCAGAGTTCCACACCCTCCCCACCCCTTTCTCTCACCCAGGACATACAGTCACTTCAGTGTTTTATTTCTGGGGAACTCCTTGGTTTCTCTTACTGTTTCTCACTTGTTTTTCTATTTATTTGTCCTTTTTTGGTGGAGATTTTAATATATATAATCTCTGGGGCATCTTTGGAAATGTTAGCTTCTGCTACCACAGTTTTATTTACGAGACTTGACGCAGCTCTCTCTGGCAGTCTTCTCCCTCCTTCCTTTGTCCTCATCTCTCCCTCCCCTTCTTGTTTCTGTAATATCCTCTTCTCTGCAATGTCCTCTTTTCTTATCTCTTCATGTTTTAATGGTAATTTAAAGCCTTTTCCTCCGCCTCCCATCTCTCCAAAGTCCTTTCTGCCAGTGTTCTATGATTCAAATTTCCTAGCCACTTTCCTCATGTTTGCCTTTCAGTTTTAAAGTGAGGCCCAATGAGATGGTTGTGTGGTGTGTTGTTGGAACTTTTCTGTTTACATTTATGTGTGTGTGTGTGTGTGTGTGTGTGTGTCTGTGTGTCTGTGTGTCTGTGTGTCTGTGTGTCTGTCTGTGGCTGTATGTCTATGTGTTTTTCAGGCATCAGCCACTGTGCCTGGCTGAGGATATGTGACATTCGTATCTATATGAATATGGATTCTTAATTCCCCAAAATACAAGGTTTTACTCTTAAGTCACATACTGCACAAATGATCTCCTTTGAGGTCTAGGTGAGGAGAGGGAAGGCCGGAGCCTTCACCTGTGAGCCTGAGCCATATTTGACTCAGCCTAGTGCTATTCACATTCCTCCAGGAAGGTTGCATGGGACCTTCTCTAGGGCCCTTTGGAGTAACATTTCCTGGTTCTTTCTGGTTGCTTAGAGAACCGTACCCTACGCCCCATTCTTTCCATAATGGCTACTGTTCAACCTACACAATCTGTATCTCTAGCTTTTGCTGGGTGGGGGCTGGGAGAACGTTGAAGGGTGACCTGAGGAAGCAGTCTACCCCCACACTTGATTTTACCTGCTTGCTTCACATGCTGCTACCTCCACAGAGTGTAAGACCATTGAGACAACCCTGTGTGCAGCTGCCATATCTTGTGTGTAGGATCTGTTTCTTGCAAACCAAGGGGCCTGTGGTTTATGTCAACACCTTTGCAATAAGAAGTAGGTTTGCTCCTGTCTCCATGTTTTTCTCTTGCTTCCTGTTTTTTTTTTCCTTCTGCATGTCTGTTCTAGTTATCTATTTTGTGATAAGTCATCCTAAAATTTAATGACTTAAAAATTTCACAGTTATTTAATCATTGTCTTACAGTTCTGGTGGTCCTGGGGCTCAGCTAAGTTCCCTCACCTGGGAACTCTCATGTGACTGTGCTCACAGTGGCCAAGGGCACAGTCAACTCAGAGACTTCCTAACTCACAGATCTGATGGTTGATATTGGCATTCAACTGGGATCTTAAGTTAGTATTGTTAGCTGGAACATTTATATGTTCTTGACATAAGGTCTGTGTGTCCTCATTGCATTGTGACTAGAAATGTCCTCATTCCAAGAGTGAACCTAGTAAGACGACAAGATGAAGGGGATTGGCTGACTGACCTCGGAATTCACGTAGCCTTTCTTCTGTAAACTGGCGGGGAGTCAGCAGGTGTACTCAGGTGCACGAAGAAGGGGAGATAGAGTCTCTTCAATGAAAGGAGCATCGGCGTCATGCAAAGGAACACAAGGTGCTATATACACAATCATATATGGAAAATGATCTGTCACACTCCTGTCTCTGACCCTGTCACATCTCTGTCACGTGCAAACTATGTTTAATTCCTTCTCAAAGTCATGGCCTGATTGGCATCAGTTTAAGGTCCAGGGTCTCGTCCGAGTGCAGACAAGGATCCCTGCTATGTCTCTTAGGTAAAGTTCTTTACTTCCTGTGAGTTCTCTATGGCTTTGGGCTTCAGCTTTTGGGAATTCACTTATTTGTGATGTAAGTATGTGTGCATGTGGGGGGGGGGCATGGGTGACCATGGCATACATGCAGAGGTCAGAGGTCATCCCTCACCATTCTGCCTTATTTGAGATGGTCTACTACCATTGCTATGTAAGCCAGGCTGAGCACCCCAGCAGCTTCGGGACACTTGGGTCTCTGGACTCAACTTGGGTGGATAGAGTGTGGGCAAGTGCCCTGTCTACTATCTCCCAGCCTTTAGGACTTTAGTTTCTTCTTGTGGATCATTCTTCTACTGTGTTCATCAGTGACTAGTTCTCTTCCTGCGATTCTTGGGTACAGGAGTCTACAAGTTCAAAGCTTGCTTTTGTCTTTGTACTGTTTCTGTTCCTTGCAGTTCAGAACAAACAATAACAAAAAGTCACTTGTACGTGTTATATGTTTCATCTATAATTCACTCTATCAGTTAAAATACACTTACTTAGGCTTTCCTTGTGGTAGCCTTTTCTAGTTTGGATTCGAGTTATCTTTAAAATGTTTTTTAAACAATGAGCTAACATCTCATGTAGTTCAGGCTGGATCTTGTTATATAGAGGCTAGCCTTGAACTCATGGTCCTTCTGCCTCTTTGAAAGTACTGGGAAAATGCAAGCAAGCACCACCATGCCAGGCTTGTTGCCTTGCTTTTCCATAAAAGGTTTGGGTTTTGTCTATTGCAAGCATCTTCTGGAAACATCCTGGGGTTTAGCAAGTTTAGCAAGTGATCTCACAGATTTGGGCTTAATCTTTAGATCCTGTTTTCTGGAAATTTCCTGAGCTTTATGTGTGCCCAGAATTTGCTTCCTAATTTTGCCACCACCGATCCCCAAAGCACCTTTGGGAATGACCATTTAGAACTTAGAATGTTTATATATAGCATTTTATTTTAACTCATCTTTCACCTTTTGCATGTCATCACACTGAGAATCATATGGCAATCTGAATACTGTGTCTTGAAATTTCTTTGGATCATTGAGTTTGTATGTTCCCATATTCCACGCTACTGCAGGGGACAGTAATGTTTACTATTATGTCATTGTTACATATGTAGCCATAATTGCCACTGAATAGGTAACTGTAGCTTTAAAGTTTTTAGACTTATTAACGTTATGTATATGAGTGTTTTGTCTGCATGTATATGTGTGCATCATGTGTGTGCTTGGTGCCTGTGGAGGTCAGACAAGGTTGTTGGATTCCCCTGGAGTTGGAGTTAGAGATTGTTGTGAGCCACTATGCTGGTGCTGGGAACTGACCCCTGGTCCTCTGCAAGAGCAACAAGTGCTCCTAACCACTGAGCTGCTACCTCAGTCTCACTATCTCTTAGCTTTTAACAACGCTTTCCTTTAAACCCTCAATACAGCCCCCTCCAGTGCTAATTCTGGAATAAATGACTTCAGAAGTTGGGGGTTTAAAATATTAACAATTGATAGGTCAAATGGCTTTTGGGATTACCAGGGGCAGCTATGTACCACGGGAAGTGCTTCTTGGTCAGTCTCTCAGGTGAGTGTGGGTACCTTGTGCCTAGAGCCTAGAGCTAGCCTTGTCTTCCATGCTCACATGTAGCGCTGGCTGCTGACCATTGGCTGGCAAACTTAGACACGTTATCGACATGAGGCATGTTCTCCTGCAGTGTGATAGCTAAGTTCCAGAAGGACAAGGAGATGTGGGCTACAGTAGTACATGCCTGCAGTTCCAGCCCTTGGGAGGATGAGGCAGGAGGATCAGAAGTTTAAGGCCAGCCTTGGCTGCATATTGAGTCTGAGGCTACAGGAAACCCTATCTTAAAAATATCAACAATGAAACAAAAACAATAAAAAAAGCAAGGTGAAAGTGCATGCATGGAGCTGTAATGGCTTCGTTTTAGGAGGCCGCAACCTTGCTTCTGATGTAGTCTACAGGTAGAGGATGTCAACACTAGTTTGAGATCTATACTAGTCAGTGGGAGAGAAGGAGACGCTTCAGGTGCTGGGAGATGGCTCAGTGGGTAAGGCTCCTCTTGTTGTACAAGTGTGGGGGTCTTAATTGGGGTCTTCAGAACAGGCGGAGAGCTGGACACAGCTGCACATGCCTGTGATTGTGCTTACTGTGAGACGGGGGTGGGGACAAACCACTCTCTGGAAGCTTGAAGGCCAGCCAGGCTGGAACGTGTAGTGTCAACAAGAGAATGTATCTCTAACACTATTCAAGGAGAGGACAGATGCCCGAGGTGGTCCTCTGACTGCCCCATGCTCACCATGGCATGCATATACCTGTAGAGCCCTACCCAAGGATAAAGAATCTGTGTGGGATGGGGCATGTGAGGCCGCCATGTCTGGAATGCATAGTCTATCACCGTGTCAGGGTTTTATTTTATTTCACCTTTTAAAGGTTTATATTTTGTTTTGTGTGCTCGAGTGTTTTGCCTGCATGAGCGTCTGGTGTTCATGGACGTCGGAAGAGGTGGTAAGAGCAACAGATGCTCTTAGCTGCTGAGCCGTTTCTCCAGCTCCCAAGGAGAAGTTTTACTCGTGATCCTTGCCGTCCTTGTTACATTAAAACTAAGAAATGGGGCTTGGAATGTAGCTTAGTGGGTGGAGTGTTCGCCTAGCATTATAAAAAAGGGTTTTTTTGTTTGTTTGTTTTTGTTTTTGTTTTTTCGAGACAGGGTTTCTCTGTGTAGCCCTGGCTGTCCTGGAACTCACTCTGTAGACCAGGCTGGCCTCAAACTCAGAAATCCGCCTGCCTCTGCCTCCCAAGTGCTGGGATCAAAGGTGTGCGCCACCACCGCCCAGCTATAAAAAAGGTTTTAAAAATAATTATAAATTCTTACTCTCAAAATGTTATCAATGTATTTCTAGGAAAAAGAAAAGGTTTATATGTACCTAATTCATTAACCTATTTTAATTAAATACAATGTATGTTGATCACGTTTCTCCCCTCAACAATGCTACGGGATCCTCCTCCACCCCACTGGGCACTCAACCTCAAGTTTTCTCACTTGAAAATCACAAAATCCCCCAAACCTCAAATCAAAACAAACAAAAACTCAATAAGACAAAATGTCAAAATGAAACACAAAGCACCTTCCTCTGAAGAACCATGAAATTTCTATTGTGTTGGCCAAAACTCCTGGGGCCTGCCCTGCAGTGAGGTTGATGTGGCCGGTGACACTCTACCTGAGAAAACTGACTTCTCCTTTGCCAGTGGGTGTTCATTGGAAATAAGTTCCTAAGTAGGGTTGGGACTTGGTGTCTACTCCTCCTTCTTGGTGCTGGGATCCCATCAAGCTAGAACCTGTGCCGGTCTGTGTGTGCTGTCCCCACTGTGTGTCTGTGAGTGTACATGGACATCATTTCTCTTGTGTCTGGAAGACGCTGTTTCATGTGGAGACATTCTTCACCTCTGCCTCTCGCTGAATCTCACCTTCTGCCTCTTCTGCATAGATCCCCAAACTCTGAGTCGGGGTTTCGTGAAGACGGTTCACTTAGAATGGGGTTCTCCAGTCTCTCACGCTACACATTACCACACAATTCATTTTTAAAAGTGGTAATATTAACTTTGTCTTTATAACCCCTTGTGAATTTGTTATGGTTTATCAAAAAATTTTATCTTGTCATTTTAGCATTTAATATAAAGTTTCTGTTAATTAAATGTATAATAAATATTTAAAATACAGTAAACAGCCTGGTCAAACAGGAGACACTATGATGGGGCCAGTTTGGTCACCTGACAATTGCCCTCTTAAGTGGAAACCTACATTTCAGGCTCCAGGAACTAGGGGAAGAAAATCTTTTGGGTTGAAGAGTGCCTAGTATCTTGCTTTATCTTGCCACTCCACACCAGGACAGTCCCAGCTGTACAGGACTGAGTAGGACAAGTGCCTACAACTTGGAGATGTGCCCTGCACTGAGCAAGAGGGCTGAAGACAATGGAGCTCTGGAAGTTGCCAAGATTAGGGAAATACTGAATAGGAAAGAGCTGGAAAGAGAGATCTTGAATTGTGTGTATGTATGAATTTATACAAGTCCGGGGCTAATTGCAGAGATGTGCCTGCAGAGAACAGCAACCAATGCCTTTGAGAGGCTGAATTATGACACACACCACAATATGGGTTCCAGACCACGAGAAAGGAGTGTGCAGAGCAGATCTGAAGCCACTTAGGCAAGGTTTTGACATTGAAACCACAGAAAGCAAGATAGATAGTGACATTGAATCTCACCGTTGTATGTCTTCCCCCCACAGAATGGGGATAAATATCCAATCCCCTGACCCAGTATACCAACCAAATAAATCATTCCACGAAAGCTTGGGAAGTGGGATTAACTAAAAGGCAATGCGTTTACAAGAAGCACTTTAGTATGGTGACAGCTCACAAAGACTTTTTTTTTTTTAGTTTAAAATGATGTGTGTGTGTGTGTGTGTGTGTGTGTGTGTGTGTGTGTGTCTGTCTGTCTGTCTGTCTGTCTGTGGTCTCTGTCTCTGGATGTATCACGTGAAATTCAGAGAATGTGGTTGTTGAAGTCAATTTTCTTCTTTCAACATGTGGGTCCTATATATCAAACTCTACATCAGGACTGGCATCTCTACCCACTGAGCCATCCAGCCTACTCACAAATGCAGCTTTCGGACCAACTTGTCTGTATCTCAGCTGAAGAGTCCGCTCTCCAACAGTTGTTCATTATGTTTTATAGCTTTGGTGAGAGACCTCATGAACCTTGTGACATCCGGGAGCTCCTGAACTTTGCAGATTACCTTTACTTCTGGGCCTTTTATGTTTCATTTATTTCCTGAGTCTTACGAGCTTCCTTCGTCTCTCCAGGAGAGAGTATTTTAGTTCGGAGGAACTGGGTCACAGGGTAAGACGAAAGGAAACAAAACAAAACAAAATTGACATTCTCCAGAAAATTTGATGGTGGCAAGAATCTCTCACTATAGCTTTCAAAATGTTCAGGATCTAATTCAAATTATTAATTATAAAAAGAACCTGGAAGATTGTTCTCTTTCTCAAGAAAAAGGCAATTAACGGAAGTCAGTCGTGAGTGGCTTGGTTACTAGAATTGCTAGACAAAACTAAAGCAGCCCTTAAAACCATCGTTCTGCTGGGAGCTAAGCAGGGAGTTTAGAGCTAAGAGAACAGCACGTGGAATGAGATTTCTCTGAGATGGTCGTGAAACAGAGATGACAGAGGAGACAACGAACAAGAAAAAAAGTGTCAAACTAATGAAAACAGAGAGAAATGAATTTAAAAGTGATGAACTGGAGCTCTGCTTTTAGAACAAATAATGACAGAAACTCCCTCAAATTTAGCTCACATCCAAAAAGTATTTATCAACAAGCTTGAATTCTGGTCTTCCATCGTGCCTGTTTCTATTCTTTTCTTCTCTCTCTCTCTCTCTCTCTCCCTCCCTCCCTCTCTCCCTCCCTCTCTCCCTCCCTCCCTCCCTCCCTCTCTTTCTTTTGTTTTTGGTTTTGGTTTTGGTTTTTGTTTTTTGAGACAGGGTTTCTCTGTGTAGCTCTGGCTGTCCTGGAACTCACTCTGTAGACCAGGCTGGCCTCGAACTCAGAAATCTGTCTGCCTCTGCCTCCCAAGTGCTGGGATTAAAGGTGTGCGCCACCACTGCCTGACTCTATTCTTATTTTCTGCTTCACTGCCTGAATTCGAGTTATTTAAGTATTTTAGTATTGCATTTTAAACCTTTCCTGTCCATTTTTCAGGGAATGCCGAAATATTTATGATAGACCTTCCACAGTGTGCTTAGGGTTGATGTTTTTCTCACTTAAGTGGTAAAGCATTACCACCACGCAGCACCCTTTGCTTTCCTTTGTTTTTATCATATGTCTGCTGACACACATGTCTGTGCACCATGTGAGTGCCTGATGCCAAGGAGGTCAGAGGAGGGTCTTGGATCCCTTGGAACTGGAGGTAAAGATGGCTGTGAGCTGCCATATGGGTGCTGGGAACTGCTGAATCTTGGGTCATCTGGGAGAGAACCCACTGCTCCTAAACACTGAGCCATCTCTTCAGGCCCCGTTTCTCTATCCTAGTCATACACTGAAAACTCTATCAGGCAGTGAGCTGGCTTCTGCTTTCCACTGTTAGTGCACACTTTAACTGTTTTGAGAGAGAGCTCAGTGCAGTGCCCAGGTGCTTCCTTTGTCTCTGTGACTGGGTCATCTTTTGGTATCATTTTCCTTCGGCATCAAGAAAGTTCCTTTAGCACATTTTATAAAACAGGTGTGATGACAAAAATTCTCATTTATCTTTCATCTAAGAATGTCTTGGACTTGGCATGATGATGCGTGCCTGTATCTCAGTACTCTTGAGGCAGAGGTAGGAGGATAACAAGTTTGAGGGCAGCCTGAACCACATAACAAGGAAAGTGGGGAGTGCAGGAAGGGGGGAGTGAGGGGAGTATTTTTGTACCTGAATTTTCCCCTCTGGAAATAGAATTCTGAGTTCTTTTCTCAGTTTTTCCAACTTAAAGAGAGATTGGCACTTACTAAAATAATGTTTTGGTATAGATTGACATGCAGTCAATCTGTCTGAATGCTCTCAGGATGACATTCCATTACCTTCTGTCTTCTTCATTCTCAGATAGAAGATCACGGTCATTCAAACAGTTCCTACCATACTTATAATCATCTCTCATACAGCTCTTCTGTATGTAACTGAAAGTCTCTCTCTTTCCTTCTCCCTTTCCTCCTTCCCCTCCCCCTCCCTTTTCCTCTCCCCTTTTCCTTCCCCCTCCCCCTCCCTCTCTCTATCTCCCTCTGGTTTTTCAAGACAGAGTTTCTCTGTGCAGCTTTGGCTGTCCTGGAACATGCTCTGCAGACCAGGCTGGCCTTAAACTCATAGAAATCCACCTGCCTCTGCCTCCCAAGTGCTGAGATTAAAGGAGTAGGCCACCTCTGCCTGGCCCAAGGTTGGTTTTTTTTTTTTTTTCCCTTAGTTTTTAGTTTCAATAATATCCTTGTTTCCTGGGTATGGCTTTAAGTTTACCTGTCAGGGTTCACACATGCACATGTATGCACACACACCAATAAATAAATGTAAAAAACAGAGTAGAAAAAGTTAGGCAACAACACACTATCCAATAAGACCGGAGTGACCACAGCAATTTTAGGCAAATTATTAGCCATGAAGCTGTGTTACAGGAATAGAGACATGACAGGAAAGAAAAGGCCAGTTCAGAAAAAGTCGCAGCAATTCTAGGTGCCTATGTGTCTACAAAGAAGGACTCAAAACAAGCAAAGGGGAAAAAAATTCCCTGATACAGTTAGACAGAGGGACAGACAGATCCACAATAGCATTTGGAAACTGCCAGCGCCCTCCCTGCTGTCAGGACTGGTAGGCAGAGCGCAATGAGAATGTAGCAAGTGTGAGCAACACTAGAAAGCTTGATCTAATTAGTACCGTAGCACAGGCCACTCAAACTACCAGGTGGTGCAATCCGCAACTACATATGGAAACTTCACCAACGTTAATCCTATTCTGAGCCACAATGCTTAATAAATTATAATTAACTGAAGTAACTGTCTCTCACCATAACGGGATAAAATAGAGATGAACAGCAGAAAGATATCTGAAAAGTCTTCAAAATATTAGGAAATTAAGCAATACATTTCTATTTCAAGGCTCTAACAGAAAGTCTAATAGGAAACAAGAAATATTAAATGAAGGGAAATGAAAATACACTTCTAAGTTTTTTTGGGGGGCCGGGGCACAGCCAAAGTGGTGTTTAGTCTCTAGCTTCTAGAAGCTGTAAGGGAGAACCAGCGTTGGTGGGTAGTGGGGTAATTGGTTTCACCATGGAGAGCTGGTTTCCTGCACCAGTGTGATGTCACCGATCGCTAGGCTGGGATGAGGCGAACAGAATTGACTCTCACGAGTTGGTACAGAATGGCTCCAGGACTCCAATGCTTGTTGGAAAATTATAGATTAAATACTTACTATTAAAAAATGTGAAAGCTTACATAAAATATGATCTCTCACCTTTAGAAAAGAAAAAAAAAGAAAATTAAGAGCAAAGTAAATTGAAAGCAAGAAGAAGGAAAGAAAGAGAAGAAATGAGTGAAGCTGGGGTAAAAATACGGTAACCCAGACAACCCATGAGCTGGCTCAGGACCAAAGGAGAAAGAATTAACATAAAAACATAAAGGCAGACATTCCTGTGGACACTAATCAATAGTAAATGACTAAAACTTATTCAAAATAAGCTGTTATGAACAATTTTATGCTCACACACCTGACAACTTGGATGGGCCTGTATTGAAAGATGCTACTAGAAAAAATAGATAACTTGAAAAGTCCAGTATCTAGTAAAGAAATGGAGTCATGGCTGTAAGCCTTCTAACAAAGAAAACCCAAGACACAATGGCTTTACTACCAAATATTAAGGAAAGAATATTTATTTTATATTCCTTTGAAACAGAAAAGGACATTTTTCTGTCCTGTGAGGCCAGCTTTACTCCACTCAAAATCCCACCCCCTACAGTACTTCACCATTTTACGTCAGGTCCAGAGGCTTACTGGAGGGGCTTATGGCATACTGATGTGGTTGTCCTCTCTCATCTTGCTGCCATTCTCCTAGACTGGTGAGAACAATGGTTGTAACCCGTAAAACTGCACAGCTGGGCACTGCCGACAAGATGTTGTAGAGTGGTGTGTTAGTGTGTGTGGCCTTGTGGTCCTCCTGGTACTTCTCTGATTTCCTCTGGGCCTTTTGCACTTCAGTCTTGGGTGAGAGAGAGAGAGAGAGAGAGAGAGAGAGAGAGAGAGAGAGAGAGATATTTTAGTGGCTTGGGAAATGGCTCAGTTGGCAAAATGCTTGTTTTGCAAGCACAAAGACCTGAGTTACAAGCCCAGAACCTTCATGAAAAGGTTGGATATGGTGGTGTGTTTGTAATCCCAGTGCTGGGGGTATAGAATGATGGGGCTCACTGTCAAGACAGCTTATCCTACTGGGTGAGCTCCAGGCCTATGAAGAACTTGTATAAAATAAAATAAAATAAAATAAAATAAAATAAAAATGAATTGTGTTCTTGAAGAATGATACCAGAGCTTACCCTATGGCCTCTTCACACATGCACATGTGTGCATATGTATCTGCACACACATGAAAATACAGGAAGTAGAGGTTAGAAGCTATATGGAGGGGTAGGGTCTTCTTTGCCTTTAACTTTCTGGTGCCATCTCTGTTTAGTGTCCCGAAACCATGTGGAGACAGAGGAGATAATACAGAAGTGGCTAGTGAACCTCACTTATACAGAAAGCTATGTTTGTTTAAGCCTGTGCCCGGGACTGCAGCCATTGTTACCTGTTGACAGTCTTCCTTGAAAACTTGCTCCAGCTGTCTGATCATCACAGGTGGCAGCCCTTCCTTCTACAGCAGTATGATTTGTCAATTGCTTTGCTGATTGATTGGCTCTTGAATAAAGTTTATGTAGTCTTCCACTGTGCTTTTGGTGCTGAAGACAGAGCCCAGGGACTAATAGATGCTTCACATCTGAGCCAGAGAAGCAGCCCTAAGTAGTCTGTCTTGCTAAAGACTCATGGCTTCACTCTGCAGCTAATGGGATGGACAGTGCTGGGGAAAACTGGTTTTTATAAGTGGTTGGTTGATCATGAATGCTTTTGGTAAGCTTGTGAGGTTGAGGATTTGGAAAATAAGGACATGGATCATGTTAACCAGATGGCTATTATCATATCACCATTACTCAAATGTGATGTGATGGTATAAACCAACAAACTTTATTTTACATGTCTTTGAAGGCCAACCGAGTGGTTCCAGCTCATGTCCCTTACAAGGTTTCAGTCAAGATAAAAGCTGGGAATTCAGTCATCTGAAGAATTTACTGGAGCTGGTAAATTTGATCCCAAGAGTCTACACTCACAGGTTGTTGGCTGGCGGCTTTGGTCCTCCATGGTTCTGGGAAGAAGAGCTTAGTTCCTTGTTGTGTATAGTTCCATGAGTGTCCATATTACATGGGGCTGGTTTCTCCCTGACAGTTTGTGGTACTTTGAGTAAGAATGGCTCCCATAGGCTCATATATTTCAATGCTTATTCACTAGGGAGTAGAACTAACTGTTTGAGAAGGATTAGAAGGATCAGAAGGTGTGGCCTTGTTGGATGTAGTGTGTCACTGTGCCACAGGGTGGTGGTGGTGCTGATGGTGGGCTTTGAGGTTTTCAAAGTCCCATGCCCAGCCTAGTGTTTCTCTCTTTTTCTCAGCCTGTGACGTCTTGTCAGATCTATTCTACCCCCTTAAGGAATAGTGTCTAATATCATCCGTCCTCCGTTCCACTGGGGCTCTAGAATCAGGCTCTTTTAGGAGACCATTTTGTGGTTGGGGATCTGGTAATTTCAATAAATCTTCTTCTGCCTCAGTTTGTGTGTGTGTGTGTGTGTGTGTGTGTGTGTGTGTTCTTCCACATAAGCTTTTGGTTTTTACTCCATTTTCCCTCTGGTTATGGAACTCCTCATTCTGTCACTGTGATGTGTGTTATAGTGTCTTACTTTTCGAGTATCACGAAAGACAGCTGCAAGCCTAGTTAATGCCTTCTGACAGCTGATGGGGGATTTGCCAGGATCTTCTGAGAACGGAGGGCTGGTTTTGCACACTGGTGTTCCTCGAAGAGCAGTTGGCTACCTCAGAATCTCAGGAACACCTTTCTTCTCAGTAAGGATGTCGAAGCAGCAATGCTGGCTGTTTAAAACTCGTTCCTGCTCAGTTATCATGTGTGAGCACACGTGCCCTCCAGTCCTTCTGGGTTTTGGAAGTCTTCCAATATTTTCCAGATCTAGTTAGATCACATACAGGTTTTTGTTTTTATCTATTGACCAATGGAAATAAGTGTGTTGGTTTCTGTAGACAGCTGCAAATTTAGAAGGGGTACACACATGTAATAATACTCCCCTTTAATTAAAACCCTATAAAGATGCCAAAGGCCATAATTAGTCACTCATTGTTTTATTAAAATACCTTTAAAAAAGATTTACTTAGTTTATGTGTATGACTGCATGTATGTATGTATGTACGTACGTATGTATACTATGTGTGTGCCTGGTGTCTGAGGAGATCAGAAGGAATGTTCAGCCCCCTGGAAATGGAGCAGTGGATGGTTGTGAGGAACACTCTGGGCGCTGGGAACTGAACCCAGGTTCTCTGGAAGTGCAACAAGTACTTTTTCTTTTTTTTAAATTTTTTTATTGGATATTTTATTTACATTTCAGATGTTGTCCCCTTATCCCATTCCCCCCCCCACCCAGGAACCCCCCTCCCATTCCCCCTCCTCCTGCTTCTATGAGGATGTACATCCCACCCCCCACTACCACCTCTCACACTCGAATTCCCCCACACTTGGTGTCCAGCCTTCACTGGACAAAGGATCTCCTCTCCCACCTATGCCAGACAAGGCCATCCTACCCTACATATACAGCTGGAGCCATGGGTCCCTCCCTATGTGCTCCCAGGCTGGTGGTTTAGACCCTGGGAGGTCTGGTTGGCTGGTATTGTTGCTCTCCTCATGGGGCCACAAACTCTTTCAGCTCCTTCAGCGTTCTCTCTAACTCCTCCATTGAGAGAACCTTGATCAGTTCAATGTTTAGCTGTGAGCATCCGCCTCTGAATATGTCAGACTCCGGCAGACCCATTCCATCTGGGTATTCATTCCATGTGCAGTCACCAAAGGTAGACGCTGATGTGGATGTCAGGAAGTGCATGCTGACAGGAGCCTGATGTAGCTATCTCTTTAACAACAAGTACTCTTGTAGTTAAGTACTCTTGTCTTCTGCAACAAGCACTCTTAACTATTGAGCCATCTCTCCAGGCTCTTGGAATACCTCTGTGTTGTCAGCCTAGCCTTTAACTGCTAAGCCACCTCCAGTCCCACAATACCCTGTTGTGAAGGCTCATGGTAACTTTCCCTTTTGAACTTTATTGTGATTGAGGCCTTTCACAAGCTAACCCCGGCAGACACACTTGGTGTCTACCCCTCAGCTCTTTATCCCAGCCTTCTTGTTTGTGGCAAGTAGCCTGTGGTTATCTGAGTGTTGGTTCTTGCTCTGTTTTCAGAGCTGATTCCAGCCAATGGTGAAAGAATTATGGTGTTTCTGTTTCTCTTTTTTACTTAAAGGTTTCAGTCTATGCTCTCAGTTTTGGCTAAAAAACCCAAGCAACCAAAAACAGCAGCAACAAAAATAAAACTCAAACTCAATAACATGAACATTTTCAGACTGAGCGAAGTTGAGAGTCTTTGGAGGGAGGAGCCCCGAAAATGTTTGCTTGTCAGGTGAGACCTTAGTTGACTTAAAATGGCTACCAGGGGAATTGAAAAGGTAAGAAGAGGATGAGTCTCAAATAACAAGAAAAGAAGTGAGAAAAAACAATTCCAAGGAAAACCACAGGGTATGCTGGCTGTATGCCACATGCCACTTCTGGCTTACATAACCCATGGTATGCATTTTCCCATCAGAAATAACTGACTGTATGTGCTGTAAAGTCTGCCCAAAGAAATGGTATAAAAGGTGTGTGCTTTTTGGGCAGGGGGTCTCTCCTCCCTGGTTGAGGGGTGACCCCGGCATGCTGGAACAATAAACCTCTTGTTGCTTGCATCAACGTCAATCTCCATGTCTCTGTGCACTGTGTGTCCCAGAGTTGAGACCTACGGGTCCAACAGTCACAGGAACTCTTGTCACAGACTCTGCTGAACGGGGACTTTCTTGCCCAGGGTCTCCTCGAAAGAGACACTTGCCTGGAAGCTGGCTGCTTCACCTGTGACCAAAGCTACCTTTCTCAGAGTAATTATTTTAAGTAACTCATGTAGCTGTCTTCATTTTGTCCTTAAAGACATTTGTCTTAGATGCATGTTGTTCTTAGACTTTTCTGTCTCTGTGATTCTGCCTCCAGATCCTTTTAGTTTGCCTGTGGGTTCTGCAATCCATCATCTTTCTGAGTAAACTCTTTGGAGAGCTGCTTTCTCTGTTCCTCACTTTAGGTCAACAAGAAGCTGCTGAGTAGTTTCTGAAGCAGCTTTCCTGGCACTTAAACAAGGGGGCACAGAAGGAACGGCCCCTCTGCCACTGGATGTTGACAGGTCTGTGTGGGATTCCTGGAATGATAGCAGCTTTTGTACTTCCTGTGGACACAGTTAAGGAGGAAAGTAATTTGTCCAAGTCTTAAAGAATGGAACAGGCAGGGCTGTGGGCACTCAATGGTTAAGAGCATTGGCTGCTCTTGCAGAGAATCCAGGTTTGGTTCCCAACTATCCATTCCTGGGAAACCGTTGCCTTCTTCTGACCTCCCTTGGCACCAGGAACATGTGCAGGAAGTGTACAGAAAGGTGAAACAGCTAGACACAAAAGCTATAAATAAATCTAAAGTAAAATAAACACATGACAGAATAAAAAAAATGGAAAAGCCAGAGCACACTGTAAACTGAGACGACCAGTACCCTCTGCAACCTTGGTGCTTGGTGATCCGGTTGTGTTGCCGACCGGTTGTGTAGCACATCACACAAGTTGGCGGTGCCTAAGCTATGGTTTTCTCTATTGCAACAGAAAGGATCCGGCTTTATACGCTAGTCAATTTCAAATGAGCTTAATTACTGTTGTGGTTTTCCACCCAGAACACCAAGTGTTGTCAGTGGCAGTCTCGGGGTCAGACATCTTGCTCTTTCAGCTCTGCCTCGGACCTGCTGAACAAGCGGCCTTACCTTCAGAAGCAACAGAATGTTCCAGGATTGTCCTCTGTTTTATCCACTGTCAGAGCTGGAATCAGCTTCACTCAAAGGGTCCAGGTTTCTCGTAGGGAAGAGCAATGTGCAATGTGGTAGAAGAAATCCAAGACCAGGAAGTAGGAACACGGGCAGCAGCAGTAAGCCTGAGAAGAGCTGATCTTCCCATTGTGTGAGTTGTCTCACAAAGCATTCAGAAATAGACCTAGACGAAATGGGAAGCTGGGGCAGCCAGTCACAGAAAATAATATCTGAGAACATTAAAAAAAAAAAACCAAAAAACAAAAACAAGAACAAAAAAACAAACAACCATTAGATTATCTAAGGTAAAAAATGGTTATCCCAACAATGAGAAGAGTAAGGGAGAAGAGACATTCTCATACACTGTACACTGACAGAACCATAAATTGGCACATCTTTCTAAAGCAGGCGATTGCAGTTTCTTATATGTGAGTTCATTGCCTGTATGTACACATTTCATGCTCACCAGGGTAAGATGGGGTCGGATTCCCTTGAACTGGAGTTAATGGATGGTTGTGAGTCACCGAGTAAGTGCCGGGAACCAAACTCAGTTCCATGCTACAAAGTAAGTGCCAATTTTCCAGCCCATGGTGGGGATTCCTTACTCTCTACCAAAATTACACATGCACTTGTCTTATAAAATGCATCTCTAGGATTTTGTACCATTGATGTATTTGCCTGTGAGAAGTGATATAAGTACTAGAGTTATTGCTATAAGCAAAAATCGTTACAGAAGATTACTAATAACTTGAATATATTTTTAAGGGGCTGGTAGACTACATTACAGCAAAACAGCAGCGACCTTCAAAATTAAGGGAGATCTATGTGCATTGCTGTGAAACGACTTCCTGATCTGTGTTAAGATGCGGGGGAAATGCAGAGTAGAGAGTGTATGAATTATGTTACCCTGTGTGCCACAGAGACAGACATGGCATTGTAGCAAGGCCGTTCTTACCCAAGAGGAGTCCAGGATGAGCGTTTTATGAATTTGAAATTTTTATTGAGCCACACAGATCTATCCAGGGATACACACTGTTGTGACTGTCAATCTAGAGGAAGCCCTGAGCCGGCTGAGCTGGAGTGAAGGTGAAAATCACACGTTTGGTCCCTCCTGTTGGCGTATTAGTTGTGATGCCTGTTAGCAAGCGTGACAGAATGTGAACTTTTAAGAAGAATAGAGCACACTTGTGTCACCGTGGTATTTCTGTTTGATCCAGGAACAAAGAGCCTTGCAATTACAGAAGCAGAACAATTCAGGTTAGCAAAAGTTCCCGTAAGTGCCATATGTGCCTGAGAGTAATGCTGACCTCAGTTCTAGCCCGCCGTCAGGTCAGGACTTAGCAAATATGTGATTCTCGTTTCAATGGGAGGTGTGTATTAGCTTGGGAATGTGCACAGAACTGATTCATCACCGACACATCTCCACTGACTTTGTTTAATTCAGTTTATGACACTCCATGTCAGAATAGTACCAAAGGTTATTTTGTTACTCTATGTTAGTCATAGGGCCCGAGAGTCTTTGTGGACCCGTGTCTCCCTAGAGGAAGGATGTATGTACACTTGCATCCAGCTCAGTGGGTTCCTGGTTTAACAACAATAACAACGAATGACTAAGTCGTGCTGGATGTGGTCTTGGCCCAGGAGGAGCTCCTGTGAGCCGGTGATACAGACGCACAGATGATCAGGATGCAGCATTAAGCAGGGAGCAGCAGAAGCACCTCTGGGGGTAGGCAGTGTAGACGATGGTTATCTCTGGGTGGGTGTAGAAGTCACTTGAGAAGCTAGAGTCTCTTTAGGATTTGGAAGGATGAGTACAATTGACCCCGGGCACACAGTTCTTCAGCAAATAATATAGCGTCTATGGTGGTGGGTCTGGGGAATAAGGGGCTTCAGCAGGAATACTGTGTGGGGAGGGGAGAAAATCAGGTTTCCGAGGGCTTTGAAGGCCAGGTAATTTGGGGTTTTATTATGTAGACATCAGGAGATGTCTGGATGCTTTTAAACTTAAAGGGATGAGCCCAGAGCCTGCCTCAGGATGGGCAAAGTGTACAGAGCTGGAAGAATTAATTGGGTGGATAAAATGTGCTGCCTTTAAATGCTGCACAGCACCTGTAACCTTAAGATTATCCCCGGGCATGGGTGAACCCAGTAGTGTTGCACGCACTCACGCATGTATATGTGTACATGTGGGTATGTGTGCGTGAGAGAGATAGCATGTGTGAGTGTGTGTGCGTGTGTGTGCTCGCGGGGCGGGGTGAAGGGTGCGGAGTGTGGGAGGCTGGACCAGATATTGATTCTTTCTTGTATGTTTTCATTTCAAATCCCCATCTACTTCTCCCTCCTATCCTCCTCTCACCAAAATGACTTTTGGGAACTCTGCTTTGCCCAGGACCCCGCCTTTTTTGGGCTGGGCCCCTGTAAGGGGCAGAGGCGGGGTTGATTGGAGGGGTTGATTGGCACCTACTGCTTAACCCTAAACTAGACTTCTGAAGGGGCGGGGCCTCAGCTTTCTTATTTAGCTCATCTTCCCCTCTTGATTCTCAGAAGGGAGAAAACTTCATCTGCAACATGGGTGTCTACCGCATCCGCGTCTCCACCGGTGACTCCTTGTACGCAGGCTCCAACAACGAGGTCTACCTGTGGTTGGTCGGACAGCATGGGGAGGCATCTCTCGGGAAGGTGCTACGACCCTGTCGGAACTCGGTGAGCTGTGTAGAGCTGGGGCTGAGCTGCTCCAGGGGGAGCGGGGGTATGTGTGGCAAAATCAGAGAAATCCTTAGGAGCCCCGGTGCAAGGGGCCCCCTTAACTCTGAGGAAGGCGCTCACAACCTCGGAAAGCGGAAAGGGCGCACAGAGGCACTTGGTGAGCGCTCAATAACTATTGCTGCCTCCTGGCCACACTGAGTGGGATAGTCCTGTGCATCCCTCACGTCACAGAACTGTGCTGTACAGTAGTGCCAGTGTCAGTAGTGCCAGCTGCCCGGATGTCTCTATTTTTTTTTTAAAGTTAGGATGCCCCATCTTCTCTGCAGACCCCGGATCTCTGATCTTAGGGCCAAGTGTGCGGTGAGATGGGAAGGAAGGTGGGAGGCGGGAAGCAAAGGGCTCCCTGTTTATATGCGGCTTGTCTGGATCTCTCCTCTCCTCTCCTCTCCTCTCCTCTCCTCTCCTCTCCTCTCCTTTCCCTCCCCTTTCCTTCCCTCCCCTCCCCTCTTTTTTCTTTTTTCTTTTCTGACTCTCAAATTCTTTCAGATCTCCAGATCTGCATTTTGGCTTATGGTCACTTCAAAGAAAGATATGGATATGAGGTTCTTACTGCCCCCTCCCCCAGTCTTCATCTATCCAAGAATGGAGCAAGTTTAGTCAGCTCTACCTCCTAAAGTCTTACCTAACGCCTGCTCAGTCCTTGACCAAGGTCTGCTAGATACCCCACACTCTGAGTCACCTTGAGCTCTCCTTAGTTCATTCCCACTGTTAAAGCCTTCTGACGCCTCCAGCTGCTTCCCTACTAACTGCAAAGCCTCTAACTTACTCCTCATCCCTCCGGATCTGGCCCTGTTTGGTTCCCCAGCCTCCATGGTTCTCTGTGCCCTAGCTTTAGGAAGGCGCTGGTCCTTTCAGCCTCTACACACTGTCCGTGGACTCTGCCCGGTGTCTTCTCTGATTTCATTCTCTCTCGCCAATCCTGCCTCTCCAAATCCAGGTTTCTCCTTAGAGACCATCCTCTAGAAACCCTGGCTCAGGCCAAATGGAATTCCCATGGATCTTCTGCCTTGGTGGGATGTCCCATCCTACCTGTGTCCTCACTGGGCTTCAGGCAGGGTTTCCAGTGTCCCCCCCACCCCCATTTAGCTCTCCCCCACGGAGGACAAAGGGAAGGAAAGAGTATGCCTTCCCATCTTCCATCCCTAACCCTCTCACTCTTGGTTGAGGTGACAACCCTGAATGATGTCATGGAGCCCCTTTCCATCACTGTCTCTGTGGCCCAGTGGAAGCAGAACTCAGCCTGAGCACCCCACTCTGTGTCCCTGTGTTTATCTGCAGGATGCAGAATTTAAGGTGAATGTGTCAGAATACCTTGGGCCACTGCTGTTTGTGAGAGTGCAGAAATGGCATTATCTCACAGATGATGCCTGGTTCTGCAACTGGATTTCTGTGAAGGGCCCCGGAGACCAAGGATCAGAGTACATGTTCCCCTGTTACCGATGGGTTCAGGGCACCAGCATCCTGAGCCTCCCTGAGGGCACTGGTGAGCAGAGGGGTGGGGCGTGTGAAGAGGCATCGGGGAACAGAGCCTCAGTTGTGTGAGGAAGAGGAGGCAGCGTGTGGGAGCTCGAGCCTGGAGAATGTTTGTTTGTATGTTTTAAATGAGTTGTCTAAGAAGAGAGTTGCTGAAGCTGGCCCAGGGGTCATGAAGGTTTCAGGGAGGGACATGAAGATGCATGCACAGGGGACAGCCAGGGCTGCCTGAAGAAATACAGCTGGCAGGGGCTAGAGAAGCTCTCAGTAGACATCCAGAGTGCCCCTCCCCTCCGGCTTCTAGGCTGCACCGTGGTTGAAGACTCTCAAGGCCTGTTCAGGAAACACAGGGAGGAGGAGCTTGAAGAGAGGAGGAGTTTGTACAGGTGAGGCTGACCCAGGCAACCGACCCTCACTGAGCTGACTCTGCAGTGCCAGAGCCTGATGTCACTTCTGCCCTCAGGTGGGGCAACTGGAAGGATTGTTCAATCCTGAACGTGGCAGCGACCAATATATCTGATCTTCCTATAGACCAGCGATTTCGAGAGGACAAAAGAATTGAATTTGAAGCTTCACAGGTTCTGGGGTAAGGACAAGGGTACCTGGCTTGAGGGAAATGGTGTGTGCTGGTCTAGTCTATGGCATTTTTGGCTGTAATGTTGAGTTCTAAGTACAACTGCCAAACCCTTTGCCCTATTCTTTCCTAAAGGAAAGTGGATGCTGTTATCAACTTTCCTAGAAACACCGTTACCTGCTGGAAAAGCCCAGATGACTTCAATTATGTTTTCAAGAGTGGCCACACCAAGATGGCTGGTTAGTTCACCTACCCCAAAATTACTCTTACCCCCAAACCCTTCCCAGTGCAAGAAGATTGAGAAAACCATGTTTGGGGTGGGTCAGAGCCTTTTGTCTAACATCTCTGGTAGTCTGGGTCAAGTAGGGATGGTTTGGTGGGTGTTGAAAGGACCAGGAATTTGGATCTTAGACGTTCACCTCCCATCCTTAGAGCGGGTTCGAAACTCCTGGAAAGAGGATGCTTTCTTTGGGTACCAGTTTCTCAATGGTGCTAACCCCATGGTACTGAAGCGGTCTACTTGTCTTCCTGCCCGCCTGGTATTCCCTCCGGGGATGGAGGAATTACAGGCCCAGCTGAACGAGGAGCTCAAGGTATGGACATCAAAGTACCAGGAAGGCCAAGCAGGGAAGTGGAGGCGGGTGCCAGTGTCGGGTGTACTGCGCTGAGATTTACTGTAGATTCTACTTCCTGCTGGTTGTCAAGAGAGGATTCTACAGGATAAATCCTAGCCTGATATGGAGAAATGTCGTGCCGTGCCTTTCCCACCACAGAAGAGTATATAGTTGAAGAGAGGAGTCTTAGTGTGGCGGCAAGTAGAGACTGATATCGTCCTGGAGACCATGGATCCAGAGAGGTGCAGGGTGAGGGGATCCAAGGCAGGGCTGGGGTTAGTTAGGAACCAGTGTGGGATAATGACAACACTCATGGGGCCAGATAGATTTGCATCTGAATCCTGGTTTTGCTGTGCGTATACTGTGTGATTGTAAGTACTCCCCGTCCCTGGTCTGACCGTGAACTCAGGACTTGGAAATCCCCACCCCCATTATACAAGGTTCACAGCCAAGCAATACTTCTTGCCTCGCTGTATTTTCTCATTAGCTCACTGCGCATGCTCCACTAGCTCACTGCACATGCTCCAAAGACCCGGTAGAAGCACACCCCTCCCCTCAGCCTGCTGCTGTCTCTGTTCCGGTTCAGAGGCAGTCGCCATTCTGTGTCTGTCCCTAATAAATCTCATGTGTGAGGTTTGCTGCATGGTGTGCTTCGTGGTAAGTCCTTGGCCTCCGATTGCCAAGATACCAGTATGCTGGAAAACCCTTTCAGTTTCCTCTCCTGTAATCAGGAGTAATTTAAACGGAACATATAAGGATTACATGTGATAAGGCCAGGTAGAGTTGCTTGCTGCCAAGCATAACAATCTTAGTTGATCCATGGGACCCATGTGGTAAAAAGAGAGAGCTACTTTCCCATCAGTTGGCTTCAGATGGTCATACGATGTCATGGCAAACACATGTCCACATACATGAATACACATATACATACACACACACAGAAAACAAACAAATGTAATAAAAACGTAGGAGAGAAAGAAAAAGAAGAATGAGAAGACTTTTATGAGGTAGTAGGACAAACAGTGCCAGGTGACTGATGGAGACAAGCCGTTTCTCTTCTTCCTCGGCTCCTTGTTGGGCACTCAGGGTGGGAGAAAATTCTCTATGCTGACAGAAGCCCCTGATGTCTCTCGCTATACAGAAAGGCACGCTGTTTGAAGCGGATTTCTTCCTCCTGGATGGGATCAAGGCTAATACCATTCTCTGCAGCCAGCAGTACCTGGCTGCCCCTCTAGTCATGCTGAAGCTACAACCTGATGGGCAACTCTTGCCCATAGCCATCCAGGTGAGAGGACCAGGGCTTGTACCCCAGGGTGGCCTCCTCAGCTGAGCCTATGGTTCAAGTTCTCTCCCATTTTTCTGCGGTGGCATTGCCCTAAGGTACCGAGGCGGCACTAGAGGAGGACATGGGCAGGCTTTGACTTTAAGGGTTTGTGGCTTTGCAGGAGAGACAGATTAATCAGCATGTCTAAGCTCCAATGCCAAGGACAGAGCCAGTTCAGGAGGGCTCCTGGGAAGAGTGTTGGGAGGGTGGGTGGGACGGATCCCCAGAGTAAGATGAAGAGACTGAGATGGAGAACCTGGGAGATTTCTGTGGCTTGCACTGAGGTGGGGAAGGTTACCTAAATTGAGCTCAGGAGGAGCAAGCAGTGTGGACAGCTTCTTTCCATAGTCAGTTTTAGAATGGATAGAAGGAGATTACTAATGCCGGGATTAGGGTCTCAAGCTAAGGTTTCAAGGGGTGGTGGGCTCTTGGGTGAGTAGTAGCCATAAGGCTGGAGAGGAGGGAGAGCAGAGGGAGAATCAACTGGCTTGGAGTGGAGACAGGAAAAGTGGGAGTCAGGCAGGTTTCTTCAGAAACAGGATAAGAGGGTTAGGGTTGGTCCTGCCAGTTTTGAAGTAATGAGGACATATACAAATCCTCCAACTAGTAGCTGAAACCCAGAGACTCCGACCTTTGTGGAGAGGTAGTGTTGAAAGATGAGGGAGAGCCCCAGATGCCTGCACACGTGGGGGATGGAGGAAACGGGGATCGCTGAGCCATTGACATGCAGATCTTCATCCAGCCCTTTCTTCACACTCTTGTTTTGCTCCAGCTTGAACTGCCCAAAATTGGATCTACTCCACCTCCGATTTTCACGCCCTCGGATCCCCCAGTGGACTGGCTCCTAGCCAAATGCTGGGTCCGTAGCTCTGACTTACAGCTTCACGAGCTGCAGGCTCATCTTCTGAGGGGTCACTTGATGGCTGAAGTCTTTGCTGTGGCCACCATGAGGTGCCTGCCTTCCGTGCACCCTGTTTTTAAGGTAACACCTTATTCTTTTTGTTCTGTCTGCATCTCTCGGCCTACTACACACTCTTGCCTCTGAGAAGGTCTCTCAGTGGCATCTCAGGGTTCAGGACGATGAGAAGAGATGAGATGAACAAAGGAGATGAGAGAGAAAGGGAGTGTGAGCTGGTGTCCTCTACATTTTCAATGGCACTAATTTCCAAGGGGGTGTATACAAGTGATTCTTCAGAAAAGGATGTAAAGATTCTATTCTTCTTATGTACAAAACATAGATATACATACAGTACAAAAGTTGGTGGGAATGACTTAAAGATTCCATCCAATCAGAGAGGACCATGCAAATAACACAGCAGATTCCTTACAGCGGTCTTTGAAAAGTTCTGAAACAATGGCCTAGAGCAACAAGAGCAGTGGTTTACTCTAGCCAATCAGTGCAGAGTTCATCCATTTAAATTGGTATTGGATGCCTCTATGTAGAACTAGTTTAGAAGCCTGTGGTAACATCTGATCTTTTGGGACTTTTATCCCTAGTAAGAGGAAACAAAACAAAACAAAACAAAACAACAACAAACCCCAATAGTGATTCTATTCAACACTCTGGCTGTGATGAGGCTGTGGAGAAGCATAACAGTGCTTTGTGCGATTCTTTTGGGTGATCAAGAAAGACTGTTGAAAAGACAACACAGAGAATGAACGAGAGTGTCAGTCAGGCAGCAAACAGCACATTATCAGTATTGAGTGCCACATAGCCTCACGGCCATGCCTTCCCTCAGAGCTCCACTTTTCCCTCATCAAGGCTGTTTGCTGTGGGGACCTGTCACAGATTCCTTCTGCCTTACCCATCCCCTTTTCTTCTCCTAGCTTCTAGTTCCTCACCTGCTCTACACCATGGAAATTAATGTCCGGGCCAGGAGTGACCTGATCTCAGAAAGAGGCTTTTTTGACAAGGTATAAGGACAGAAGTGGGTTCTAGGTTCACTCTGTCCTCTGGCTTCAGGGTAGCTTGATTAGACTTGATTGCCTGTCCTTGGTCCTTTAGGCGATGAGCACAGGTGGAGGAGGCCACCTGGATCTTCTCAAGCAAGCTGGAGCCTTCCTGACCTACAGCTCATTGTGTCCCCCTGACGACTTGGCTGAGCGAGGGCTCTTGGATATTGAGACTTGCTTCTATGCTAAGGATGCCCTGCGGCTCTGGCAAATCACAAATCGGTGAGGTCAACATGGCTGCAGGACAGGTTTGTGTGCTAGCGTGGGTGGAGAAGACCAGGAGAATAGGAGGTCTGTGTCTTGCCTTGGTTGGGTGTCTATGACCTGGCTGTCTGATCAGAGCGCTTCAGCTTGCCGTGACCTTTGATGGCAGGTACGTGGTGGGGATGTTCAACCTCTACTACAAGTCAGACAAAGCTGTGGGAGATGACTATGAGCTGCAGAGCTGGTGCCAAGAGATCACTGAAATTGGGCTGCAAGGTGCCCAGGACAGAGGTAAGAGGAATCCCTGGCCTGAGAACTAAGACATAAGCTCTGAGACTCCTCCAGAACTCTCTCTGCTTCTATGGAATCTTCCAGAAGAAGCATTTCAGTCTTTATGAAAACTCTCAGAGTTGTTTTTTTCTAGGTATAGTGAGAACATAAAAGTTTATTATTATTATTATTCATAAAAAAGTTTATTATTCATAAAAGTTTAACAGTAACCTCACCCTCAAAGATAACTGACGTCCCTCAGAAGCCATCAAATGAGTGGGGACACACGAGCCCTTCCTGTTCTATTCCATAATGCTCACTGACTTATCTTGCAGGCAGCCACGGTCACTGTCAGTTCATGAATATATAGGTTGTCACTCACCCTGGCTCTTACAGTCTATCTGTCCTCTCTTTGACAATGACCCTTGAGCCTCGGAGAAGGGGTATGACATAGGTGCCAGGGCTCCTCTCTTCCCTCACCACCCCCTCTCTCATGCCAGCTTGCACAGGGTCCTGAGAATTCCTGGCATCTCTTCTCACCTCTCCTTCTCCTCTCCAGGCCTCACTTCTAGTGGGTCTGGTGACATCACATGCTAACTGTTCACGCCTCTTGTAGGCTTCCCCACCTCTCTTCAGTCTCGGGCTCAGGCTTGCCACTTCATCACCATGTGCATCTTCACATGCACCGCACAGCACTCCTCCATCCATCTCGGCCAGGTACTTCCCAGAGGGAGGCAGCTGGGGGAGGAGAGTGTGGTAGAGGAGAAGAATGTGAGCATGTGGGTCAAGGGCCTTTCTGTTTAGCCAGCCTTGACCCTAGATCACTGTCTCTCCAGCTGGATTGGTTTTATTGGGTTCCTAATGCACCCTGCACCATGCGGCTGCCACCCCCTACCACCAAGGACGCAACGATGGAGAAGCTGATGGCTACACTGCCCAGCCCTAATCAGTCTACTCTCCAGATAAATGTCGTGTGGCTCCTGGGCAGACGCCAGGCTGTTATGGTGAGAGTCAATCATTCAGGGTCCAGAGGAAACTCTGCACCCCAAAACTGGTTGGGGTCATAGGCTTAAACTGTTTTCCCTCCTGCATTCCAGGTCCCTCTGGGCCAGCATTCAGAGGAACATTTTTCAAACCCTGAGGCCAAAGCTGTGCTGAAGAAGTTCAGAGAGGAGCTGGCTGCCTTGGATAAGGAAATTGAGATTCGCAATAAGAGCTTGGACATGCCTTACGAGTACCTGCGGCCCAGCCTGGTGGAAAACAGCGTGGCCATATGAGCATCCCCCACTCCTGCTTTGTTTAGTCAAGACCACCCAAGTACATCCCTGTGCTTGAGTAGTGGCAGTCCTGCCTTCCCAAACCCCGCCCTCCTCCCCTCCAAGCCCCACCCTCTGCCCTCCCAAGCCCCGCCCTCTGCCCTTGTGGTACCCTCCTCCAAGAGCCTGCTTTCCATTGTCTGCTGTAGTGCACACATTTTGCTTTGGATGCATTACCCAGAGTGCCACTTTTCATTCATTTCTTTTCTCTGCTTTTCCTTCCCCATAAGGTAAATAATAGCCATGCTCAGGAAAAGCACATTGGGATCACAAAAGGGAGATAATATACATTGTTACACACTGTCTATGAATCAAATAGATTTCAAACCTTAATAGAGTCTAATAACAACAATAAAAGATGCTTTGGGCTGGTGATAGAAAAGAACACAGACCTAATTCTTTTAAATAAAATGTTGCAAAGATTATAGAGGCATCCAGAGGTTCTCTCTACCTGGGCAGGATTTGGGGAAAAAAAGTTTAACTATAGTAATTGCCAAGCTATTTGAATTTTCAAGATTTTCATTTACAAATCACTTAGAAAATGTAAATGGTGGGAAACTGGTCAAACTTTTTAAAACGTTTCTGGCTGGAGATATTTGGTTTCAAGGATTAAGAGACACATATATAAGCTGTCTTTCATTTGGCAGTTGGGAAGCTCCAGATTGAAATAACAGGTCTAGAAAGCCTCATGAGTCTCTTAGTACAGCACGAGTTAAAAACATCTAACTCGGGCACCAGGCTAGCATTTTGGAAGAATAAACTTGGGGGGTTTACTTTCTTCCTATGACAACCTATATGTATTAAAAACAAACTAACAGTCCATGTTAAAGGCAAAGTGTTCCCTTAAGAAAACAAAGCTGCTTGACTGTCTTAGTTAGGGTTTTACTGCTATGAACAGACACCATGACTAAGGCAAGTCTTATAAGGACAACATTTAATTGGGGCTGGCTTACAGGTTCAGAGGTTCAGTCCATTATCATCAAGGTGGCAGTATGGCAGTATCCAGCTGAGAGTTCTACATCTTCATCTGAAGGCTGCTAGTGGAAGACTGACTTCCAGGTAGTTAGGATGGAGATCTTAAAGCCCACGCCCACAATGACACACCCATTTCAACAAGGCCACACCTCCAAATAGTGCCACTCCCTGGGCCATATTCAAACCACGACCATTGACCTAGATCTTAATTCCACGGAGGACATATTTGAGACCTGGTCTGATCTGTCTGTGCCTGTGTGTCACTTGGGATGTGTTCTTACACATTAGATATGATATCGAATGGAAGTATTTAGAGTGAAATCTTTGGCTCTAGATCTTGAAGGAAAAAAAAAACCCTGTTGTCTTTTATCCTTAATACATTAGTTGTCATTTCGGTAAATGTTTCCTATTAGCTTAGCTTCCTTTTAACCAATATGCTGAAGGTTATTTCATGAGTGGATTTGGGTTGCATTTGTTGTATTTGAGATGTTCAGTTTTCTTCACTCCTCTCATTCTGCCTCTCCTTCTCCCTCCCGCTTCACACAGTTTGCCTTCCTGTCTCTGCCGCCCACCACCTGCTTTGTGCTCAGGATGGCGTGGAACTCGGGATGACATCAGATTTGGTTTTATGGGTGTGAACTAAACAAAAAAAAATTCCAGAACAAAGCCCCATGTGCGTTAAGGCTTCCGAGCAGCTGACTGGTCAGCTCTGCTTGTGCAAAGTTGAAATAGCATAGATTCAGAGTTAAAGTGTCTGGATGCCCACCACTCCTCCACATGGCAGACATACATGGCCTGTGTGTGTTCTGGAAGGCCAGGGAAGGAAGTCACGTGTCCTGTCCAATCATTCTCTGCTCTACCCCCTCTCATTGACACTGGAACAAGAGTGGCGGCTAACTAAACCCCAGTGACTCTCCTGCCACAGCACTGGAAGGTCCCAGGCATGGGTGACCATACCCAGATTTTTACGCCGGTTCTAGGATCCATACTTGGGTCTTCATGCCTGTCTAGTAAGTGGTCTCAGCCACTGAGCCGTCTCTCCAGACATAGCTTGAACATTATTTGAAAAATCAACATGCTGATTTTGATCCATTTGGGTATACAACTAGGAGTTCTGTGGCTGAATAAATGTAGCAGGTATGTTTTTAAAGATTTTTAAAATTTTATTCTTTTCTCATATATTACATCCTGACTGCAGTTTCCTCTTCCTTCTCTCCTAGCTCGCCCCCCCCCCCCTCCTCCAGGTCCACTTCTCTTACATTTCCCTTCATAAAGGACAGGCCTCCCAGGGATATGAACCCAACATGGCATATCAAATTACAATAAGACTAGATATATTTCCTCATAGTAAGGCTGGACAAGGCATCCCAGTATGAGGAAAGGGGTCTGAAAAGCAGGCAATGGAATCAGAGACACGCCCTCTCCCACGCTGAGTTTCACAAGAAGACCAAGTTACACAACCATAAAATATGTGCAGAGGGCCTAGGTCAGACCCTTGAAGGCTCCCTGATTGACAGTTCAATCTCTGTGAGCCCCTATGAGCCAAGGTTAGTTCATTCTGGAGGCCATTTTCTTGTGGCGTCCTCAACCCCTCTTCCGAGGGATTCCCAGAGCTCCATCTAATGTTTGGCTATGGGTCTTTGCATCTGGTTCTGTCAGTTGCTGAGTGAAGTCTCTCTGTGCTAGGCTATAAGGATCATTAGGGATCATTTAATTTAATTGCTTTTTTTTTTTTTTTTCTAGTCATGCTTGGGTTTGGTTCTATCCCAGTTCTGGGCTATCCAGCCTCTAATTCCTGACCCTCCAGGCAGTGTCAGGCACGGGCTCCCTCTTGTGGCTCAGGTCTCAAGTTGAACCAGTCACTGGTTGGTCACTCCCACAAATTCTGCTCTTTCTACACACACACACACACACACACACACACACACACACACACACACACACACATTTTGCAGGCAGGACAAATTGTAGATGAAAGGTTTTGTGGCTAGGTTGGTGTCTCAATCCCTCCACTGGAAATTTTGCTTGGTTACAGAAGATGGCCAGTCCAGGCTCCACTCCCAACCCTCCATACAAGGAGTCTCCTCCCTTTTCTATGCCTGGTGCCAGCAGAGGTCAGAAGGGGACTTGGATTCCTTAGAACTGGAGTTAGAGATGGTTGTGAGTCACCATGTGGGTCCTGGGAATTGAACTCAGGTCCTCTGGAAAAACTGCCAGTGCTCTTAACCACCGAGCCATCTGTCCAGCTCAGAAACTTAAAAAAATTTTTTTTCACTCATTTCCCTGGAAGTGAGCTCACAGAACCCCTTGCTGTCGCATGAGAAGAGGACACTTTTTAGTTAATGCTTCTTAGTCGTGCCCCTACTATCAGTCCTTCAGACAGAAGTCCGCACATTCCTCTCCGCACCCGGGAGACCTCTCAGGCTCATCGGAAGGCGGCCGTTTCCATTAAGAAGGGTCAAACCTGCTTGAAATAAGGAGCTGGGTGCTTGCTCTTCCTTCTCTTCCTCAAGATAAAAATGAAAAAATGAAGGGACATCTCCCCAGACTCCAGGGAAATGAGTCAGGAAAAACCTGAAGTGAAGGAAAACTTTCCCAAGTGCTAAGGGCGGAGAGCGGATGGGATGTGACCGGCCACAAAGAAGCAGAGAAAGCAGCGCAGCAGAGCAGGCAGCTTGTCTTTGGGGACCGGCGGCTCCTTCCTTCGGATTTCTAGCTATGACCATGACCTCCACACATTAATAAACATGAAAGAGAGGTGACAAACGCAGCAAAAAAAAAAAAAAAAAAAAAGTCATGACTTTTAAGACTCCTTTCAAATCAGTTTATTCCCCTCCTCTCATTCACAAAACACCCAGCAGCCAGATGCTGTCCTGCCCAAAACCCCAGAGAGAGCTTCTGCGCTGGACAGGACAAAGTGGTCCGGGAAGCACCTGAGAAAGTGTGGGCTTCTCTGCCTCAGAGTACCGCTCCCTTTAGTAAGGTATTTCCATGGTTCTTCAGCATCCAATGTCTTCCTGAAGTGGGAACACAGGTCATGGAAAGTACCAAGTGCTGCAGAGAGCTATGGGAAACAGACCTAGTCCCCAGGCGCTGCTGGTAGGAGGACAAAATGGCGCACTTTTTTTTTTTTTAAAGACTAGTTGTATTGATGAAGACTGAACATGAGCATGGGGCACTGTTGCACTGCTAATTAGGAATACACAATACATTTATGTATTTACAGGAAGACACACACTTGGAGGGTCACAAAGCACCATTCATAATAGCCCCAAACCCAGCTACTTAGATGCCAGTCAGCAGCACCAGTACAGGAGGTGCTTGACGAAGGGAATACTATGCAGTCGTGAGGATGGAGGAACAGTTACAGGCAGCAGCGTGAATCAGCTGTACAGTAGTCATGTTACATGAAAGAGACCAGATGCAGAAGGGTGCACTGCTATGGATCTACTTATGTACGGTGCAAACAGAGCAAGGATAATGCATGATGCTAATAGTTGAAACAGATCATCTCTCAGTGTGATGGGACAGGCACAAGCAAGGCCTCTTGGGGCGCTGGCTGCTTTGCTTTCCGAAGTCTAGGTGCTGACTGAATGGGTGTGTTCAGTTGTGTCTCTTGTGTTCAGTTTGGGAAAACCATTAAGTTGTACAGTGTTGAATGAGTCCACTTTTAAATATCTAACTTATACTTCAAGAAACAAAAACTAAATTTCATTTTCGTTAGTAATTTCACGTTCAGAGTACAAGGATTGTATTAGTGTCTGTATTCATCTGTTTTCTGTGGCTGTGATGAAATATATGAAGCTGGGTATTTTATATGGGTGGAGGAACAAGAGGAGGTTGAATAGCAAGCGCTAACGCAGAACGATAGAAGAAAAAATGCCACTCTTCCCTAACACAATGGAATGACTAATCCACAATGGTTTATCATACATTTTATGAATAATTAGAAGAGAAGCACTTGGGGGTGTAGACAGAAGGTAACAATGAACTCAGGGAGATGTGAATGCTAACTATCTTGATTTGATCACCACACATTGCATACATATGTCGTATTATTGGAGCGAGTATATACAATTAGCATATACAACAACTAAAACAGTAAGTAGTTAAACATAAAATATTTAGCTCCAATTGCCTAGTGAACACAAACGGTTCGTATATGATTTATAAGACAAAGAATAGGAGTGGGGGGGCCCTGTGTGTGACTTGGTCTCAACGAACAAGTTTTGTCTAAGTCGTTTAGGGGAGAGTGGTCCTTCGCAGTCAGCCCTTTCCTGAATGCAGAACGGGTGGGAGACAGTTCTTCAACTAACACTAAGGTGTTCTCCAGGATCACAGGGGTGGAGGACAGTTCAACATTGTCATACTGCCCCCATTTTAAGATGAGTGAATACTGTTTGTCATCAGACAATTCAGAGGCTACAGTGAACCTTAGGCAAGGAGGGGGTCGAGCAATTGTCACATCAGGTTGTCATTCCTGGAGAATCAATTGAGCTATCTATTAAGCTTCTTGTCAGACCAACATCTGCAGGAAGATATTGGAAATGAGGTTCCTACGAGGATTTCCTGGAAAGAAAAAAAATAATTAATAGAGGTCACATTTGGATGGCAGGAGCCAGATTGTGGTTCTCAGGACATGGGGACTGGGGCATCCCTAGCACTGAGGATGGGGGTGTGGGGCATCCTCAGGACTGAGAACTTGGGGGGTGTGGGGCATCCCCAGGACTGAGGATTGTGGGGTGTGGGGCAT